>CM073470.1:55828066-56428066 GCA_037074535.1 Gleditsia sinensis
CCACAGATGTTGTTCGTGTTCTTTCTCATTCTTAGAATATATCAAGATGTCATTAATGAACACCACCACAAATTGATCTAGGTAGGGTCAAAAAATGTAATTCATGTAATCTATGAAAATTGCAGGTGCATTTGCCGACTCGAAAGGGATTACGAGAAACTTATACTGCCCATACCTAGTCTTGAAGGCTATTTTTGGTACATCCTCCTCATTAATCCTAATATGATGGTATCCCGACCTCAAGTCAATCTTAGAAAAGATGGAGGCTCCCATCTGTTGATCCAATAAGTAATCTATCCTAGGAAGAGGGTACTTATTTTTTATAGTCACCTTATTTAGCTGTCTGTAGTCTATGCATAGTCTCAGGCTCCCGTCTTTCTTCTTAATAAATAATACAAGAGCTCCCCAATGTGATACATTCCGTTTATTGAATTGCTTGTCTAATAATTCCTCCAACTATTTCTTAAGTTCTTGTAGTTCTTTTGAGGCCATTTTAGAAAGTGCAATAGAGATAGGCCCTATCCCAGGTAGGAGATTCTATCTCTCTCTCAGGAGGTAAGCCTGGAATATCTGGTAGAAATACTTTAGAAAAATCATTAACTATTTGGATTTCATTAAACTTCGATTCAACTTCAAGGTTTGATAAACACAAGAGAATGTAACCAAGTATTCCACTCTTTAACTCCTGATTGACTTAAATGGCATTGAGCATCTATAACTTCATCTCCTCTTGTGGAGTAAGAGGTAGAAATTCAATGGTCTTGGTGTAAAAATTTAGCAAGACCTAATTTTTAGACATCCAGTCTAACCCTAAAATGACATCAATACCTCTTAAAGGTAGATAAATGAGGTCTACAGAAAAAAATTTATCCTAGATGATGACTTGACAGCCTTTACATATAGAGGAAGTTAAAACCCTTTCCCCTGTGGGGGTTACTATAAATAGCTCATAAGGGGTTTCAAAAATAGGATATTAAAGCTCCCTAATACATTCTTTTGATATACATGAATGACTAGCACCAGAGTCAAACAACACCATAAGAGCAAATCCATAGATGTAGCACGTACCTTGAATCATTTTGAAGGATTAAGTTGCCTCTTAGCCACTCAAGGTGAAAACCCTTCCTTTCACCTGAGGCCACTGATCCGAATTCTTTCCCACATTTTGTGGGTAGTTCTTTGTAAAATGACCCTTCTGTTCGCATTTGAAGCAGACATCTAGTCCCACGTAGCATGGCCAATTACCATGTATATGTTCGCACTTAGTGCACTTGACTGTGGTGAGGTCTTATTGAAAAAGTTGAGGACTCATAGTCAATGGCTTCTTACCAGCTCTAGATCTTCTTCCCCTTACATTTTTTCTAGGGTTAGGGAAATGTTTCTTCCTCTTCCACAGCTTTTGCCTCAGCTTTTCGTCCTTCATTGCCCTTAAACTCTTCTCCAAAAGTCTAGATTTATTTATCAAGGGCACAAACTCCCTCATTTTCAAGGCTATCACTGTATTCCTGATTTTTGGATTTAGTCCTACTTTAAACTTAACAGCCTTCTGATGAAGATTGTCGTGATCTACCAAAATTATTACCGAACCCCTATAAGGAATGCAATATAGGGTAACTCCGGATCGTCTCTCAAGGAATGCTAATGTTAAATGATAGTTTCAAGATCTAACCGGGGGGGTTTGGATTTTATCACAATCAATTAAATCACAAGTGGAAAATTGGACAAAGATTATATTACCGAAAATGTAACCTCACTAGACATTCTTCAAGAATTTGTTCGGTTTATCCTAGACTAAAAATGATTAATCAAGTTGTTGGTTGATTTTAGTCATAGTCAAAATCTCTGCATCATAACCTTCATCATTCAAAATTCGATCAACAACATATATTACAAATCCATGCAATCACATACAACTTCTAATATGTTATTTATCTGAAAATCAAATATCAACCAATCTATTTCCTTTGTTCATGCAATAGAATAAAGATATATCAATCAAGATTCTATCTCATACATCAAACTTGAATGGATAACAGAAATCTCTATATATTCATACAAGATTCGAAATACTTCAGAAAACAAAGAAGATGATATAAACTTGATTACAATACAAATGGAATCTCAAAACCTAACCGAATTCAGGAAGGAGTCTAGCTGGTTACAAGGTTCTCTACTTTGCCATGGATGTCTAAGCTCTGCTCTAGAGGATGAAGATGAAGATAGATGTGTGTGAGAGAGTGGTCAGTGGTCTGAATTCCGAATTCCCCCCAATTAGACCAAAGGAAGGGAATCTTAATCATTAAAACCGACCAGGACAACATGTGACAGCTCTGCTTTCGGCTGCATGTTTCCCTCCATATTTGCACCACTAATTTCGGGACCCAGATGCCTCTAGATGGCAAAGTGGTCTTCATATGAATTATTCCTCTACGTCATAGGGTTCCAAGGCCACCAAAATCATGCCAAACGGACATTCCTAACTCAGCTTATGGCCATTTAAACACCCAAAGGTCAGATTCTGTTTGTGCTGTCCATGTATTGGACTCTTGGTATAATTCGGCCTATTGGACCTCCGAACTGGATCTTGGGTTCTTCATGAAAGTTATGGAACTTTGTCTTAGCTTTCCTACAAGACCAAAATCAGAATTTGTGGTGGTCTCAAACTCCAAATAAAACAGAAATACACAGACAGGTTCAAAAAGACAGAATTGCTGGAAAAAATCTCAAAGACCAAAATAAAACTCAAATCATAAAGCCTAGCTTAAGTGATAGAAATAAGTGTAGGAGAGGATGAAAACACTATATATGATGATCAAATAATATATAGAAATGATGTTTATCACCTTCCATGCTTCATCAGGGTTAAACCTTAGGTAAGAAAAGAATTTAGACAACTCCTCGAACTTAGCGATGTATTGATCTACCAACATGTTACCTTGTTTGAGTTGGAGAAATTCAATCTCCTTCTCGACCTGCACAATAATTGGAAAGTACTTCTCTAAGAAAATATCCTTAAATACTTGCAAGGTGATCTTCCTCCTCTGGTGATTTAGCAACTTTCTGGTCCCACGCCACCAACACTCAGCTTCATCATTCAGCATATATGTAGCAAAGATAATCTATTACTCATTAGTACAGCCCATCACCTCAAAAATCTTCTCCAATTCCCTTATCCACCTTTTGGCTACCGTTGGATCATAGCCAACTTCGAAAGAAGGTGGTCTAGTTCTCAAGAACTTAGATAGGTCATTATCATTTCTAGCCACCCAGTTGTTTGCATTATTTTCTCCATTCAAGTTGTTACTGTTCTAGAGATGTTGCAGAATTTGATTGGTGGCTGTGACTTGGTCTAAAATTGCTGTAGCCAAATTATGTAGGGTTTCCTTCACATTGTTTTCTGTGTTCCTCCTCAGTGGTGCCATATCCTACTGTAGTAAAAACACAGTTATGTTATTATTAAGTTTATCAAGCCCAATAGTTAATTAACAAATATTTACAACAGTCATAACACCACCTCAGCATATAGATAAGAAATACTAGTAATTTCTTACCTATATGAAATCACTGATCCCCTACACAACATAACCACAAACATTCTCAAGACACTATAAGATCGATTTAGATAACCATCAACCCACTTGCCATCTTAGATCGACTTGCTATGATACCAATTATGTAACAACACCATTTTGCATATATACATATACATGAAGTCATTACCTTTTTACTTCTAACTATTTAACTCATAATAACATTCAATTAAATTAACCAAACATAATTAAGGTTTATGGTATATGAATAACACTAATACAATTTTGGGTTCACATACACATCATTAATTAAAAACATCTTTATAAAAATGAAACACATATATGTCTACATTATATTCATCCATGTTGACCAATTCTGGGGATATGGGTGCGGGTGATTGCACCTTCATTGGGATCTTAGCCAACTTAACCCAACGTATGCTAGAAGCTGGTCATAGAGAATATATGCATATTTATTCTTTTGAACATAATATGAAAATATAGTGAGAATTAAATCCCAGTAGGTTCAACAATAAATCATAATTATCATCAATATAGCTCATCATGTCATGTTCATATGTATAAGCTACAAAAAATACCTTAGGTCACTTGAATGCACTTTATCTATGCACATGAAAATCGTACACTAATGAATGTATGGCTTGAATAGCTATTTTCATAATATCATATAATAGCTATCAACTTATTTTCATATCAAGCTACCTTAGTCAGGGTGAGTACTTTCTACTCTCCGATACGAGCTTTTCTTTCTCTGTCCGACATGACAAACTTTCTCTTTCTTTTCTCAATTTCATAGTTATAGCAAAGAGTAAGGCATTGTAATATCCTATAATTTTTTAAATGATAATCTTATGCTATAAATAAATATATATTTAAAATAAAATGATTTTGTTTTGCTTAAAATAATTATATTGGCCTTTAATAAAAAAATTTCTTATTTTTAGAAATATTCTTTCTTTTATTATATATAAAGATATTTATTTTGTGATTTGTTTTATTAAAATTTTAATCAAGAAACGTCATAATTTAAGAGTACAACTAAAGTTTTGCAAGAATATAAATTTTTAGAAATTTTTGGGATATTTTAAGATGAACAATAATATTTATATGTATATATTTATATAAATAAATCTTATTATTCAATTATTAAATAATAATAAATAAATAAAAGGAAGAAGAGAAAGAAAAAGAGGGAGAGGGAGACGAAAACCGAAGAGAATGCAAAAATCACGATTTTGTAATAGTATTAATAGTGTAAATTGTAACTTTTATTTTTCTCTCTAGATCTGTAATGTCTATTGGCTTCTGATCTCAAAACTAAGGGTACCATTGGATTCAGGACGGAGTATACTGACATGCTATAAAATAAGCATGTTTTTGACATGTTTTAAGTTGATTTTTATTTAATTTTAGTAGTAAATAGATATGAATTGATTGAGTGTTGTGTTTTGTGTTTTAGGAATAATAAAGAAGAAAAGAATAGAAAAATAGAGAGAAAATCATGAAAAATGCTGATTTCTGACCTTTCATCACTAATGGAGGCATATCTCGCTCATTTGAACTCCGATCGAGGTGATTCTAGAGGCTATGGAAAGAAGAAACATAGTGTTCGGCACTTTGGCAAACTCCAGAAGGTTCTAGGTGCCACGGCGCTCAACCCAGGGCACCGCGGCGCCTGAGCCCCTTCGACGCAGACCGCCGCGGCGCTCAACCTGGCGCACCGCGGCGCCCTGTGGCAGGATCTTCGTAGCGCCGCGGCGCCTGCTCGCCGTACAGGACTTGTTGATTTCGTGATTTTAGGTCATTTTTGCCCAAATTGAAGTGGGATGGATCGGAATTTGTCCTAAATCTCTTTCTGACTTCGATTAGGAGGAGGAAAGTCTATAAAAAGGGAAGAAAGCAACCAGAGAAAGGATCAAATTCGGAATCTAATTCTTCATCTACATTCTTCAATTCTTCTTTAGAGTTTCTTATGGCCCTGCGTGGCTAGTTCTTTTAGTTGGTTGAGGTGAGTTAAAACCTCAAGGGATTTTTATACATTGTGAGATGTGGATCTGATGTTATTATTTCAATTTGTTTTGAATATTGATTGTTCATCTATTTTTATTCTTAATGATTATTCATGTGATTGTTAGGAGGCCTACTAGTATTTCGTCTATTTTAATCTACCGCTGAATTGTATTTTGAACAAAGTCTTTAATTCTGCGATTCGTGAGGCAAATAGGTTTGAAGGTTTTTGATTATAAATCATTAAACCTATGATGAATGATTGACTAAATTAGATATAGCCGATGTGTTTATATGTGTTTAGCTCCGTCAGTTTCTCTCGTTCTTCATGCGGTTAACAAGTCATGTTTTACCGATGTGTTAAAGGACGGCTTGTTAATTAGGGTTTAATTAATGTGATTGTCATTAATTTGCTAGGCTTAAGGAGAAATGGGGTTAAAACCTCAATAATAGATATTCATTTGCAGATTGATTATGTTGTCGATGATCAATGTAATCCCTTGACGGTGGATACTAACCGAAAGCAACGTCTTTATCATTAATCTCTTTCTCTTAATTATTTTCATTATTGTTTACTTTACTTAAATTTGCGATTATCAATCCCCCTTTTTAATCACATAAGGTAATTCCAGTTTCTGTGGGATCGACCCTTACTCCCACTACTACAGGTTAGTTTTGAGGTAAGGTATTAATTTGGGTGCACCTGCGACAGTGCGTACTATATACTACGATTTTGACCGAATAATTTTTCAAATCAACTGCAGAATCATTGTAGATAATAAGTAGAAAATCTTAGAAAAATGTCAGTTCTAAAACTTTTACTTAGAGACCTCAAATTAGAAATCTAACACCATAGATGGATTTAGAAGCTAGATAAACCTTATAATATGAATTCTTTCGGTCATCTGAAAACTTTTTGTGCGTCGTGAACAATAAATCCAATGGGAATGAATAGTGTTTTTTGGCGGTGAATAGTGATTAAGGTGATGAAGAGTGTTTTTTCGCCCGTGAATAGTTACTAGCATTGACCAAGCTCACGAGGTCATTTTCTAGGTTTTTGGACTCTCCGAACTCGTTTTTGAGATCCATTTGATCAGATTTGGCTTGAAAAATTACACCTGGGGCTGTCCAACCTAGAGCCCTGACCTGTGAGTGGATAATTCTTTCTTTGACTTGCCCTCAACTCTTCTTATCTTTAAATTTGTAATTGATTATATTTATAAGATATTTACACTTTTATATGTTTCTGAAATGTGTTAAAATATCTGTTTTACTTACGAACTAACACATAGTTCAAGAAGAGTATGGTTTTGCAAATAGATTTTGAAACTCATTAAATATGTGTTTCTAAATGTATTTATCATTATTTGATAAAGTGAATATTATGTGCATGAGGCATTGATTTGTAAAACTACAGAGTTGCTGGTTATGATTGAATGGCAAGCGTAAAGCTTATGGCGAGTTGCTTGATAATTATACATTACATTCGATGAATATGCATATATATATATATATATGTATTTATATGTATGGATGAATATCAATGGGTTGTATGGCTTGTGATGGTACCAAATATGGGATGCCCTATTAGCCTGAGTGAGCCGAGGGAGGGTCGCTCCAACCGAGTGACAGTGGTAATGTGAGAAGGCAGATGGGTGATGAACTTACATTCCCTTATCACTATTGTGACTGTAGTCGATCGATCACTTTGTGTATAGCAAATGAGTGAATTGAGTGTGTGGGTTGACCAAATCGTCGAATGAGGCATGTCATTTTAAAAGTTATAACTTTATCTCAAAAGCTTATTATTTTACTATAGTTTATACAGCTGAGCATAACAACATTTATTTAATGATCATACCGTGCTGAATATGGTTTGGATATCAAAATATCCTTTTATTTGAGAATATTTGAAATACAAGTCTCATATGGATATACTTTTGAACTGTATTTTCTAAGTGACAAATTTTAAAACATGAGTACATCCATATGCTGACCTAAGAGGTCATAAGAGGTATTATCTACTCACTAAGTTGTCAAACTCACTACACAATATTTCCACATTTTTTTTAGATAAGAATATAGAGTATGATCCTACAGATAGGTGATCAATTAGGTGACATATTCTCTGGGTGAGTCTACGTTACTTTCAAGGCTCATAGTTTTGAATTATACTGTGTTTGTATTCTAGAGTGTGCTCTAAACGCCACAAGCAGGATCTCTGCTTTTGTTGTTCTTTGACATTTATAACTTGGTTTGTACAATGTATATACATGAGCGAACCTATATTTATATATTTCCATGACAAAGAATAGTATTATGCATGTTATGAAAAATATCTGATTGCGGGAAAAAAAATGTTTGTTTAACATGCTTATAAATTGGGGGCCTTATTAGTTGGTATCAGAGCATTAGGTTTTCCTGTGGCTATCGGAGCAAAGGATTCTTTAGTAGGACCTTTAGTATGGGTATGAGTAAGACATATTTGTAGTTCAGATGCTGCTAAGAGATCCTGTAAATTCATCTGAAGATGATTAAATTCAATATTCTTGGAGAATCTTCTTTCTCGATACAAGGAGATTGTAATGAGGTACCTAAATATCTAATCTCTGTTTTAGCAGCCTATAAGTTATTATAAAATGGTGCCAAGTATATTTGGCAGTAGTGAGAGATGTTGATATAAAATATACTAGTGTAAATCAAGTTCCAGTGGTTAGAGAATTTTTTGATATAATTCTTAAGGAATTGCCATGATTACCACGAAACATAAAATAGAATTTGGTTTTGATTTACTTTCTGGAACCCAACCAGTCTCTATACCCCTATATAGAATGGTAACGACTGAACTCAAGGAATTGAAGAATTAGTTGTAATATTTGTTAGATAAGGGATTTATACACCCTAGTACTCTCCTAAGGTGCTCTATATCTATTGGTGAAAAAGAAGGAATGGTCATTATGACTGCATAGATTAAAGACAGTTGAATAAGGTGACAATGTGGAATAAAAACCCATTACCTCGTATAGATGATCTGTTTGACCAGTTACAAGGTGCTCAATATTTTTTCAAAAAAAAATTGATTTGAGATATGAGTATCATTAATTAAGGATAAGAGAAGAGAGTATTCAGAAAATTTCTTTTAGGACTCATATGGGCGTTATGAGTTCTTGGTGATGTCATTTAGTTTGAAAAATACCCCAGCTGCATTCATGGACTTAATGAATAGAGTATTTAAACTATTCTTGGATAAATTTATTATTATCTTTATTAACAAACTACTAATATGTTTCGAGAGTACAGAAGATCATAAACAACATTTATAGATAATTTTACCAACTCTAAGGGAGTATGGTTAGTAAGGATGGTATTCAAATTGACCCTAAGAAAGTAGAAGCGGTACAACAATGGCATGTCCTACTACAATTACAGATGAAGATCTAAATCTAACTTGCACTTTCCACGGTTGTCTGTCTTCTAATCTATTTGAGCCATAGTTAGATCAGGTACATGAACATATGCTTGTAAAGCATCAATCAACTCCTCAACATTTGAAGCTGAGATGAGAATTTGTCTTGCTGAGTGTGAGATGAACCTCTGTTCCACAGCTTGATCAAGAAAAGACAACAGACCATCAAAGAAATGGTTAACATTTAACAAACCTATTGGTTTGTGATGAATATTTAGTTGTGCCCAGGACTTGGAAAATATGTTCTAAAGTATTAAAACCCCCTGGTAAGGCAATAAAGGCATCAACATTACTCATCATTCTAGCCATGCGCTCATGCATGGAAGCTACCCTAAATTCTTCCCCAATTGTCTTCCCTATAATGCTGGATGTAGCTAGAGCTGTAAGAACAATACATAGAACTTGACATCCTCCTATATGTGTAGCTGTAGACACACACATCATTAACCCATGGTTACCTCCACCATACTCTCTATCTTTTCCAAGACTAGAACCACAAAAGACACAAATATTTTGAAACTGACAGAATGCGATTCCCTCCATAGCTACACACACCCTAACTTTGAGTATGAAGGTAAAGATATTAACGTGATCATTTATAGAATTAAGAGAAAGGCATACTTACAATAGTTATGCAAATAGGCTGGACATAATTAGAACAACTATATGAGCGATTGGTGGATATTAGCTAAATTGAAGTTGAAAATTTTCAAAAATGATGGCAAGCATGTATATGTACAGTAGTTGTGATCATGGTTCATATTAAGCACATAAAGAGAATAAGGTTAAGATATCATCAAAAATTTGTATTTTCCCTATTGTCCTTGATGAAGCATTGATGTCTTGATTCTTGTAGGAAATTTGTAGGTGATAGGCGTAATTATAAAAAAAAAGAGTGAAAATGCAAACAAGTTAATTTTTGAAGATAAACAATTAAATGGTTTATTTTATTTTTCCAATGTTCTTGCCAGTCGACTAGCTATTTTGAGAATTTTTAATTTGGACAAGTTTATTTTACAGTTGATTGATTACATCTATTTTGAAGCAATCAACTGCATTTTACCAGTTAATTATGTATTCTTTGTTTTTCACTGACTTTTATAAGCTCAGAAATGTTTCTTTTCCACCGAATACCAATAGTTTAAAAGTAGATTTTGGCACATATATTCAAAACTTGCAGCCACCGATTTTTGCTAAAATAACAGGTAAAATTTGTTTATAGATTTTCAAGAATTACAGCTACTGATTTTAATTTTCTTTCAATGTTTGGTCCAAATTTTTGATTTTCTATTTTGGCACCGTTCTTTATTATGCTTTTCGTCTGTTCTACGGTATTCTTCCTTATTAATATTTGGCATTAAATGCAAAGTTCTTTTCCCTCATTACAAGAAAAGTTAATTTCTTTTCTTTGAAACTCAGCTATTATGATGTCTAAGTGGTAAGTAGGTTAAAGTATGGAGATTTTGAAAGAATTTATCTAACAAAGAATGTATTTTAAAAAAAATTATATCAAGTATGTATAATTGTGTAAGTTGGCAAATTATGTGAAAATTAGAAAGAATAATGAGTTTATAGTATATACTAATTGAGTATTAAGGTATGAAGAACACCTAAATTTACCTAATGTGGTTGAGAAGGGAATGGAGAATAATTTGAGAACCATGTTCGAAAAATAATGTAAAGTGATCAAAATATTTTTGTTAAGGGTTTATACAATGCTAAGTTAAGTTTAGTATCTAGGATGTGAATTATGTTGAGGTTGGAAATTCACATATGAATAATTGTTGAGAAATGAGATCTTAGAAAAGTCATAAATTTTGAATATTGATAACCCCAAGGCAATAAGGATATACTAACATATGAAAAAAATTGTACTAGTATAATAGTAAAAAGAATATACAAGTGATATTTCTTTTGTTGATTCGGTGTGTGAGCAAATAAAATTTGAATATATTGTTTCAAGAGAGCTAATCAGGAAGTTTAAGATCTTAGCTAGATTATAGTATAGATGATAGTAGATATAAATTATGTGTTTATACATTAGAAGTTATGCTTTAGGTATCTTTATATAATTTTGGTAAAATTTTGGAGAAAATCATTTATCCTTAGTTGAACTTGCCCTTATCAGTAATTATTAGGCCAACAAACAAATGGCATTATTTGAGGTTTTACATTAAACGTCGTAAGACTCTCAATAGGTGGAAGAGTTGAATAATGTTAAGTTTTTGAAATCTAATTTGGAATATCATGAAATAGATAAAATATGACTAACCTAAATTGATGATGTTAATTTAGAGAGTATGCTTCAAGCGTATGTCTTCGAGTTTGGAGGGAGATCCCTTAACAGAATTTGTCTATAATAAAGTGTTATTGGATGACTAAAAGCATTATGTAAGAGTTGTTACAAACTTTCTGTTAGATGACTCAGTGGAGTCAGACTTATGGTAAGATATCGTTAATAAAGTGAAATTGATTAGAAAAAATATATATATACAAGAAATTCAATACAGGCCAAAAGTCTATAAGGACCATGAATGTTGAGCACTAAAAATTATTAGTTGGTAACCAAATTTTCTTCAAGGACTCACCCATGAAAGAGGTAATGAGGTTTGCAAAAGAAAGAAAAAGTTAAGATTTAGTATATAGACTCTTTTGAAATCTTGGACAAAGTATGCATAGTATATATCACCTAACTTTGCCATCAGGATTAAGTGATGTTGGTACAATCTTTTTTGCATTAATACTAAGGAAGTACCTATCAGATTCTTCTCATGTGATCTAATTTTAAGAAATTCAATTAGACAAGAATTTGACTTAATCATGAAGAAAACCCAATGTTTATTATTGATCGAAAAGTGAAAAACTTATGGTTGAAGGAAATTCCAATGGTTAAAATTATATGGTAAAACCACTGAAGTGAGGAAGTCACCTGGGAAGTAGAAGATGACATGTAGATGAGATATCCCTAATTATTTGAGTGATATAGTTGGTAACTCCGAATTATGCCTTGACTTCATTTCTTACATATGATAGGATGGTTTGAAATTCAGGAACGAAATTTCTTAAGGGGGAAGAATGTAATATCCCATAATTTTTTTAAATAATAATGTTTTGCTATAAAAAAATATATATTTTAAATAAAATGATTTTTGTTTTGCTTAAAATAATTATATTGGTTTTTAATAATTTTTTTAATTTTTAGAAATATTCTTTATTTTATTATGGATAAAGATATTTATTTTGTGATTTGTTTTATTAAAATTTTTATCAAGAAAAGTCATGATTTAAGAGTGCAACTAAAGTTTTGCAAGAATATAAATTTTTAGAAATTTTTGGGATATTTTAAGATGAACAATAATATTTATCTGTATGTATATATATATATATATATATATATATATATATATATATATCTCATTATTCAATTATTAAATAATAATAACTAAAAAAAGGAAACAGAGAAAGAAAAAGGGGGAGGGGAGACGGAAACCGAACAGAATGCAAAAAGTCTAATTCTGTAATAGTATAAATTGTGTGAATAGTAACCTTCATTTTTCTCTCTATATCAGAAGTAGAAAATCTTAGAAAAAGTTAAGTTATAAAACTTTTATTTATAGACCTTAAATTAGAAATCTGACATTATAGATGGATTCAAAAGCTAGAAAAACCTTAGGATATGATTTTTTTGGGCCATCTGACAACTTTTTGTGCGTCGTGAAGAGTAAATTTGATGGGTATAAATAGTATTTTTCAGCGGTGAATAGTGTTTTTCAGTCGTGAATAGTTACTAACGTTGACCAAGCTCCTAGGGTCATTTCCTAGGTTCTCCAGACTCATTTTTGAGGTCCATTTGATCAGATTTGGCTTGGGAAATTACATTTGGGGTTGTCCAACTTGGAGCCCTGACCTGTGAGTGGATAATTCTTTCTATGACTTGCCCTCAACTCTTCTTTATATTTAAATGTGTATTTGATTATATTTATAAGATATTTACACTTTTATATGTTTCTAAAATGTGTTAAAATATTTGTTTTACTTACGAAGTGACACATAATTCAAGAAGAGTATAGTTCTGCAAATAGATTTTGAAATGCATTGAATATGTGGTTCTAAATATATTTATCTTTATTTGATAAAGTGAATATTATGTGTATGAGGCATTGATTTGTAAAACTATAGAGTTGTTGATTATGATTGAATGGCAAGCGTAAAGCTCATGACGAGTTGCTTGATAATTATACATTGCATTTAATGAATATGCATATATATATATATATATATATATATATATATATATATATATATATATGTATTTATATGTATGGATGAATATCGACAGGTTATATGGCTTGTGACGGTACCGAATAGAGGACGCCCTATTAGCCTGAGTGAGCTAAGGGAGGGCCGCTCCAATCGGGTGACAGTGGTAATGTGAGGAGGTAGATGGGTGATGAACTCACATTCCCTAATTACTATTGTGACTGTAGTTGATTGGTCACTATGCGTATAACAAATGAGTGAATTGAGTGTGTGGGTTGACCAGATCGCCAAATGAGGCAGGTCATTTTAAATTGGGTTGACCAGATCGCTGAATGAAGGTGGTCATTTTAAAAGTTATAACTTTATCTCAAAAGATTATTATTTCACTATAGTTTATACAATTGAGCATAACAAAAATTGTTTAATGATTATACCGTGCTAAATATGGTTTGGATATCTGAATATCCTTTTAGTTTTGAATATTTGAAATACGGGTCTTATATGGATGTACTTCTGAACTGTATTTTCTAAGTGACAAATTTTAAAACATGAGTACATCCATATGCTGACCTAAGAGGTCATCGGATGTATTATCTGTTCACTGAGTTATCAAACTCACTACACGATATTTTCACATTTTTATCATGTAAGAATATAGAGTCTGTTCATGCAGATAGGTGATCAGTTAGGTGACATATTCTCTGGGTGAGTCTTCGTTGCTTTCAAGGCTCACAGTTTTAAATTATACTATGTTTGTATTCTAAAGTGTGCTCTGAACACCACAAGCAAGATCTTTGCTTCTGTTGTTACTTTGACATTTATAACTTGGTTTGTATAATGTATATACATGAGAGAACCTATATGTATCTATTTCCATGACAAAGAATAGTGTTATGCATGTTATGAAAAATATCTAATTGCGGGAAAAAAAATATTTGTTTCACGTGTCTGTAAATTGGGGGTGTAACAATTCTTTTTTTTTTTTTTACATATATACATATATATAATTTTTTTTAAAGTCACATGAAGTCATTACCTTTATTTAACTCACAAAAACATTCAATTAATTTAACCAAGCATAATTAAGGTTTACACATCATTAATTAACAACATCTGTACGCAAATCAAACATATATATGTCTACTTCTTATTCATCCCTATTGACCAGTTCCGGGGATATGGGTGCAGTTGGTTGCACCTTCACCGAGATCTTAGCCAACTCGACCACAAAAACCTTATTAATTTCTGGGATCTGCTCAACATAGAGTAACTCGATCCAACGTACACTAAGAGCCAGAGCCAAAGAAAAATTTGCAAAACTAGTTTTCTAAACATGATATGGAAATATAGTGAGAATTAAATCCAAGTAGGTTCAACAATAAATCATAATTATCATCAATATAGCTCATCATGCCATGTTCATTTGTATAAGCTACAGCAATTACCTTAGGTCACATGAATGCACTTTATCTAAGCACATAAAAACTGTACAATAATGACATGGATGACATGAATAACTATTTTCAAAATATCATATGATGACTATCAACTAATTTTCATGTCAAGCTACCCCGGTCAGGGTGAGTACTTTTTACTCTCTAGTACAAGCTTTTCTTGCTCTGTCCGACATGGCACAATTTCTTTTCTCATTAACATAATCATAGCCGTTGGTAGGCCATCCCCTACTGGTGCACCACACGAACTGCCATGTGACTGTGCTCATCTCTTTTCTTTTCTTTTCCTTTTACCTTAACAGCTAAAAATATGATTTTAATATCAAGTATGTTCATTATGCTCATATGCCATAATTTAACATAAAAGCATAATCATTATAAAAAATTATTGGAAAAATGCAATCATGCCATGAACATAATCATTTTCAAATATCACTTTAAAATATTTACATGTCAAAATTACACACTTAAGATGGTATGGAGTTAATGCAATGGCAATGGCTATGGCATACACTAGTCATTTATTATTTTCATTTATAAGATTCTTCTTCTTTTTTAAATATTATTATCCTCTCTTCACTAAACAGAGCATAACACCCTCATCTTAAATCTAATTGAGGTGATCCTGGTGTCAATTTAAAGATAAGACAATCCTCTAAAACCCTTATGTTAAACAATTTAGTGAAATCTTAAGTAATCATGGTGTTACTACTCCTTCAAATTCAATGTTATTTCTTCTCGAGTAGGTTCAGACCTCTACTTACTAATCTGACCATATCTCCCTCATACAAACTCCAATTGAGGTGATTCCAAAGCCTATAAAACACTAAGATATTTACTTTCATGTATATCAGTTCTCTAGATTCCTTACTAATTATTCCCAAAAAATTAAAAACAAAAACACTTACATTTACCACCATAGAAGCATACTTAATAGATTCTTTCCTGGTTAGCTAGTTTTTGGCCTTTGCTTACTAATATGACCATATCTCCGTCATATTGATTCCAATTTGAATTATTATAGTAGCTAAAAATCCATGAAACATAGATCTACTTTTTTCATGTTAAGAATTTCTTTTAGTTCCTAATCGATTATTTCTAGAATTTCAAAAACAGAAGCTTCCCTAGTTACATCGAAATCCAATTTCCTAACCAATCATTTCCTATGGTTTTAATTCATCATTATATTACATCCTCTTCCATTTTCTTTACATATAATCATATTCCATCAAATTTTCACCACATTCAAATATACAAAATAGTAGCATAAAAATCATAAAATTTTTACCACCCATAGCCATACCAATGCAGAACTTTCCATACCAACTGTAATGTCCAAAACATCCATCATATGCAAAATAACATGTAACATTATATAGCAACATCCATGACCAATCATCAAAGTAGCAAATATTGTAAATTTCATCAAAGTTCCAAGATCAAAATCCCATATAAATATTACAAATTTCAAAGCTTTTCTTCAAAAAGAGATATTGTTAAACCTACCTAAAGATCTCCCTAGCTCACTTAGTGAATTCTTTTTCTTGTTTCCTCTTAAAGGAAGTAGCAAGATTCCTCCATTCCCTTAGCTTTTCTAGCAGCTTAAATAAGAGAAGGAGGGTGAATTTTTGAACCCCAAGGATGAAGATAAAAGATGGATTCAAGTGGAGATTAAGCTAACTTATCTTGAATACTTAGTCTTCTAAGCTTCTCTTTCTTCTACCTTCCTCTCTTCTCCTCTCTTCCTCTCCTTTCCTCACTCTACCTTACTTCTATTTTTCCTATCTCTCACTTGGTCGAAATTCTACTATTATAGGGGTGGTTCTTGCTTAAATAAACTATCAAGTGGTCCTTCTTTCATAATCATGGGTCTATCTTATCACAATTAGGATGCACTTGACTACTTTTTGAGGAAAGACAACTCATTTTCTTGTCTTCCTCTCCCTTAGTCAAGATATGCATAGAAAAAGAAGATTTGTATTTTAAAAATATGATAAAATGTTCTTAAAATAAGGGATAAGGTCCATTTGATTTAGGGATTCTTTTTCTTTTTCTTTTGTCTCACATAAGTATGATAGGTTTACCTTTCTAAGTGGCAAGTTTCTAGCCCTTGAATCTCCCTTGCTTGGCTAAAATTATTTGTGTAGGATAGGAATGTTTTATCCTAATGCCATGTATTATTATACCACTTGCTAAAATTATGAGTGTAGGATATAGATGTTTTGTCTTAATGCCATGTATTATTATACCACTTACTAAAATTATGAATTTAGAATATAGATATTATCACACCACTTGCTGAATTTTTGTCTTAATGCCATATGACCTAATCTTTATTATTATTACACTATTATTTCATCACATGATTTATTTTATTTTATTTTCCTCTTGGTTTTGGGCTCATTCTTACCCATTTCCTTTGCTTTAGATAAAATTCTACCTTTCTTGGAGGGTTTAGTCACATATTCATAATTTTTAGACTATCGGTCCAACTTCTATATCCTAGTCCAAGTTTATGTTTTATTTCTTACTTGGGCTATCCAATGGTCTTGCTAGAAACCTATGGGAAGTGGACAAACTTTATATGAAGTTTCCATAGGTGAAAGCCCAATTTATGGGTGGAGATGTTAAATTTAGAAATTTCTAACTCTTGAATTAGGAAAATTACCCTAATCCAATCTTCTTAAAATTTTAAGACCTTTACTTTCTTCACACACAAAAATTTATCTTCCTTACCAAAGAATTTTGCCTCTCTTTAGTATGTTATTTCTAATTTTTCCTATTAGGTTTTTCTCTCTCTTTACTTATTCCCTTAATGTTAGAAACATTTTCTATGCATACACTTAAGGTGAAGAATTTCTGAGGATTATATTTCTTTAGATATCTAAAAATTGTCAAATAAATTTTATTTTCTTAATTAAACATTTATGTACCTTTATTAATAAAAGAAACACGAACCGCATTGTGACCATGCTCACCTTTTTTTCTTTTCACATTAATAGCCAAAAATTTGATTTCAATAATAAGTATGTTCATTATACTCATATGTCATAATTTATCGTCAAAGTATAATCATTACCAAAAATCATTGGTAATCATGCCATCAACATAATCATTTTCAAATATCACTTTATAAAATATTTCCATACCAATATTACACACTTAAGAAAGTAAGCAGTTAATTCAATGGCAATGGCTAGGGCATACACTAGTCATTTATTATTTTCATCACTCACTAATCAGAGCATAACTTCCTCATTTTAACTCCAATTGAGGTGATCTTGGTGTTCATTTAAAGCTAAGACGAACCTGTAAAACTCTTATGATGAAAACTTTAGTGAAATCATCGGGAATCTTGGAGTTATTACTCCCTCAAATTCAAAGTTATTTCTTTCTAGGTAGGTTCTGACCTCTACTTACTAATCTGACAATATCTCCCTCGTATAAACTCTAAAATGAGTGATTCCCATGGCTAAAAATTCATGAGTCATATATCTATATTTGTCTTTTTAACCATTTCTTTTAATTCCCTACAAATGCTTCCCAAAAATTCAAACACAGAAGCTTACCTAACAGATTCTTCCCTGGTTAACCATTTTTTGACCACTGCTTGCTAATCGGACTATATCTCACACATTTGAATTCCAAATTGGGTGATTCCAATGGGAAAAAACTTGTGAGACATATATATACATTTTTGATGTTTTGCATTTCTTTTAATTCCTAACTAATTCTTATTGCAATTTTTAAAACATAAGTTTCCCTAGTTACTCCAAAATCCAGTTTTCTTAGCTAGCCTTTCCTAAAGTTCTAGTTCATCCTTTTGTTAAGTCCTCTTCCATTTTTCTTCCTAACCATAGAATTATTCATCTCAACATTTAATTATATTTCTTACTTAATTTAACATATTCCATCTTCCACTTCAAAAGAAAAATTGAATCAAATCATGCATCACTAAGGGTGTTTCTCAATAAAAATTTCTCATGGTCTTCTCCTACGTGTTTAAGGCCATACTTAATTTACCAACCTAACCATCTTCCATCCATTTTTACCACATCCCAATATTAATCACAGTAGTATAAAAATCCCTAAAAGTTTGCCACCCAAAACCATGCCTAAGTAGAAAATTTCCATATCAATATATACATTCAAACATCCATCACATGCAAGATGAACATGTAACATGATATAGCAACATCCATGGTCAATCATGAAAGTAGCAAATTTCATCAAAGTTCTAGGATCAAAATCCCATATAAATGTTACAAATTTCAAATATTTCTTCAAAAAGAGATATTGTTAAACCTAACTAAAGATCTCCCAAACTCACTTAGTGAATTCTTTTTCTTGTTTCCTCTTAAAGGAAGTGGCAAGATTTCTCTATTCCCTTAGCTTTTCTAGCAGCTTAAATAAGAAAAGGAGAGTGAGTTTTGAACCCCAAAGATGAATAGAAAAGATAGATTCAAGTGGAGATTAAGTTAACTTACCTTGAGTACTTAGTCCTCGAAACTTCTCCTTCTCCTTCCTTCCTTTCTTCTCCTCTCGTTCTCTCATTTCCTCACTTTACCTTGTTTCTATTTTTTCCTCTCCCTCACTTGGACGAAATTCTAATGTTATAATGAATGCATTATATCTATACACATAAGAATCATACAGTAATGATATGTATGACAGGATTAACTATTTTTAGAATATCATATGATGGCCATCAACTTATTCTCATTTCAAGTTACCCCGGTCAGGGTGAGTATCTTCTACTCTCCGGTACGGGCTTTTCTCGCTAACAACTCCATTTAAGTATCAATTTTTTTTTAAATACCATGAAGTTATTACCTCGTTACAACTTAACTCAATATAACATTTATTTAATTTATACAATACAGAGTTCACATACATGTCATTAATCAAAACATACATACAACATATCAAACACATAAAAATCTACATCTTATTTATTCTGGCTGACCAATTCCGGAGATACAGGTGCGGGTGGTTGCACCTTCACCGGGATCTAAGCCAACTCGACCACAAACATTTTATTTGCTTATGGGATCTGGCCAACATAAAGTACTCGATCCAACGTGCACTAAAAGCCAGAGCTATAGAAAAATCTGCATAACTAATTTTCTGAACATGATATGGAAATATAGTGAGAATTAAATCTCAGTAAGTTCAACAATAAATCATCATCAATATAGCTCATCACATCATGTTCAGCTGTATAAACTACAGAAAATATCCTTGGTCACATGAATGCATTATATCTATGCACATAAGAATCATACAGTAATAATATGTATGACAGGAGTAACAAATTTAGAATATCATATGATGGCCAACAACTTATTCTCATTTCAAGCTACCCCGGTCAGGGTGAGTATCCTCTACTCTCCGGTACGGGCTTTTCTCGCTCCGTCCGACATGGCACACTTTCTCTTTCTTTTCTCATAATCATAATCATAACCGTTGGTAGGGCGTCCCCTACTGGTGCACCACACGGATTGCCATGTGACCGTGCTCATTTCTTTTCTTTTCACAATGATAGCCAAAAATATGCTTTCAATAACAAGTATGTTCATCAAAATATAACTATTACCACAAATCATTGGTAATCATGCCATGAACATAACCATTTCAAATATCACTTTATAAAATATTTCCATGTCAGAATTTCACACTTAAGATGGTAAGAAGTTCATACAATGGGAATGTCTATGGCATATACTAGTCATTTATTATTTTCATTTATAAGATTCGTCTTCTTTTTTAAATATTAATTTTATTTCTTTATTTTCTTGATGCAGGTTTTCATCATATCTAACCTTCTCTTACTAATCAAAGCATAATTCCCTCAATGGAACTCTGATGTAGGTGATCTTGGTGTCAATTTCAAGATAAAACAATTATCTAAAACTATTATGCTGAACATTGTAGCGAAATATTAAGAAATCAAGGTAATATTACTCCCTCAATGTATAAGTTATTTCTTTTCGGATAGGTTCTGACCTCTACCTACTAATCGGAACATATCTACCTCATATGGACTCTAAATTGAGTGATTCCAGTGGATAAAAATCCATGACACATATATCTATAATTCTTATGTTAACCATTTATTTTAATTCCATATAGATAATTCCCAGAAATTAAAATATAGAAGCTATCCTAACATATTCTTCCCTGATGAACCATTTTCTGACCTTTGACCACTAATAAACTCATATCTTCCTCATATGGACTCCAAATTGAATGATTCCAGTGACTAAAAATCCATGACACACATAGATATAATTCTTATGTTAACCATTTATTTTAATTCTATATAGATAATTCCCAGAAATTAAAATACAGAAGCTATCCTAACATATTCTTCCCTGATGAACCATTTTCTGACCTTCGACTACTAATCAGACCCTATCTACCTCATATGGACTCCAAATTGAATGATTCAAGTGGCTAAAAATCCGTGACACATATATCTTTAATTCTTATGTTAACAAGTTATTTTAATTTCTTACAGATAATTCCCATAAATTAAAACACAGAAGCTAAAAATTTTGCCACCTATAGCCATACCTATGCAGAACTTCCTATACCAGTCTAAGTATTCAAACATACATCACATGCAAGATCAATATGTAACATGATATAGCAATATCCATGACCAATCATCAAAGTTCTAAGATCAAAATCTCATATAAATATTATAAGTTTCAAAAGTTTTCTTCAAAAAGAAATATTGTTAAACTTACCTGGAGCACTTAGTCCCCTAGACTTCTCCTTCCTCTTTCTTCCTTTCTTCCTCTCCTTTCCTCACTCTACCTTGCTTCTATTTTTTCTCTCCGTCACTTGGATGAAATTATAATGTTGTAAGGGTGGGTTTTCTTATATAGACCACCAAATAATTCACCTTTTATTATCATGGGTCTACCTTATCACAATTAGATTACACTTGGTTGAATTTTTTAAAAACAAACAACTTATGTTCTTGTCTTCCTCTTCCTTAGTCAAGATATGCATAGGAAAAGGAGATTTGTATTTTGAAAATTATGATAATATGTTCTTAAAATATGGGACAAGGTCCCTTTGATTTAGGGATTCATTTCCATTTTCTTTTGTCTTAAACAAGTATGATAGGTTTCCCTTTTTAGGTGGAAAATTTCTAGCCCTTGAATCTCCATTATTTGGTTGATATTATTTGTGTGGGATAGGAATTTTTTGTCCTAATGCCATGTATTATCATACCACTTGCTAAAATTATGAGTGTAGGATATAGACGTTTTTGTCCTAAAGCCTTGTATTATCATGCCACTTGCCAAAATTATGAATGTAGAATCACACCACTTGCTAAATTTTTGTCTTAATGCCATGTAACCTAATCTTTATTATTATTACATTATTATATCATCACCTAATTTATTTTATTTTATTTTTTCTCTTGGATTTGGGCTTATTCCTACCCATTATGGGCTTATTCCTACCCATTTTCTTTGCTTTGGATAAAATTCTACCTTTCTTGGAGGGCTTGGTCACATTTTCATAATTTTTGGGCTATTGGTCCAATTACTATATCCTAGTCCAAGTCTATGTTTTATTTCTTGCTTAGGTTATCCAATGGGCTTGCTAGAAACTTATGTGAAGTGGAAAAACTCTATATGAAGTGTCCATAGGTAAAAGCCCAATGTATGGGTAAAGATTTTAAACTTAGTAACTCTAGTTCTTGAATTAGGAAAAATTACCCTAATCCAATGTTCTTGAAATTTTATTACCTTTACTTGTTTCTAAAAATTTATCTTCCTTATCCAAGAATTTTCATCTCTTTAGTATGTTATTTCTAATTAGTTTTCCTATTAGGTTTTCCCGCTTTATTTGTTCTCTTAATGTTCGAAACATTTTCTATGCATATACATAAGGTGAAGAATTTCTAAGGATTATATTTCCTTAGATATCTAAAATATTGTCTAATAAATTTTATTTCCTTAATTAAATATTTATGTACTTTTATCAATAAAAGAAATGAAATTAGGGATGTTATAGTTTTTACTTAAATAAATTATCAAGTGGTTCTCTTCTTATAATTATGGGTCTACCTTATCGCAATTAGGATGCATTTGGCTACTTTTTCAAGGAAGACAACTCATGTTCTTGTCTTCCTTTCCCTTAGTCAAGATATGCATAGCAAAAGGAGATTTGTATTTGAAAATCTTGATAAAATGTTCTCAAGACAAAGGACAAGGTCCCATTGATTTAGGGATTCATTTCTTTTTGCTCCTGTGTAACACCATAGTGCTCACTTGCCAGCACCATGGCACTTTGATGTTTCCAAAATTTACCAAAGTGGAATCACCTGAATAAAATCTTATATGAGAGTTATGCCCCAATTAGTTACAAAAGTTTAGGATCCACTCAATTTAGCATGTTCCATGATATTTCTCCTCTTTTCCTCTTCTTTACTTCTTCCTTTGATATTACAACACAAAACTAAGTTAATTCCATACTTGACCCAAAAAAAATGAAAATTTTAAGTTTAAATGTACTAAAATGATGCTTAATTATGCACACATCAATGGGACATGTATTTATTCCATTGGTAAATATTCAATAAGGGATTGGTTATATTGTTAATGATCACTAGTAAATTCTTAATGGTGGAGATTGACCAAACTAGCACTCATTTCATTGAATCATCTCCATATTCTTAGCTTGCTTTTGAATTTCTATGCAATTTATTTTACTACATCAAATCTTCTTTCATACTTCATGAAATGTAACTGTAATCTTTGTGTGATCGACCCTTACTTCCACTACTACAGGTTAATTTTAAGGTAAGATTTTAGTATATTTGGTGTGCCTATGATAGAACTTGCCAAATTTTGGTGTCATTATCAAGGACTTCATCTAGTTATCGTTTGTGATTTTTACTTTATTTTATTCCTACTACCCGTTCTACTAATTTGAAAGACTTATGGTATAATCCATAACTTGAAAGAACCTTGAACAAGAGTAAGAGACAAACTTAAGCAGATACTAGTTAAAGGAAGCAAGAAGTAGTCATGACTGGAAATGTTACCTTAAAAGATATAATCACTCTAAATTTACATTATCAACCTCTATGCATTGCTTTTCTTACACTTGATAATAATGTTAATTTTAAGTTAAAATCTGGATTAATTTATCTCTCACTTATTTTTCATGGTCTTACAGTTGAAGATCCCCATAAACATTTGAAACAATTCCATATAGTCTGCACTAGCATGAAGCTTGCAGGAAATAGTGAGGACCAAATCAAATTATGAGCATTCCACTTGTCCATATGGGATACAACTAAGGATTGGCTTCATTATTTACTATCTGGATCCATCACCACATAGATTGAAATGAAAAGGTTATTCCTTCAAAGATACTTCCTACATCTAGAGCCACACCTATCAAAAAAGAAATAAGTGGAATCAAGTAGCATATGGGGAGACCTTGTATAAGTATTGGGAGAGATTTAAAAAATTATGTGCAAGTTACCCACACCATCAAATAATTGAGCATCTATTACTAAAATAATTTTCTGAAGGACTCCTACTAAATGATAAGCATATGATAGATGTAGCTAGTGAGGGAGCATTAGTATATAAAACTTCCAAAGTAGCCCAAAATTTGATTGCTAATGTGGCTGCCAACTCTTGATAATTCAGTGTAAGGCATAATCACTCAATAAGATATGGTAATGAGGTAGGTACTTCTTTGGATTAACAAATAACTAAACTTACCTTTATTGTTAAACAATTAGTTGTATGTGTGACCCAAGCAATAAAAGCCTGTGAAATTTGATCAATAGTTGAGTGCCCTACAAATATATACTCTGCTTTGGCAATAAAGCCTATAGATTAAGCCAATGTAGTAAGAAGTTTTCTTAGACAACCAAGAATATGTAATCCCTAATCTAATACTTATAATCCTAGATAGAAAGATCACCTAAATTTTAGGTATGGGAACCCCTAGATAGGCAAGCTATCAAAACAAGGCTATTAGAATCAATAGAAATTTCCTTTTAGACAAGAACTAGCTCAAAATTCAAATTCAGGAATGTCATTAGAAGATATGATTAAATATCTGGCTAACACTACTATAAAAATGTAACAAGATGAAAAGAAATTCGAACATTAAAAAGAACTAGTATTTAGAATATAGAAGTACAAATAGGGCAAATGGCAACTACAATCAACTGACTATATAGGCTTAAAAATCAAGTAAGTTTCCCTCTATAACAATCATAAATCCTAAAGAGAATGCTAGTGTTATTATTTTGAGAAGTGGTAAGGAGATTGAAGGCCTTGAACTAACTCCTCAATAAAGAGAGGAAAAGGAAGAAGATATCAAAGAGGAAGATACACCAAAAGGTAAATTCCCATATTTGTCTTCATATGAGCCAAAATTTCCATTCCCTTAAGTATTGAAGGAAAATAAAAGGATTGAAAAATATTCAAATATATATGAAACCTTCACGAAGTGCAAGGAAAATATTCTACTTTTAAAATCCATTAAACAAGTGCTTCATTATGCAAATTTTTTGAAGGAGCACCCTTAAAAGAAAGAAAAAATTAAAAGGGTGTGAAAAGGTACAGGTAAGGCAGAATGTATCCACTAGGATACTGATAAAACTACCTACCAAGTGTAAATATCCAGGTATGATTTCTATCCCATGCAAAATTAGAAACTCTAAGGTTGAAAGGGTTATGCTTGATTTAGGAGCATCCATAAATGTAATGCCATACGCTATTTATACTTCATTAAATTTATGTCCCTTAAGTTCAACCAATATGATAATATAATTCGCGAATAGGTCAAATGCATACCTGAGGCATTTGATTGAGGATGTCTTAGTTAAAGTACATAATTTTGTTTTTCCTACTAATTTTTATATGCTTGAAATAGAAAGCACTAACATTAATCCATCAATTCTACTAGGAAGAACATTCCTAATGATCTTTAAGATAGTAAGTAATGATTATGGAGGTAAGCTCACCATGGAATTTGATGGTAAGGTGGCTAATTTTAACATTTATAATGCCATGAAACATCCATCCACCGACACCTCTATATATTCTATTGATGTGATTGACAATCTTGCATAAGAGACTTTTGAATTGAATTGAGAAGATAAGTTAGACACATCTCTAAGACCACTGAAGAAAATGACATAGGGCTGCAATTAGGCACCAATTTGAAGGCACAAGTAGCTGCACTAGATACGTACTCAGACATCCAATAAACATCTGATGTTTCATATTTAGAATTACCAATCTTCAATGAAAAACCCCTACCATATGTTTTCCTCTGAATTGAAACCATTTCTAGATCACCTCAAATTTGTATTTTTGGGGGAAAAATAGATCCTCCTAGCCATTATCTATAACATCCCTAATTTTGTTTCATTTATTAATAAAGGTACATAAATATTTAATGCAACATCTATAATTTCGTTTCTTTTATTAATAAAGGTACATAAATAATTAATTAAGGAAATAAAATTTATTAGACAATTTTTAGATATCTAAGAAATATAATCCTTAGAAATTCTTCACCTTATGTGTATGCATAGAAAATATTTCTAACATTAAGGGAATAGGCAAAGAGAGAAAACCTAACAGGAAAAATTAGAAATAACATACTAAAAAGAGGCTAAATTCTTGGGTAAGGAAGATAAATTTTTGTGAAGTAAGTAAAGGTCTTAAAATTTCAAGAACATTGGATTAGGATAATTTTCTTAATTATAAAGCTACAGTTACTAAGTTTAACATCTCCACCCATAAATTGGGCTTTCACCTATGGACACTTCATATATAGTTTTTCCACTTCACATGAATTTCCAGCAAGCCAATAGGATAGCGCAAGCAAGAAATAAAATATAGACTTGGACTAGGATATAGAAGTTGGACCGATAGCCCAAAAATCATAAAAATGTGACCAAGCCCTTCATGAAAGGTAGAATTTTAGCCAAAACAAAAGAAATGGGAAAGAATGAGCCCAAATCCAAGAAGGAAAAATAAGAATCATGTGAAGAAATAGTAGTGTAATAATAATCAAGATTAGGTCACATGGCATTAAGACAAAACATCTATATCCTACATTCATAATTTCAACAAAGTAGGTAATAATACATGGCTTTAGGATAAAACATCTATATCCTATATTCATAATTTCAACAAGTGGGTAATAATACATAGTATTATGACAAAACATCCTTATCCTACATAAATAATTTCAGCCAAGCAAGGGAGACTCAAGGGCTAAAAATTTGCCACTTAGAAAGGCAAACCTATCATACTTAAGTGAGACAAAAGAACACGAAAATGAATCCCTAAATCAAAGGGACCTTGTCCCTTGTCTTAAGAACATTTTATCATTATTTTCAAAATACAAATCTCCTTTTGCTATGCATATCTTGACTAATGGAGAGGAAGACAAGAACATGAGTTGTCTTTCTCCAAAAAACAACCAAGCGCATCCTAATTGTGATAAGGTTGACCCATGATCATGAAAGGTGAACCACTTGATAGTTTATTTAAGCAAAACCCACCCTTATAACATTATAATTTCGTCCAAGTGAGGGAGAGGAAAAATAGAAGCAAGGTAGAGTGAGAACATGAGAAAAAGAGAGGAGAAGAAAGGAAGAAAGAAGAAGGAGAAGTCTAGAGAACTAAGTACTCAAGGTAAGTTAGCTTAATCTCCACTTGAATTCATCTTTTCTCTTCATCCTTGGGTTCAAAAACTCACCCTCCTTCTCTTATTTAAGCTGCTAGAAAAGCTAAGGGAAGGGAGGAATCTTGCTACTTCCTTCAAGAGGAAACAAGAAAAAAAATTCACTAAGTGAGCTAGGGAGATCTTTAGTTAGGTTTAACAATATCTCTTTTTGAAGAAAAGTTTTGAAATTTGTAACATTTATATGGGATTTTAATCTTAAAACTTTGATAAAATTTACAATATTTGCTATTTTGATGATTGGTCATGGATATTGCTATATCTTGTTACATGTTATTTTGTATATGATAGATATTTTTAACATTTCGGTTGGTGTGGAAAGTTTTGTATATATGGCTATGGGTGGTTAAATTTTACGATTTTTATGCTGTTATGTTGTATATTTGAATGTGGTGAAACATTGATGGAACATGATTATATGTAAATTAGGAAGAACATGGAAGATGATGTAATATAATGATGAACTATAAAACCTTAGGAAATGTTTGGTTAGGAAACTGGATTTCGGAGTAACCAGGGAAGCTTTTGTATTTGAAATTCTGGGAAGAATCAGTTAAGAGTTAAAAGAAATGATTAACATGAAATTTGTCTCACAGATTTGTAACCACTAGAATCACATAATTTGGAGTCCAGATGAGCGAGATATTGCCCAATTTGTAAGCAGTGGTCAGAAAATGGTTAACTAGGGAAGAATCTATTAGGTATGCTTTTATGTTTGAATTTATGGAATCAATCTGTAGGGAATTAAA
Organism: Gleditsia sinensis; assembly: GCA_037074535.1. Taxonomy (NCBI): domain Eukaryota; kingdom Viridiplantae; phylum Streptophyta; class Magnoliopsida; order Fabales; family Fabaceae; genus Gleditsia; species Gleditsia sinensis. The sequence goes on from CM073470.1 coordinate 55,856,307, forward strand.
AGAAATGCTTAACATGATAAATTTAGATATATGTCTCAAGAATTTTGAGCCGCTAGCATCATTCAAATTGAAATCAATATAAGGGAGATATGGTCAAATTAGTAAGAAGAGGTCAGAAACTAGCTAACAGATGTGATAATGGAATACCACATTTCAATTTATGACAAGAAAATACCTTCAATTAGGCCTCTAACTTATGTAAGAGCTAAAAGGCTTGGAATGGGCCTAGTTACCTTGTTGAAAATTGAAGACACTTGAAGAAAACAGCAGGCAAGAGGCTATACATCTTAATATCTTTTTAATTTCCTATGAATTTGAATAATTACTATTGCGTGGTAGGTGATTATGTGCCAAGAAAGTCATATGTACACTTTTTCTTATAAATGGTAGAATGCATAGACTTTCTGCCATCTAGCATTTATTTCTTGTATTTCCTAGGTGTTTCCCTACATTTATTGCTCTTAGACTTTTTGTCACTAGCATTTATTGCTGCACTTAGACTTGTTGCCATCTATGTACGTTTTTAGGACTTTTCCTTGTAAATGGCAGAAAGCATAGACTTTCTACCATCTTGCATTTATTCTTGTATTTCCTATGTGCTTCTATTAGAATTACAAGGTAGTATAGCTAACTCTCTTAAAACTAGCTTACTCCTTTATATATGGGATGTATCAGACAAGATCAGCATAGTTGAATGACCATTTTGAATTTTTCAGTATTGTTCAAGTGTGATTCTTGAAAATACAACTTTTCTTATCTAACTTAGGTTAGTGGCGAGAAACCTTTGATTTCTTATCACTCACATCCCTCTAATTCTTGAGTGTGACAAAATCAATCCAAGTCTCCTTAAATGTGGCACCCTAGGCTTATCAATTGAGTGATTTGGTTTTCTTCTTTGTTGTTTCAACCTAAACCAGAAATGAAATCCAGTGTTCATCGTCTTCACGTTTTGAGATCACATCATATTGGTATAAGAGCTTCTGGTTAGTAAACCTGAATTTAAACACTTAGAGAGTGATCTACCCCTATCAAACACCTTGACCAGCAACCTAAAAAAAATCATCATGGCAGAAGGGATTGATTTTGGAGTCCCTAGAGGGATTAGCCTAGAACAAGCCCAAATTATTGGCCTGTAGAGGAGACAAGAAGAGATGATGGAACAAATGGCCCAACTCACCAATCAGATGACAAGACTCATGGATCTATAGCCAAGACAACCAAGAAGAGAGGAGAATCGAAGCTAAGTTTTAGGAGGAAGAGCAACCCTTGCACAGGAGGCAGCCTAGAGCACGGGAGATTAACATCAAAATGAAAGTTCCTCCATTTAGGGGAACAAGTTCTCCTGAAGAATATTTAGAATGGGAGCAACGAGTGAAGAAAGTCTTTGAATGTCAAGAGTATTCCGAGATAACCAAATGCCGCCTTGTTGCCCTTGAATTCACTGATTATGCAAATCTGTAGTGACAGAATTTGAACAATCAGCGAAGGAGAGATGGTGAAGAAGAAGTAAGAAGTTGAAGGCTAATGAAAAGAATCATGCAGAAACGGTTTGTGCCTAACTATTATAGGTAAGAACTTTATTTCAGACTTCAAAACTTGAGGCAAGGAGGTATGAACGTGGAAGACTATGTGAAGGAATACGAAACCTTGTTGATTAGGTGTGAGCTGAGTGAACCACAAGAGCAAACCATAGCTCGATTTTTGGGTGGCCTAAATAAGGAAATTGCTGATCTAGTAGAGTTGTAGAATTATGTTTTCTTTGAAGATGTAATTAAATTAGCCATCAAAGTAGAAAGGCAGAAGAAAAGAGTGTATAGGAGGAACCTTGGAGTGACTAAACCTATGGGAGGGAAACCATTCCAAACACTTTCCCAAACACGAGCAAAACCTACCAAAGGGGACAGTAAGGAAATGGAGAAAAAAGGATCAACCAGAACTGAGAGTTTTAGGGAAAGGGAGAAAGCAGTAGAAAACCATCCCCCTAGAAGAAGCAGAGATATTAAGTGCTTTAAATGTTTGGGGCATGGCCATATTGCATCAGAATGTCCAAACAAAAGGTTGATGATTTTGAAGGAAACACAAGGGGAGATAGAGAGTGACGATGAGGTTGTTTTGGAGGACTATGAGGAGAATGAGTATCTAAAAGAGGCAGAGGTTGTTGAATATGCAGATGAGGGTGAAATTCTGGTTATTAGTCGTGTCTTAAGCATCCAAACCAAAGCAGAGGAAAAACAACGAGAGATAAGGTAACTACCATGAACCACTCCCAACCATATAAATTGCAGTGGCTGAATGACAAAGGTGAAGTGAAAGTCGAGAAACAAGTAAAGGTTCCAATCTCTATTGGGAAGAATTACAGAGATAAGGTATTATGTGACATTGTCCCAATGAGTGCTGGAAATTTACTACTAGGGAGGCCATGGAAATTCGATAGGAGAGCACTGCGTGATGGCTACAAAAATACCTATGCCTTTGAGAAGGATGGAAAAAGGATTGTGTTGGCACCACTTAAGCCAATGCAAGTATAGCAAGAGACGATAGTAAAAGAAGAGCATAAAGAAAGTTGCTTAACTACAAAAAATGAGATGAAGAAAACATTGAATAGAGGTAGCCTCATTCTATTGATAATTCTTAAGGAGTTTTAAGAGCTAGAAAATAAAGTATCCCCATATGTGAAGAAACTATTAGAAGAATTTAAAGATGTCTTTCCTGAAGAGCTACCTAAGGGATTACCACCCTTAAGAGGGATTGAGCATCAAATCGATTTGGTACCAGGTGCTGCTTTGCCTAACCGACCTGCCTACTGAATGAATCCCACAGAGGCAAATGAAATTAAAAGACAAGTTGAGGAGCTGATTGAAAGAGGCTATATAAGGGAATCTATGAGTCCATGTTCTATTCCAGCATTGTTAGTGCTAAAAGAGGATGGTTCTATAAGAATGTGTGTAGACAGCAGGGCTATCAACAAGATCACTATCAAATACCGCTATTCGATTCCTAGATTGGATGACATGCTTGATGAGCTACATGGTGCTAAGGTGTTCTCAAAAGTTGATTTGAAGAGTGGCTATCACCAAATTCGAATGAAGGAAGGAGATGAGTGGAAAACAACATTCAAAACAAAGCATGGCCTTTATGAGTGGATGGTAATGCCTTTTAGGCTATCTAATACCCCTAGCACTTTTATGCGTCTGATGAATTTTGTGCTTAGATCTTTCATTGGCAGATTTGTTGTAGTGTATTTCGATGATATTCTATTTTACAGCCAAAGCTATGATGAGCATGTAGAACATTTGAGGCAAGTATTGAAAGTGTTGAGAAAGGAGAAACTCTATGCAAATTTGAAGAAATGCTACTTTTGTCAAGATCATGTAAATTTTATTGGCTTTGTAGTATCTCAACAAGGTGTGGAAGTTGATGAAGAGAAAATCAAAGCCATCAAAGAATAGCCTATTCCTAGAACCATAACTGAAGTAAGGAGTTTCCATGGACTCGCATCTTTCTATAGAAGTTTTGTTCAAGATTTCAGCACTATCTTAGCACCATTAACAGAATGTATAAAAGGGGGAAAAGAGTTTGAATGGAATAATGCAGTCCAGAGGAGTTTTCAACTGATTAAGGAGAAATTATGCAATGCCCCTATATTGGCACTACCAGACTTCTCCAAGACATTTGAGATCGAATGTGATGCTAGTGGAGTGGGGATTGGTGCTGTTCTACTACAAGAAAGGCGTCCTATTGCATATTTTATTGAGAAGCTGAGTGGGGCTTGTCTTAATTATTCAACCTATGATAAGGAGTTATGCTCCCTGATTAGAGCTCTTGAAAATGGCAGCATTATTTGTTACCAAGAGAATTTGTTATCCATACAAATCACGAATCCCTTAAGCATTTGAAAGGGCAGTGCAAGCTGAACCGAAGACATGCTAAATGGGTGGAATTTCTTGAAGTATTTCCATATGTGCTAAAATACAAGAAAGGGGAGACCAATGTTGTTGTTGATGCTTTATCCAGGAGGTATGCATTGCTTTCTATGATGAATGCAAAATTGTTAGGTTTTGAATTTATTAAATATCAATATGTTGAAGATCCTACACTTGCTAAAACTTACCAAGCTTGTGAAAAAATAGCATACAAAGGGTTTTATAGGCATGAAGGGTTCTTATTTCGTTTGGGAAAGCTTGTAATCCCAGATTGCTCCATGCAGGAATTGCTTGTCCGAAAAGCACATGGTGGAGGATTGGTTGGCCATTTTGGTGAAGCAAAGACATTAGAGATGCTAAAAGAACACTTTTACTAGCCGAATATGATCAGCGATGTTCATCATGTGCTTGAGAGATGTATTGTGTGTAAAAAGGCCAAAAGCAAGGAAGCTGCCCATGGTCTTTAAATGCCCTTGCCTGTACCAGATCAACCTTGGGTAAATATAAGTATGGATTTTTTGCTTGGACTACCTAGAACTCAGAGGGGAAAAGATTTGGTCATGGTTGTTGTGGATCAATTTTCAAAAATGTCACATTTCATTCCATGCCACAAGTCAGATGATGCTGTGAATATTGCCAATATGTTTTTCAAGGAGATTGTTCAACTCCATGGCATTCCAAAGAGCATTGTTTCAGACCGTGACTCAAAATTTCTCAGTTACTTTTGGAAGACCTTATGGCGAAAATTAGGCACAAGATTGCTGATGCGTATTTTCGCAAGTGTACGAATCGTTCAAGTAATAAAGTGTACAAAAGTACGGATATCGAACCCACAAGGAATGGTGTTACTAAGTACCGAAATTGACTAATCCTAATTTTATCTGAAAACCAAATTGTTGATTGTGTAAAAGACAAATTAACTTACAAATAAATGCAAAGAACACAATTGAATGTTTGTTCACAAATGATTAAAACGCTAAGGCATTTGATTTCGCTGAATCAATTCACTCCAATTTCATGGCATGTTATATGAGGATCAAAGTTACAATTGATGGTTGAAAAACCCAAACTTATCTAATACTCTTTCTCAAGTTATATTAGAATGACTTGTCTATGCTAATCAACTATATTTCTATGAAGATTAATCACAAACAAGCACATGATGATCTGTGGAATTTCCAGGATAACCACATACATCATGCATTAGTTCTCACACTCGCATTCAACATATGGTACTTATCACAAGAAGCATTCATTACACATCTCCTCTCAGTCTCAATATAATGCAACTAATCATCTAAATTTTGGCCAGAAATTCAGAAGCATTAAGCATGGAAATAAATACTCACCTGAAATCAATGAACTCATATACCCATAACCACAAAAATCAGAGTTTCATGATTCAACTACATCATAGCCTTAGCAAAAACGAATTAGCTCATAATTAAAATAAGAACAACAACTATCTCAACAGAATACATAACTATAAAAACGAAATGAACTGCAGAAAAACAGAGCTAAGGAAAAGAGATGAAGAACTCTTGGAGATGAACACTTGGCAGCAACAATGGTGATGATCCTCCAAGAATATCCAAGCTTTCAATCCAAAATGGCTTCTTCTCCTCCAAAAACGCCTATTCTAGGTCTATTTCGCCGTCCACTCTCTCTGTACCTTATGGTATTTATAGATCCAGGGTTTTGGGGACAAATTTGGAACAAAAAGTCTGGAAAACGCGTTTAGCCGCCGAAACTCGCCACCGGCGAAGTAATTCTCGCCGCGGCGAGTTTCTGGGAAATGATCGCGCCGCAGCGAGAATATTATCGCCGCGGCGCGATTTGTGTTTCACCGGCGGCGAGCCATATTTCGCCGCCGGCGAAAATTATGTCGCCGGCGGCCAGATTTGAATGCAAAAATCGCGCTCTCGGGAAAATTTACTGCATCATTCTCGCCGCTGCCAAAATATTCTCGCCGCGGCCAGACTTCCAAACCTTGAAATCTTGCTTTTCTTGATTCTAACTCAATCCCAGTCATTTGCATTTGTCCCAAACTTCTCCAAACTTATGATTTTACCTGAAATTTCACTTTAAACACAAAATACCCGTGAAATGACATTTGTCGAATAAATAATCAAATAACCACAATTTTCACACAAATATCAATATTTAAATCATAACAAAAGTGCAATAATATGACTCTTATCAATTGCTTTTTGGCACTGCCTGCCACCCACAAACTGATGGACAAACAGAAGTGATAAACCGTACACTCTCTACTTTGCTTAGAATTGTCATTAGTAAAAATTTGAAGAATTGGGATGAATGTTTGGCATATGTTGAATTTGCCTGTAACAGAAGTGTGTATAGTGCTACTAAACGTTCTCCTTTTGAAGTGGTTTATGGATTCAATCCATTAACCCCACTTGACTTAGCACCATTGCCAATTAATGCTCGAGAATGTTTTGATGGCAAACAAAAGGCTGAGATGATTAAGAAGTTGCATGAAAATGTTAAAATGAAAATTGACAAGAAGACCTCAATCTATGAGAAGGCTGCAAATAAAGGGAGGAAGTGTGTGCAATTCAGCCCTGGAGATTTACTATGGATCCATCTTCAAAAATAGAGGTTTCCAAACAAAAGGCAGTCCAAATTAATGCTGAGGGTAGATGGTCCCTTTCGAGTCTTAGTAAAGGTAAATGACAATGCATACAAAATAGAGTTGCCTGGTGATTATGGAGTTTCAACTACATTCAATGTCAGAGATATTTCTCCTTATTTGCAAGATGAAGATGACTTGGATTTGAGGGCAAATCCTTCTCAACCAGGGGACGATGATGTGATCATAGAATACCACATTTCAAGTTATGACAAGAGAATACCTTCAATTGGGCCTCTAACTCATGCAAGAGCTAAAAGGCTTGGAATGAGCCTAGTTACCTTGCTAAAAATTGAAGACACTTGAAGAAAACAGTAGTCAAGAGGCTATACATCTTAATATCCTTTTAATTTCCTATGAATTTGAATAATTACTATTGTGTGGTAGGTGATTATGTGCCAAGAAATTTATATGTACGTTTTTTCTTATAACTGGTAGAATGCACAGACTTTCTGCCATCTAGCATTTATTACTCTTACACTTTCTGCCATCTAGCATTTATTTCTTATATTTCCTAGGTGTTGCCCTGCATTTATTGCTTTTAGACTTTTTGTCACTAGCATTTATTGCTACTCTTAGACTTGCTGCCATCTATGTACATTTTTAGGACTTTTCTTTGTAATGGTAGAAAGCATAGACTTTCTGCCATCTGGCATTTATTTCTTGTATTTCCTAGGTGCTGCTAGCATTTATTGCTGCTCTTAGACTTGCTACCATCTATGTACGTTTTTAGGACTTTTCCTTGTAAATGGTAGAAAGCATAAACTTTTTGCCATCTAGCATTTATTTCTTGTATTTCCTAGGTGCTGCTCTTAGAATTACAAGGTAGTATAGCTAACTCTCTTAAAACTAGCTTACTCCTTTATATATGGGATGTATCAGACAAGATCAGCATAGTTGAATGACCATTTCGAATTTTTCAATATTGTTCAAGTGTGATTCTTGAAAATACAGCTTCTCTTATCTAACTTAGGTTAGTGGCGAGAAACCTCTGATTTCTTATCACTCACATCCTTCTAATTCTTGAGTGTGGCAAAATCAATCCAAATCTCCTTAATTGTGGCGCCTTAGGCTTATCAATTGAGTGATTTGGTTTTCTTCTTTGTTGTTTCAACCTAAACTAGAAACGAAATCCAGTGTTCATCCTCTTCACGTTTTGAGATCACATCACTAACTAGGGAAGGAATTGTTAAGTATGGTTCTGTGTTTGAAATTTTGGGCCAAAGATGTAGGGAATTAAATGAAATTGTGAACATAATAAATATAAATATATGTATCACGGATCTATAGGCTTTGCAATCACTTAATTTGGAGGGTGGTAAATGTAAGTTTTTTTATTTTCGATTTTCTAGAAGTAATTAGGAAGGAATATGAAGAAATGATAAATATAAAAGTTGTATATAAGTGTCTTAGCTTTTTATAGGCTTTGGAATCACCCCAATCGGAGTTCGTATGAGGGAGATATGGTCATATTAGTAAGTAGAGGTCTAAATATACCCGAGAAGAAATAACATTGAATTTTAGAGAGTAGTAACACTACGATTACTTAAGATTTCACTAAAAATTTTAACATAAGGGCTTTAAAGGATTGTCTTATCTTTCAATTGACACTAAGATCACCTTAATTGGATTTCAAATGAGGGTGTTATGCTCTGTTTAGTAAGATAAGAAAATAATATTTAAAAAATAAGGAGAATCTTATAAATAAAATTAATAAATGACTAGTCTATGCCATAGCCATTTCCATTACATGAACTCCTTACCATCTTAAGTGTGTAATTTTTACTTGAAAATATTTTTTAAAGTGATATTTGAAATGGTTATGTTCATGGCATGTTCACCAATGATTTTTGGTAATGATTTTGATGAAAAATTATGGGATGTGAGTATAATGAACATACTTGTTATTGAAATCATATTTTTTCCTATTAATGTGAAAAGAAAAGAAATGAGCACAGTCACATGGCGGTCCGTGTGGTGCACCAGTAGGGGATGTCCTACCAACGACTATAAGTATGTTAATGAGAAAAGAAATTGTGCCATGTCGGATGGAACGAGAAAAGCTCGTACCGGAGAGTAGAAACTACTCACACTGACCGGGGTAGCTTGACATGAAAATTAGTTGATAGCCATAATATGATATTCTAAAAATAGTTATTCATACCATACATGTCATAACTATACGATTTTTATGTGCATAGATAAAGTGAATTCGTGTGACCTAAAGATATTTACTGTAGTTTATATAGATGAACATGATATGATGAGCTATATTGATGATAATTATGATTTATTGTTGAACCTACTAGAATTTAATTCTCACTATATTTCCATTTCATGTTTAGAAACTTATGTTATGCAGATATTCTCTATGACTAGCTTTTAGAATACGTTGGGTCGAGTTGGCTAAGATTCTGGTGAAGGTGCAACCACCCGCACCTGTATCTCCAGAACTAGTCAATATGGATGAATAAAATGTAGACTCATATGTGTTTGCTTTTTGTACAGATATTTTGATTAATAATGTGTATGTGAACCCAGAATTGTACCAGTGTTAATGGTATTTCATAAACCTTAATTATGTTTGGTTCATTTTACTTGAATGTTATTATGAGTTAAATAATTAGAAGTAAAGAGGTAATGACTTCATAGAATTTTAGAAATATATATATAAGTACATATAAAAAATTGGAGTTATTATATTATCTCTAGCAAATTTAAGGCTACATAAGAGGAAAAGCTAGTATAAATAATTAAATAGCATAAAATAGCCATATGGTGGACCATTGTGGACATCAAGGGAATTAGACGTTTCACATGCAGGCATAAGATTTTAGTAGTGGAGAAAGCCAAACCCTTTAGACAACCCTAGAGAAGGCTAAACCCATCAATAATGGAGATGCTTAAAAAGGAGATATTAAACTCTTTCAAGTAGGGTGATATACCTTATTTCAGACAACATTTAGGTTAGCCTAGTTCAAGTCATGCCTAAGAAGATTGGAATAACTATGATAAAGAATCAAAATAAGGAATTAGTACCCACCTAAGTTTAAAATAGTTTAAGGATTTGTATAGATTACATAAAACCAAATTCTATAACCCAATAAGTTCATTTTCCTTTACCATTTTTGATTAAATACTTGAAAAGGTAGCAGGTCTTCCTCATTATTATTTTCTTAATGGCTATTCAGGCAATTATCAAATTTCTATTGCATCAAAAGATAAGGAAAAACTTTACATGTCCAATTGGAACATTCACTTACAAGCATATGCCTAGCTATGCAATGTTTTTTGCTACTTTCTAAAGCTGTATGGTTAGCATATTTTATGATTGTATTGAAAAATTCATAGAAGTATGCATGGATGATTTCACTATCTATAGTAACTCTTTTTAGGAATATTTGGAAAACCTTACACTTATTTTGAAAATATGCATGGAAACCAACCTTGTTTTAAATTTTGGAAAAAGTAACTTCATGGTAAAACAAGGTATAGTTCTAAGGATGTTGTTTCAAAGAAAAGGATATAAGTAGATAAGGCCAAAATTGATGTTATTCAATTTTTACCTTAGCCTCCTTCTATGTGGGAAATTCACTTTTTTTCTTGGACATGTAGGTTTTTATAGAAGATTTATCAAGAATTTCTTCAAGATGGCAGCCCTTCTATGTAAGCTGCTACGAAAAGAGCCAATTTTCAAATTTGACATAGAGTACAAGTAGGCATTTGACGCTGTAATGGTGCTACTCATCTCAGCCCTATCATTAAGCCTCCAAATTGGGATATAACTTTTAAACTTATGTATAATGCTAGTAATCATGCAGTGGGTGTAGTTTTGGTGTAAAGAAAGGGAAAGTTTTATATGTTATTTACTATGCACCATGACTTTCAACAAGGCCCAAAAAAATTACATTAATGATAGGGGCTTATAGAATAGCTTACAAAACTCCCATTGGTATTTCACCATATCGATTAGTGTTCGATAAACCCTGCCATATCCTAGTAGAATTATAGCATAGAGCATATTGGGTCATCAAGGCTTTTAACCTAAACTTAGCTGATAGTTAAAAGCATAGGAAGCTTCCATTGTAGAAATTAGAGGAGCTAAGGACTAAGTTTTACATTAATACTTAAATCTATAAGGAAAAAATAAAACTTCTACATAATCAAATGGTCTTCTAAAAGGAATTCTCTATAGAAAAAAAATCTCCTTTGCAACTCCAGGCTTAAACTTTTTCTAGGTAACTTTTGTTGTAAATAGGATGACCCTTTTATTGCACTAAAAGTTTCCCCATTGTGCAGTTGAAATTCAAAGCTTAGATAACCCCCATGAGTTTAAAGTTAATGGCCACCACCTTAAACAATGCTATGAGAGTTCTTGTAATATCCCATAATTTTTAAATAATTTTTTACGATAAAAATATTTATTTTAATTTTAATTATTATGCTTTGCTAAAAGCAAATATATTTTTAATTAAAATGATTTTTCTTTTGCTTAAAATAATTATATTGGCCTCTAATAAATTTTTGTTTCATTTTTAGAAATATTCTTTCTTTTATTATGTATAAAGATATTTATTTTGTGATTTGTTTTATTAAAATTTTATCAAGAAAGGTCATGATTTAAGAGTTTAACTAAAGTTTTATAAGAATGTAAATTCTTAGAAATTTTTGGGATATTTTAGGATGAAAAATAGTATTTATATGTATATAATAAGAATAATAATAATAAATTTTAAATATTTAATTATTAAATAATTAAAAAAAAGAAAGAAAAAGGGGGAAGAGGAGATGGAAGCGAGGAATATGAATTGATTTTTCGTAACCGATGAATAGTGTGAATAGTAACCTTCGTTTTTCTCTCTAGATTTAGAGTGCATTTTGGCTTCCGATCTCAAAATTGAGAGTACCACTGGATTCACGATGGAGAATACTACAATTTTGACCGAACAATTTTTTAAACCAACCGCAAAATTGCTGTAGATCAAAAGTAGAAAATCTCAGAAAAGGTAAACTCTAAAACTCTTACTTAGAGACCTCAAATTAAAAATCTGATACTTTAGTTGGATTCAAAAGCTAGGTAAACAATGGGAAATGAAATTTTTCGGCCATCTCACAACTTTTTGTGCATCATAAATAGTGATTTCCAGCAATAAATAGTATTTTTCGATTGTGAATAGTACCCAACAATTGACCAGCGTTGACCAATCTCCCATAGGACAAATTGTATGATTTTAGAGTCATTTCCTAGGTTTTTGAACCATCCAAACACGTTTTTGAAGTCTATTTTGTCAAATGTGGATTGAAAAAGTGCATTTTAGGGCTGTCGAATCTAGAGCCTTACCTTGTGAGTAGATGATTCCTTCTATGACTTATCCTATACTTTTCTAGATCTTTAAACATGTATTTGATTATGTTTATAATATATTTACACTTTTATATGTTTTTGAAATGCATTAAAATTATCTGAATTGCTTACAATTTGAAATATAGTTCAAGAAGAGTACAGTTTTGAAAATTGGATTTTTGAACTCATGATATATCTAATTTCACATGTATTTCTCATTAAATGGTGAAATGAATATTTATGCATATGATATTGATTTACAAAGCTAGATGATTGCCTCGAGAAAGGGCATGTATATGTGATAAGCCCTAATTAGGTAATTTATGATAGATGAGCTATTTTGAGACTGAGATTCTATATTATACTAAAACCTCTGTTTTGAATGATATGGAATATGTGCATATGATAATTTTGTAGAGGAATCATATTAGAAACATTCTTTGCTAATAGCAGGTGATGTTGGCCCTGGTGCACCTTGATACCTCAACTAGCAGGGGTGGTGCTAGCCCCGTGTGAGGGTCAACACACGAGATATGATATGTGATAGAGAGCGGAATGCCTCCTATCTGGGTGAGATGCCAGTTATATGATTTGTGATTTTCCTTCCCTTGCTTTGTGCCTAGGAAATTACCCATATTAGAGTCCCTTCGTGTGTCCTCTTGAATGGTAGTAGGGCAAACCTTGGCTAAGATGCCAAGTATAGGCAAATCCTACACCAACAAAGTACGGAAGGGATTGAACTTTGATATGGTGCTTCTAACACGGGATCCTCCTAATATTTTTATAAGAAATGTTTTTAATGCATATCAATGTTTGATTAATGATCATATTGTATCATATATGGTTACGGATATATGAATGTGATTTGAACTAAGAATATTTGCAAATGCGGGTCCCATATAGATGTACTTCTGAACAGTAATTTCTGATGTGATAAATTTTAATATATGAGTACATCCATATGTTGATTAGAGAGGTCATAGGAGGTATTATTTGCTCACTTAGTTGTCAAACTCACTACATGATGCTTCCATATTTTTCAGATAAGAATATAGAGTTTGGTCCTTCCTCATCAGATAGATGATCGACTAGGCGACATTTTCTCTGGTGAGCCTATGTTGTTTCTAGGGCTCATAGATTTTTATTTATATTGTACTTGTACTCAAGAGTATGCTCTAAATGCCACAAGCAGGATCCCTACTTTTGCTATTACTCTGATGTTTATAGATTTGGTTTATATATTGTGTATACATGGGAATACCTATCTATAAAAGAGTGTATTATATATGTTATGGAAAATATATGTTCGTAAAGTATGTGTTTCACGTACTCTAAAATTATGGTTGTGACAAGTTGTTATCAGAGCATTAGGTTTCCATGTGGCTATCAGAACAAAGAATTCTTTAGTATGACCTTTAGTTTGGATATGAACCGGACATATTTATACTTCAGGTGCTGCTAAGGGATTCTATAGGGTCTCAATTTCCTTTCTATTTAAATTTTGTTAAATTTCTTAGTATAAGAATGATTGAATATTGTGGCATCTTAAGAAGTATCTATGAGTCAATTACTGCCTGAAAGTGGAAGAGATAGGCATGCTAGAGAATTTAAAGAATTTAGACAAATGCCAAATATGATAATTTGTGAATATAATATCCGTTTTACTTGAATGTCTAGATATGGTAGACTTTGATGTGATATTGAATGGATTGGTTGGCACCATGTCATACCATTTTAGAATGTCATCTTAAGAGAATTAAATTCAATATTCTCGGAGAATCTCCTTTCAAGATACGAGGTGATTGTAGTGAAGTATCGAATAATCTAATCTTTACTTTAGTAGCCCATAAGTTATTACAAAATGATGCCAATGATATTTGACAGTGGTCAAAGATAAAGATATAAAATACACTAATATAGATCAAATTCTAGTGGTTAAAGAATTTTCTAATGTAATTCCTAAGAAATTTTTAGGATTACCCTGAAACGATAAATAGAATTTGGTATTGATTTATTTCCTGGAACCTAACCAATGTCTATATTGTAACATCCTTAATTTCATTTCTTTTATTAATAAAGATACACAAATATTTAATTAAGAAAATAAAATTTAATAGATAATTTTTAGATATCTAAGGAAATATAATCATTAGAAATTCTTCACCTTACATGTATGCATAGAAATTTTCTAACATTAATAGAATAGGTAAAGAAAGAAAACCTAACAGGAAATATTAGAAATAAACAGGCTAAAGAAAGGTGAAATTCTTGGGTAAGGAAGATAATTTTTTGTGAAATAAGTAAAGATCTTAAAATTTCAAGAATATTGGATTAAGGTAATTTTTTCTAATTTAAGAGCTAAAGTTACTAGGTTTAGTATCTCCACCCATAAATTGGGCTTTCACCTATGGACACTTCATATAAAGTTTTTTTACTTCACATGAATTTTTAGCAAGCCAATAGGATAGCCCAAGGAATAAATAAAACATAGACTTGGACTAAAATATAGAAATTGGACCGGTAGCCCAAAAATCATGAAAATGTGACCAAGCCCATTATGAAAGGTAGAATTTTAACCAAAGTAAAGAAAATGACCAAGAATGAGCCCAAACCCAAGAGGAAAAATAAAAATAAAGTGATGAAATAATGGTGTAATCAAGATTAGGTGACATGGTATTAAGACAAAAATTTAACAAGTGGTATGATAATACATGGCATTAGGACAAAACATCTATATCCTACACTCATAATTTTAGCAAGTGGGTAATAATACATAACATTATGACAAAACATTTTTATCCTACAAAAATAATTTTAACTAAGCAAGGAAGATTCAAGGGTTAAAAATTTGCCACCTAAAAAGGCAAACCTATCATACTTGATTAAGACAAAAGAATAAGGAAATGAATCCCTAAATCAAAGGGATCTTGTCCCTTATCTTAAGAACATATTATCATAAATTTTCTAAATACAAATCTCATTTTCCTATGCATATCTTGGCTAAGGAAGAGGAAGAAAAGAACATGAGTTGTTTTTTTTCAAAAAAATATCAACCAAGTGAGGGAGAGGAAAATTATAAGCAAGGTAGAGTGAGGAAAGGAGAGGAAGAAAGGAAGAAAGGAAGAAAGAGGAAGGATAAGTCTAGAGGACTAAGTGTTCAAGGTAAATTTAACAATCTTTCTTTTTGAAGAAAAGTTTTAAAATTTACAACATCTATGTGGGATTTTGACCTTAGAAATTTGATGATTGGTCATGGATGTTGCTTTATCATATTACATATTATGTATGTTTAAATACTTTGGCTGGTGTAGATAGTTCTGCATTTTTATGGCTATGGGTGGCAAAAGTTTAATTTTCTTTTCAAATTCTGGGAAGCATCGGTGAGGAATTTAAACAAATAGTTAACATTAAGAATGTAGATCTATGTCTCATGGATTTTTAGCCACTGGAATAACTCAATTTGGAGTCCATATGAGTTAGATATGATCCGATTAGTAAGCAGTGGTCAGAAAATGGTTAATCGGAGAAAAATATGTTAGGATAGCTTCTGTGTTTAAATTTCTCAGAACATTCTGTAGGAAATTAAAAAAAATGGTTAACATAAAAATTATATCTATATGTGTTACAGATTTGTAGTCACTGGAATCACTCATTTTGGAATTCTTATGAGGGAGATATGGATAGATTATTAAGTAGGGGTCAGAACCTACCCGATAAGAAATAACCTGTACTTTGTAGGAGTAATATCACCATGATTCCTTAATTTTTATCTAAACTATTCAACATAATAGTTTTAGATAATTGGATTATCTTTAAATTGACACACGATCAACGAAATCTGAGTTGAAATGAGGGATTTATGCTCCAATTAGTGAGAGAAGGTCAGATAGGATGAAAACCCATATCAAGAAATAACACAACCTAAAGCATGGCCGTGTTTCAAGGCACGACTAGGTTGTGTTTTGTGCTGGAAATGTCATTTTCAAGCCTAAAGCATGGCTGTTTTGTAGTAAATGACCAAGCCATGTTATAGGATACGTTTAGGCCGGTTCGGAAGCTGGTAAAATTTATTTTCAATATTTTTTTTACCCTAAATGAACCTAATTACCTATAGGATATTATTAGAAACCAATTTGATGAAGAATGCTGTATTAAATTTGTGAGAACATGTGTTGGAAATGATATAAGTTGGAGAAAAGTGACTAAAGGCCATGCATAAAGAAAATGAAAAGATAAATATAATGTTTAAAAAAGAAGAAGAATCTTATAAATGAAAATAATAAATGACTAGTATCTGCCATAGCCATTGCCATTGCATAAACTTCTTATAATCTTAAGTGTGTAATTTTGACATGGAGATATTTTGATGAAACATTATGGTATGTGAGTATAATGAACATACTTGTTATTGAAATCATATTTTTCGGTATTAATGTGAAAAGAAAAGAAATAAGCACGGTCACATGGCGATTTGTGTGGTGCACCAGTAGGGGACCCCCTACCAACTGCTATGATTATGTTAATGAGAAAAGAAAGAGAAAGTGTACCATGTCGGACGGAGTGAGAAAATGCCTTATTGGAGAGTAGAAAATACTCACCCTGCCGGGGTAGCTTTATATGAGAATAAATTGATAGTTATCATATGATATTCTGAAAAATTGTTAATCCTGTCATACATGTCATTACTGTACAATTTTCATGTGCATAGATAAAGTGCATTGATGTGACCAAAGATATTTGTTGTAGTTTATACAGATGAACATGATGTGATGAGCTATATTGATGATGATTTATTGTTGAATTTACTGGGATTTAATTCTCACTATATTTCCATGTCATGTTCAAGAAATTAGTTATGCAGATTTTTCTATGGCTCTGGCTGTTAGTGCACGTTGGATCGAGTTACTCTATGATGGTCAAATCCCTGAAATAAATAAAATGCTTATGGTCGAGTTAGCTCAGATCCTAGTGAAGGTACAACTACCCCCACCTGTATCTCCAGAATTAGTCAACGAGAATAAATAAGATGTAGATATTTATGTGTTTGATATGTTGTACGTACGTTTTGATTAATGACGTGTATGTGAACTCTATATTGTATAATAATAATAAAAGTTGTTACATAATTGCTATCAGAGCAGGTCGATCCTAGATGGCCAGTGGGTGGATGGTTATCTGAATCAATCTTATAGTGTCTTGAGTATATTTGTGGTTATGCTATGTAGAGGATCAGTGAATTCATATAGGTAAGAAATTACTAGTGTTTCCTATCTATATGCCGAGGTGGTGTTATGACTGCTGTTAAATATTTTTGAAACTAACTATTGGGCTTGATCACCTTAATAGCAGCAAAACTTTGTTTTTACCACAGTAGGAAATGGCAACACTAAGGAGGAATTCGGTAAACAATGCGGAGGAAAACCTGCACAACCTTACCACGGCAATCCGAGACCAGGTCACGACTACCAATCAAATTCTACAATACCTCCAAAATGCTAATAACCCGAATGGTGAGAATGGTGTTAATAACTGGATGGCAGGGAATGATAATGTTATATCTGAGTTCCTAAGGACTAGACCACCTTATTTTCAAGGCAACTTTAACCCAATTGTAGCTAAAAGGTGGATAAGGGAACTAGAGAAAATATTTGAAGTGATGGGTTGTACTGAGGAGCAACAAGTTATCTTCGCTGCATATATGCTGAAAGATGAACCAGAATACTAGTGGTGTGGAACTAGAGAACTTTTAGCTCACCAGGGAAGGCATATCACCTGGCAGGTGTTCAAAGACACCTTTTTGGAAAAGTACTTCCTAAGTACTATGCGGACAGAGAAGGAGATTGAATTTCTCTAACTTAGATAGGGTAGCATAGATCAGTTCATCGCAAAGTTGGAGGAGTTGTCTAAGTTCTCCTCTTATCTAAGATTTAACCCCGATGAAGCATGGAAGGATGTTAAGTTCGAAGTAGGGTTGAATCCAGAAATAAGGAATGCTATTGTAGTTATGGAGATAAGGGAGTTTGTACCTCTGATAAATAAATGCAAACTCCTGGATAAGAGCTTGAGGGCAGTGGAAGATGAGAAAAAAAGACAAAATTTCTAGAAAAGGAAGAATAGTCCACAAAATTTTGGCAAAAATGTTTGAGGAAAAGGATAGGGTACTGGCAAGAGGCCAATGACTGCAAGTCCCCGGCCCTTCCAATAGAACTTTTCCATAGTCAAGTGTACTAAGTGCGGACGTATGCATGGTAACCAATCATGCTACATGGGATCAGATGTTTGTTTCAATTACAGACATAAGGGTCATTTTGCAAGGAACTACCCACAAAATTAGGGGAAGCAGCCAAAACAAAAGCCTCAAGTGAAAGGAAGGGTTTTCAACTTGAACGGCCAAGAGGCAACTCAATCCCCAGAAATGATCCAAGGTACATCCTATATCTACGGATTTGCTCTTATGGTGTTGTTTGACTCTGGTGCTAGTCATTCATTTATATCAGAAGAATGTATTAGGAAGCTTCAGTATCCTATTTTTGAAACCCCCTATTAGCTTTCTATAGTAAATCCCACGCGGGAAAGAATCTTAACTTCCTCTGCATATAAAGATTGTCAGGTACTATTCAGAAGAAACTTTTTCTATAGACCTCGTTTATCTACCTTTAAAAGGTATTGATGTCATTCTAGGGTTAGACTAGATGTCTAGAAATCGAGTCTTGTTGAATTATTGCAACAAGACCATTGAATTTCTACCTCCTACTTCAAAAGAGGAGATGTAGTTATTAATGCTTAATGCTAATAAAGTCAATTGGGAGTAAAAGAATGGAGTACTTGGATACATTCTCTTGCACTTATCAAATCTAGAAGTTGAACAAAGCTTAATGAAGTCCCAATAGCCAATGAGTTTCCTGAAGTATTTCCATCAGATATTCTAAGCTTACCTCCCAAGAGAGAGATAGAGTTCTATTAATCTCTTACCTGGGACAGGGCCTATCTCTATTGCACCTTAGAGAATGGCCTCAAAAGAACTACAGGAACTTAAGAAACAGTTGGAGGAATTGTTAGATAAGTAATTCATTAGACCAAGTGTATCACCTTGGGGAGCTCCTGTATTGTTTGTTAAGAAGAAAGATGGAAGCTTGAGACTATGCATAGATTACAGATAGCTGAATAAGGTGACTATAAAAAAAAAGTATAATCTCCCTAGAATAGATGATTTATTAGATCAACTAAATGGAGCCTCTATCTATTCTAAAATTGACTTGAGATTGGGATACCAACAGATTAGAATAAAGAAGGAGGATGTATCTAAAATAGGCTTCAGGACTAGGTATGGGCACTATGAGTTTCTTGTAATGCCCTTCGGGTTAACAAATGCACCTGTAATTTTCATGGATTACATGAATCACATTTTTTGACCCTACCTATATCAATTTGTGGTAGTATTCATTGATGACATCTTGATATATTCTAAGAGTGAGAAAGAACATGAACAGCATCTTCGAATTGTGCTGCAAGTGTTGAAAGAGAAAAAGTTGTATGCCAAATTGGAGAAGTGTGGATTTTGGCTTTCAGAGGTAAAATTTCTCAGACATGTCATTTCCAATAAAGGGGTAGTCGTAGACCCTAGCAAGACGAAAGTAGTGAGTCAGTGGGAAAGACTAAAGATAGTTATAGAAGTCAAAAGTTTCTTAGGCTTGGCAGGATACTACAGGAGGTTTATACAAAACTTCTCTCGTATAGCCTTACCATTGACTAAATTGACCAGGAAGGGAAGTCCTTTCAAATGGACTGATCAATGCGAAGCTAGTTTCTAGGAGCTTAAAACGAAATTGACCACTCCTCCTATTCTAATTATTTCAGACCCCACAAGATATTTTGAAGTGTATAGTGATGCTTCAAAGAAAGGGCTAGCGCGTGTGCTAATGCAAGACAAGATGGTAGTTGCTTACACTTCTAGGCAACTAAGACCCCATGATGGAAATTATCCAACCCATGATCTTGAATTGGCAGCGGTGGTGTTTGGCTTAAAGATTTTGTGATACTATTTGTATGGTGCAACATTTAAAGTATACTGTGATCATAAGAGCCTTAAGTACCTTTTTGATCAGAAAGAGTTAAATATGAGACAACGAAGATGGGTAGAGTTTCTCAATGACTACAATTTTGAGATAAAGTATCATCCAGGATAAGCGAATGTTGTAGCTGATGCCTTGAGTCAAAAATCTCTACACATGGGTCAAATGATGGTGTGTGAGATGCAAATGTTATAGGAGTTTCAAAATTTGAAGCTGGCCACTACTCTTACTCCAAAGAAGCTAATCATTAATGGTTTAAGTATAGGGTGTGACCTTAGAGCCTAGATCAAAGAGGCTCAAGCTCACGAACAATATTTATAGGATCATAAAGATCAAGGTAATGTTTCTGTCATGGAAGATGGAGCAATCATGTATCAGGGAAGGATTTGTGTCCCTCAAGAATGAGAGTTGAGGATTAAAATCTTGCAGGAAGTGCATAAGAGTAAATACACAATTCATCCTGGATGCACTAAAATGTACCAGGATTTAAAGATGATGTATTGGTGGCCAGGGATGAAAACGGACATTGCCAAGCTTGTGGCAAAATGTCTCATTTGTCAGAAGGTGAAGGTAGAGCATAAAAAGCCAGCAGAATTTTTACAACCTCTTGAGATCCATAAATGGAAATGGGATAGTATTTCGATGGACTTTGTCATAGATTTACCCAAGACTTCTATTGAACATGACTCTATCTGGGTAATAGTTGACAGATTAACAAAATCTACTCATTTTTTGCCCATAAAAATTAACTATTCACTGGGTAAATTAGCCCAATTATACGTTCAAGAAATAGTTAGACTGCATAGAATTCCCTTAAATATCATTTTTGATAGAGATCCGAGGTTCACGTCAAAGTTTTGGAAGGCGTTGCAGGAAGCTTTTGGTACCCAGTTGTAGTTCAGTATTGCCTACCATCCTCAGGCTGACGGGCAGACAGAACGAACCATTCAAACCCTAGAAGATATGTTGAGGGCCTGTGTGATAGAGTAAGGTAAAAGATGGGATAAGTACCTACCTTTAGTGGAGTTTTCTTATAATAATAGCTATCACTCTAGTATTAAGACGTCCTCCTATGAAGCTTTATACGGTACGAAGTGCCGATCTCCACTATGTTGGTTTGAGGTAGGAGAAAAGAACTTGCTAGGTCTTAAACTTGTTCAACAAACCATTGAACAAATAAGGAAGATACAAGAAAAAATACTTACAGCATAGAGTCGGCAAAAGAGTTACTATGATAAGAGACATAGACCTCTGGAGTTTGAGGAAGGAGACCATGTATTTCTGAAACTTTCCCCGACTATTGGAGTTGGTAGGTCTCTCAAAACTAGAAAGTTAAGTCCACGATTTTTGGGACCCTATCAGATTTTGAAGAAAGTGGGGACGTCAGCATATCAAGTTGCCCTCCCACCTAATTTTTCTAATCTGCATAATGTTTTCCATGAATCACAGCTACAGAAGTATCTTCTAGATTCTTCACATATAATATGAGATGAACCAATCCAATTAAAGGAGAACATGACATACTTGCTAGTACCTGCATCCATATTGGACACCGACATGAAGCAATTGAGAAATAAAACCATTCCCCTGGTTAAGGTGTTATGGGAAGGTTTGATTATGGAAGAAGCAACTTGGGAATGGGAAGAAGTCATGAGGAAGAAATATCTGCAATTTTTCTTTTTAGGTAAATTTTGAGGACAAAATTTCTTTTAAGGGGAGAGAAATGTAACATCCTTAATTTTGTTTCTTTTATTAATAAAGATACATAAATATTTAATTAAGGAAATAAAATTTAATAGACAACTTTTAGATATCTAAACAAATATAATCCTTAGAAATTCTTCACCTTACATGTATGCGTAGAAATGTTCTAACATTAATGGAATAGGTAAAGAGAGAAAACCTAAAAGGAAATATTATAAATAAACATGCTAAAGAAAGGTAAAATTCTTGGGTAAGGGAGATAAAATTTTGTGAAGTAAGTAAAGGTCTAAAAATTTCAAAAAGATTGGATTAAGGTAATTTTTCCTAATTTAAGAGCTAAAGTTACTAAGTTTAGTATCTCCACCCATAAATTGAGCTTTCAACTATGGACACTTCATATAGAATCTTTCTACCTCATATGAAGTTTTAGCAAGCCAATAGGATAGCCCAAGGAATAAATAAAACATAGACTTGGATTAGGATATAGAAATTGGACCGGTAGCCCAAAAATCATGAAAATGTGAACAAGCCCATTATGAAAGGTAGAATTTTAACCAAAGTAAAGAAAATGAGCAAGAATGAGCCCAAACCCAAGAGGAAAATTAAAAATAAAAATAAAGGGATGAAATAATGATGTAATCAAGATTAGGTGACATGGCATTAAGACGAAAATTTAGCAAGTGGTGTAATATCCTACATTCATAATTTTACCAAGTGGTATGATAATACATGGCATTAGGACAAAACATCTATATCCTACACTCATAATTTTAGCAAGTGCATAATAATACATAGCATTATGATAAAATATCCTTACCCTACACAAATAATTTTAGCTAAGCAAGGAAGATTCAAGGGTTGGAAATTTTCCACCTAAAAAGGCAAACCTATCATACTTGATTAAGACAAAAGAAAAAGGAAATGAATCCCTAAATCAAAGGGACCTTGTCCCTTATATTAAGAACATATTATCATAAATTTTCAAAATACAAATCTCCTTTTCCTATGCATATCTAGACTAAGAAAGAGGAAGACAAGAACATGAGTTGTTTGTGTTCCAAAAAATAACCAAGTGCATCCTAATTGTGATAAGGTAGACCCATGATCATAAAAGGTGAATTATTTGATAGTCTATTTAAGCAAAATCCACCCTTATAACATTATAATTTCGTCCAAGGGAGGGAGAAGAAAAAATAGAAGCAAGGTAGAGTGAGGAAAGGAGAGGAAGAAAGGAACAAAGAGGACTAAGTGCTCAAGGTAAGTTTAACAATATTTCTTTTTGAAGAAAAAGGTTTGAAATTTACAACATCTATGTGGGATTTTGACCATAGAACTTTGATGATTGGTCATGAATGTTGCTATATCATGTTACATATTATGTATGTTTGAATACTTAGGCTGGTGTAGATAGTTTTGCATTGGTATGGCTATAGGTGGCAAAATTTTAAGCTTTTATTTTTTAAAATTATGCGAAGAATTAGTAAGGAAATTAAACAAAAGGTTAACATGAAAAATGTAGATCTATGTCTCACGGATTTTTAGCCACTCGAATCACTCAATTTGGAGTCCATATAAGGTAGATATAGTCCAATTAGTAAGCAGTGGTCAAAAAATGGTTAATCAGGGAAGAATATGTTTCGATAGCTTCTGTGTTTAATTTTTTCAGAACATTCTGTAGAGAATTAAAATAAATGGTTAACATAAAAATTATAGCTATATGTGTCACAGATTTTTAACCACTGGAATCACTCAATTTGGAAGTCTTATGAGGGAGATAAGGACATATTAGGAAGTAGAGGTCAGAACCTACTTGAGAAGAAATAACCTGTACTTTGAGGGAGTAATATCACCATGATTCCTTAATTTTTAGCTAAATGATTCAACATAATAGTTTTAGATAATTGTCTTATCTTTAAATTAACACCAAGATCAGCTAAATAGTAGTTGAAATGAGGGAGTTATGCTTCAATTAATGAGAGAAGGTCAGACAGGATAAAAACTTGCATCAGGAAATAGCACAACATAAAGCATGGTCGTGTTTCAAGGCATGGCTAGGCCGTGTTCTGTAACATCCCTAAT
Organism: Gleditsia sinensis; assembly: GCA_037074535.1. Taxonomy (NCBI): domain Eukaryota; kingdom Viridiplantae; phylum Streptophyta; class Magnoliopsida; order Fabales; family Fabaceae; genus Gleditsia; species Gleditsia sinensis. The sequence continues at coordinate 55,880,082 of CM073470.1, forward strand.
TTCGTTTCATGTATTAATAAAAGTACAAAAGTATTCAAAGTAACATCCCTAATTTTGTTGCCTTTAGGGATAAACATACATAAATATTTAAGGAAATAAAATTTAGTAGACAATTTTTAGACACCTAAGGAAATATAATCTTTAGAAATTCTTCAACTTACGTGTATGCATAGAAATGTTCTAACATTAATAGAATAGGTGAAGAGAGAAAACCTAAGAGGAAATATTAGAAATAAACATGCCAAAGAAAATTGAAATTCTTGGATAAGGAAGATAAATTTTTGTGAAGTAAGTAAAGGTTTTAAAATTTCAAGAAGATTAGATTAGGGTAATTTTTCCTAATTTAAGAGTTAAAGTTACTAAGTTTAGTATCTCCACCCATAAATTGGGTTTTCACTTATGGAAAATTCATATAGAGGTTTTCCACTTAACATAATTTTTTTAGTAAGCCCATTGGATAACCTAAGCAAGAAATTAAACATAGAGTTGGACTAGGATATAGAAATTGGACCGGTAGCCCAAAAATCATGAAAATGTGATCAAGCCCATTATGAAATGTAGAATTTTAACCAAAGTAAAAAAAAGGACAAAAGTGAGCCCAAATCCAATAGGTAAAATAAAAATAAAAATAAAAATAAAGTGATAAGATAATGGTGTAATCAAGATTAGGTGAAATGGCATTAAGACAAAAAATTAGCAAGTGGTATGATAATACAAGGCTTTAGGAAAAAACATCTATATCCTACACTCATAATTTTAGCAAGTGGTATGATAATACATAGCATTAGGACAAAACATTTCTATCCCACACAAATAATTTCAACCAAATAATGGAGATTGAAGGGCTAAAAATTTGCCATTTAAAAAGGCAAACCTATCATAATTGATTAAGAAAAAAGAAAAAGTAAATGAATCCCTAAATCAAAGGGACCTTGTCCTATATCTTAAGAACATATTATCATAATTTTCAAAATACAAAACTCCTTTTCCTATGCATATCTTGACTAAGGAAGAGGAAGACAAGAACATAAGTTGTTTGTTTTCCTAAAATTCAACCAAGTGTAACCTAATTGTGATAAGGTAGACCCATGATCATGAAAGGTGAATTATTTGGTGATCTATATAGGAAAATCCACCCTTACAACATTATAATTTCATCCAGGTGAGAGAGAGGAAAAAATAGAAGCAAGGTAGAGTGAGGAAAGGAGAGGAAGAAAGGAAGAAAGGAAGAAAGAGGAAGGAGAAGTCTAGGGGACTAAGTGCTCCATGTAAGTTTAACAATATTTCTTTTTGAATAAAAGTTTTGAAACTTGTAATATTTATATGGGATTTTGATCTTAGAACTTTGATGATTGGTCATGGATGTTGCTATATCATGTTACATATTATGTATGTTTGAATACTTAGGTTGGTGTAGATAGTTCTGAATGAGTATGGCTATGGGTGGCAGAATTTTGAGCTTCTGTGTTTTAATTTCTGGGAACATTCTATAAGGAATTAAAATAAATGGTTAACATATGAATTATAGATATATGTGTCACGGATATTTATCCACTGGAATCATTCAATTTAGAGTTCATATGAGGTAGATATGGTCCTATTAGTAAACAAAGGTTAGAAAATGGTTAATCAGGGAAAAATATGTTATGATAGCTTTGGTGTTTTAATTTCTGGGACCATTCTATAGGAAATATAAACAAATGGTTAACATAACAAATGTAGATTTATGTCTCACTGATTTTTAGCCACTGGAATCATTCAATTTAAAGTTCATATGAGGTAGATATGATCCGATTAGTAAACAAAGGTCAGAAAATGGTTAATCAGGGAAGAATTTGTTAGGATAGCTTCGGTGTTTTAATTTCTGGGAACATTCTATAAGAAATTAAAATAAATGATTAACATATGAATTATAGATATATGTGTCACAAAGTTTTTGCCACTGGAATCACTTAATTTGGAATTCTTATGAGGGAGATATCGACAGATTAGTAGGTAGAGGTCAGAACATACCTGAGAAGCAATAACCTGTACTTTGAGGGAGGAATATCACCATGATATCTTAATATTTTGTTCAACTGTTCAACATACTAGTTTTAGATAGTTGTTTTATCTTTAAATTGACACCAAGACCACCTAAATCGAAGTTAAATTTAGGGAGTTATGCTCTGATTAGTAAGAGAAGGTAAGATAGGATGAAAACCTGCATCAAGAAAATAAAGAAATAAAATTAATATTTAAAAAAGAAGATGAATCTTATAAATGAAAATAATAAATGACTAGTATAGCCATAGCCATTGCCATTGTATGAATTTCTTACCATCTTAAGTGTGAAATTTTGACATGGAAATATTTTATAAAGTGATATTTGAAATGGTTATGTTCATGGCATGATTACCAATGCTTTTTGGTAATAGTTATATTTTGATGAACATACTTGTTATTGAAAGCATATTTTTGGCTACCATTATGAAAAGAAAAGAAATGAGCACGGTCACATGGCAATCTGTGTGGTGCACCAGTAGGGGACGCTCTACCAACGGTTATGAATATGTTAATGAGAAAAGAAAGAGAAAGTGTGCCATGTTGAACGGAGTGAGATAAGCCTGTACCAGAGAGTAGAAAATACTCACCCTGACCGGGGTAGCTTGATATGAGAATAAATTGATAGTCATCATATGATATTTTGAAAATAATCAATCCTGTCATACATGTCATTACTGTACGATTCTCATGTGCATAGATATAGTGCATTCATGTGACCAAAGTTATTTACTGTAGTTTATACAGCTGAATATGACGTGATGACTTTATTGATAATGATTTATTGTTGAACTTACTGGAATTTCATTCTCACTATATTTCCATGTCATGTTCAGAAAATTAGTTATGTAGAGTTTTCTATAGCTCTGGCGTTTAGTGCACGTTGGATTGAGTTATTCTATGATGGGTAGATTGTAACAACCTCTTTTTTTTTCCTTTATTATTATATAATATTGAGTTCACATACATGTCATTAATCAAAACAGACGTATAACATATCAAACACATAGATATTTACATCTTGTTTATTTTGGTTGACCAATTCCGGAGATACAGGTGCGGGTGGTTGCACGTTCACCGGGATCTGAGCCAACTCGACCACAAACATCTTATTTGATTCTAAAATCTGCCCAACATAAAGTAACTCGATCCAATGTGCACTAAAAGCCAGAGCCTTAGAAACAAAAGCTGCATAAATAATTTTCTGAACATGATATGGAAATATAGTGAGAATTAAATCCCAGTAAGTTCAACAATAAATTATCATCAGTAAATCTCATCACATCATGTTCAGCTGTATAAACTACAGAAAATATCTTTGGTCACATAAATGCATTATATCTATGCACATAAGAATCATACTGTAATGATATGTATGATATGATTAACTATTTTCAAAATATCATATGATGGCCATCAACTTATTCTCATTTCAAGCTACCCCGGTCAGGGTGAGTATCCTCTACTCTCCGGTACGGGCTTTTCTCGCTCCGTCCGACATGGCCCACTTTCTCTTTCTTTTCTCATTATCATGATCATAACCGTTGGTAGGGCGTCCCCGACTGGTGCACCACACGGATTGCCATGTGACCGTGCTTATTTCTTTTCTTTTCACAATGATAGCTAAAAATATGCTTTCAATAACAAGTATGTTCATCAAAATATAACTATTACCATAAATCATTGGTAATTATGCCATGAACATAACCATTTCAAATATCACTTCATAAAATATTTCCATGTCAAAATTTCATACTTAAGATGGTAAGAAGTTCATACAATGGCAATGGCTATGGCTATACTAGTCATTTATTAAGATTCATCTTCTTTTTTAAATACTAATTTTATTTCTTTATTTTCTTGATGTAGGTTTTCATCCTATCTAACCTTCTCTTACTAATCAGAGCATAACTCCCTCAATTTAACTCTGATGTAGGTGATCTTGGTGTCCATTTCAAGATAAAACAATTATCTAAAACTATTATGTTGAACATTGTAGCGAAAAATTAAGAAATGAAGGTGATATTACTCCCTCAATGTACAGGATAGTTCCTCTCGGATAGGTTCTGACCTTTACTGACTAATTAGACCATATCTCCCAAATTGGAACTCCAAATTGCGTTATTCTAGTTGGTAAAAATCCATAAGCCATATATCTATAATTGTTATGTTGGCGCGCTATTTTAATTCCCTACAGAATATTCCCAGAAATTCAAAACTAAAGCATTAATAACATACTCTTCCCTGAATAAACATTTTCTGACCTCTGCTTACTAATCGGATCATATCTACCTCATATGAACTCCAAATTGCATAATTCCAGTGGGTATATTTCCATGAGACATAGATATATAACTTTCATGTTAACCATTTATTTTAATTCCATACAGATAATTCCCAGAAATTAAAATACAAATGCTATCCTAACATAATCTTCCCTGATGAACCATTTCCTGACCTTGGCTTACTAATCGGACCATATCTACCACATGTGGACTCCAAATTGAATTATTCCAGTGGTTAAAAATCCATGACACACATATCTTTAATTCTTATGTTAACCATTTATTTTAATTCCCTACCAATAATTCCCAGAAATTAAATTACCGAAGCTATCCTACCATATTCTTCCCTGAAGATTCATTTTCTGACCTTTGACTACTAATCGGACCATATCTACCACATGTGGACTCCAAATTGAATGATTCCAGTGGCTAAAAATCCATGACACACATATCTTTAATTCTTATGTTAACCATTTATTTTAATTCCTTATAGATTGTTCCCAGAAATTAAAATACCGATGCATAAAATTCTATCAACCATAGCCATACCCATGCAGAACTATCTACACCAACCTAAGTATTCAAACATACATCACATGCAAGATCAATATGAAACATGATATAGCAACATCCATGACCAATCATCAAAGTTCTAAGATCAAAATCTCATATAAATATTATGAGTTTCAAAGGTTTTCTTCAAAAAGAAATATTGTTAAACTTACCTGGAGCACTTAGTCCCCTAGACTTCTCCTTCCTCTTTCTTCCTTTCTTCCTCTCCTTTCCTCACACTACCTTGCTTCTATTTTTGCTCTCCCTCACTTGGACGAAATTCTAATGTTGTAAGGGTGGGTTTTCTTATATAGACCACCAAATAATTCACCTTTCATGATCATGGGTCTACCTTATCACAATTAGGATACACTTTGTTGAATTTTTGGAAAACAAACAACTTATGTTCTTGTCTTCCTCTTCCTTAGTCAAGATATGCATAGAAAAAGGTGATTTGTATTTTGAAAATTATGATGATATGTTCTTAAGATATGGGGCAAGATCCCTTTGATTTAGGGATTCATTTCCTTTTTCTTTTGTCTTAATCAAGTATGATAGATTTGCCTTTTTAAGTGGCAAATTTCTAGCCCTTGAATTTTTCTTACTTAACTAAAATTATTTGTGTAGGATAATGATGTTTTGTCATAATGCTATGTATTATTACCCACTTGCTAAAGTTATGAATGTAGGATATAGATGTTTTTGTCCTAAAGCCTTGTATTATTATGCCACTTGCCAAAATGATGAATGTAGAATCACACCACTTGCTAAATTTTTGTCTTAATGCCATGTCACTTAATCTTGATTACACCAATATTTCATCACTTTATTTTTATTTTTATTTTTATTTTTTTTTCCTCTTGGGTTTGGCCTCATTCTTGCCCATTTTCCTTACTTTGGTTAAAATTCTACCTTTCATAATGGGCTTGGTCACATTTTCATGATTTTTGGGCTACCGGTCCAATTTCTATATCCTAGTCCAAGTCTATGTTTTATTTCTTCCTTGGGCTATCCTATTGGCTTGCTAAAAATTCATGTGAAGTAGAAAAACTCTATATGAAGTGTCTATAGGTTAAAGCCCAATTACGGGTGGAGATACTAAACTTAGTAACTTTTGCTCTTAAATTAAGAAAAATTACTCTAATCCGATCTTCTTGAAATTTTAAGACCTTTACTTACTTCACAAAAATTTATCTTTCTTTACCTAAGAATTTCACCTTTCTTTAACATGTTTATTTCTAATATTTCCTCTTAGGTTTTCTTTCTTTACCTATTCCATTAATATTAGAACATTTCTATGCATATATGTAAGGTGAAGAATTTCTAATGAAAATATCTAAAAATTACGGGATGTTACATAGATCCTAAATAAAATGTTTGTGGGCGAGTTGGCACAGATCCCGGTGAAGGTGCAACCACCCGCAGCCGAATCTCTGGAATTGGTCAACCAGAATAAATAAGATGTAGATATTTATGTGTTTGAAATGTTGTATGTACGTTTTGATTAATGATGTGTATGTGAACTTTATATTGTATAATAATAATAGGAAAAAAAAGTTGTTACATGTTCTGTGCTAAAAATCGCATTTTTAAGCCTAAAGCATCACTATTTTATAGTAAATGACCAAGCCATGTTATAGAATACGTTTAGGCTAGTTCGAAAGCTGGTACAACTTATTTTCAACATTTTGTTTACCCTAAATGAACCTAATTACCTATAGGATATTATTAGAAACCAATTTGATGAAGAATGTTGAATTAAATTTGTGAGAACATATGTTGAAAATGATATAAGTAGGAGAAAAGTGACTAAAGGCCATGCATAAAGAAAATGAAACGATAAATATAATCTTTAAAAAAGAAGAATTTTATAAATGAAAATAATAAATGACTAGTATATGCCATAGCCATTGCCATTGCATGAACTTCTTACCATCCTAAGTGTGTAACTTTGACATAGAAATATTTTGATGAAACATTATGGTAATGAGAAAAGAAAGAGAAAATGTACCATGTCGGACGGAGCGAGAAAAATCCATATTGGATAGTAGAAATACTCACCCTGACCGGAGTAGCTTGATATGAGAATAAATTGATAGTCATCATATGATATTCTGAAAATAGTTAATCCTATCTTACATGTCATTACTGTACAATTTTCATGTGCATAGATAAAGTGCATTCATATGACCAAAGATATTTGCTGTAGTTTATACATATAAACATGACGTGATGAGCTATATTGATGATGATTTGTTGTTGAACTTACTGGGATTTAATTCTCACTATATTTCCATGTTATGTTCAAAAAATTACTTATGCAAATTTTTCTATGGCTCTGACTTTTAGTGTACGTTGGATCGAGTTTCTCTATAATGGGTAGATCCCAGAAAAAATAAAATGTTTATGGTTGAGTTGGCTCAGATCCCGTTGAAGGTGCAACCACCCGCACTTGTATCTCCAGAATTAGTGAACCAAAATAAATAAGATGTATATATTTATGTGTTTGAGATGTTGTACGTACGTTTTGATTAATGACGTCTATGTGAACTCTATATTGTATAATAATAAATAAAAAAATTGTTGCATATGTTCCCGTATAGAATGGCACCCACCGAACTTAAGGAACTAAAAAAGAAATAGTTACAAGACGTGTTAGACAAGGGATTTAAATGCCCTAGTACTTTGTCTTGGAGTGTTTCAGTTCTATCTGTGAAAAGAAACAAAATGGATCATTGTGATTATGCATAGATTATAGACAGTTAAACAAGACGATAATGTTGAATAAATACTCATTACCTCATATATATGATATGTTTGACCAGCTACATGGTGCTCAACGTTTTTCAAAAATTGAATTGATTTGAGATTTGGATATCATCTGTTAAGGATAATGGAAGAGGATATTCCAAAAATAATTGCTTTTAGGGCACTATAAGTTCTTAGTAATGACATTTGGATTAACAAATGCCCCAGCTACATTCATAGATTTAATAAATTGTAATTAAGTCATCCTTGGATCAATTTTTTATTATATATATTGCTTATATACTAGAACCTTCCAAGAGTACAGAGGATCATAAACAACATTTAAAGATATTTTTACCAACTCTAAGGGAGTATGGTAGGTAAGGATGGTATCCATGTAGACTCTAAGAAAGTAAAAGTGGTACAACAATGGCTATGTTTTACTACATTTAAAGATGAAAATCCAAATTCAATTTGCGCTTTCTGCAGTTGTCTGTCGTTCATTCTATTTAAGCCATAGTTGGATTAGGTACATGAACATATGCTTGTAAAGCATCAATCAACTCCTCAGCATTTAAAGCCGAGATGAGAATCCGTCGTGCTGAGTATGAGATAAACCTTTGTTCCACAGCTTGATCAAGAAAAGACAATAGACCAACAAAGAAGTGGTTAACATTTAACAAACCAATCGGTTTTGGTTAACTGACTCTAGTGCCCTCTTTTTAAGCTTAACTGACTTTTGTTCTAAATAGCATCTTATTTTCCCTATCCTTGTTACTTTTGGTTTTCCAAATTTATTTGAACACCCTATTCACTCACCTACATGAATATGATTTGATATATCACTTAGAACATAACTATAACTTAAAAGGTGGAATGGAAGAGTGAAGAAATATTTAAGAAAAAGAATGAAAGAAATAGCAAATGATAGGATTAAAGCAATACATTATTGATGATAAATGTATATCGAGATATTTGATCTACAATTAAAAAGAAAAAGGGAAGAATTAAAGAACAAAAGTAAAAATTGGATCAACTGAATCAAGATGACAAAGAATGTTGAAAATGGATGTGGGGGAAAATCCCTCGAAAGCAAAAAGAAGCTCGAAGAAAGAAGAAGTGGATGTAGTTATGTGGTATTGGATGGCTAAGCTAAAAATAATTATCCATTACCACATCCTATATCCTGGCCATATTACAAGATATGGAAAAGTCGTATCGATCCAAAATATAGATGCAACCTACATTAGCCCAGAGTGGCATGAAAAATAAGCTTATGAAATTCTTACCATCAGGACTTGTATTGTAACATGTTTGCTGTATAAATGTATCTAAGTGTAAAAAGGATATTAATTATCTCATGACACAAACATTTACTAAGGTTTAGAAAGGAAGGGATAAAAGTTGTATAAGAATTGAGATATGTATGGATGTAAAACTTTGAATCCTAAAGTTTTAGCTACTTCTAATACTAACATATGTTAGATTTTCTATTCTAATGCGTCTAAGTATACTTATTCAAAACTTACCTCTTTAGGTTTTTTCTCTTAATTTTTTGGCTACTTTTTAGTAACTTTCCTACAAAACAAATAGATCGAAGTTGCTATGCTATTCACCATGATTTTAATAATACCCATACTATCTCAATCAAAGGTCTAGAGAGTTTGAAATCCTAGAGAGGGAGTACAATGCGGATAAAGGTTTTTAGGGAAGAAACCCACAACTAAACGTAAAATGATAGTATGGAATTCTGGATATTTCATTTGGCGTCATGGCATTGGTAGCCTATTGTTACAATGTTATATTTTTTGGAAATTAGGTTCTACATGCTCTGCTTCTAGCGTCACTAAGATCCTTGCATCGTGACGTTAAACATTCTGGACTTCTGGAATAGTATCTCATACTCCTAGAATTAGCATCAAGGGGGTAACACTTTTGGTTTTTATATTGGGGCTTCTGGGTAGCTAGTGTCATGATAGTGAAGTTATGGCAATCACAACGTTGGCCTATTTGTAAAGAAAACTTGTTGAAACCTCTGCATAACCTCCAAAGCATACCATAGCTTCTACATTACCTTCATGTAGCTTATAACTTACATTTAATCATTTAATAAAACCTTAATTACGCTCTTAATCTATTAATTTTCTTAATAAAACATAAATTAAAATAAACCACATTTACATATGAAAGCAAACACTTAGTTATTTAAAGAAAATATAATCACTTATAGAAAAACATAACCGTTTAATGAAATAAATTATTATTTAAAATGAAATATTTCCATTTAAAGTAAAATATGATCATTTATAACAAAATATAGCTCTTTAAAACTAAGGGGATGCTATAAGAAGTGCATTTATATTTATTCCAAGCACATGTAGTGCATAAAATTTGACTAAGTCATATTTTTTTTCAATTAATATAATATAGCATATAAAAAAAAATTTAGTATTCTTTCTTGCTCAAAATAATATAAGGAATGTAAAATTATTTCATATTTCTTTCACTTTTCATTTCAACATGACACTTGCTATAATATATCTTTTTCAAATTTTGTAGATTTCTTCAAGATCTACAAAGGTACATTTTGTATTATCAACATGCAATTTTGTCTTATTTAATAGTATAATATAGGCTCTTCAAGAGTCATCTACATTTACATAACTAAACATCATATCTTAAATTCACTTCAAGGAAAGATGTTAGAAGATTTAAGTATTTTCATTTTGCTTAACCACAAAATTCAAAAAATTAGTTCAATATTTCATTAGTATTTTTTATTCTTCTTGTGACTGCAAGACCATATTTGAGGTATAAACATTTAGTGCTTTGCATTTCCTTAATTGAGCTTATTGTGAACAAGAATAAACTTTCAAATATAACTAGCCATAACTTTCTTTTAAAAGATTCACCATTTTTGGTCTACATATTTTTTATTCAAAATGCTTTAAGGACTGGGGATCCTTAATTGTAAAATATTCTAATGGGATTCATCAAATGAAATGCTAAGAAAAATAATTACTTTTGAACATAACGTAGGGATGGTCGATTATTTTTAATAATATCTTTAGGTTTCATGAAAAAAGGAAATGAATAATGAAATATTCATAATAAGAGATTTTTCTCAAATATGACATTAGACAATGTAAATTTAATATAAGAAAAAAAATGAATTTTATAACTAAGTGGATAATAGAAAAGACTTCAACCACGGAAAAATACAATTTTTTTTACCTGAGCAGCATACATTTTCTCACAACATCTTTTTGCTTCTCATATGAATTTCATATTGTCTTTTGAACTTTCTTTGCAATTGTTATATTTTCATACTTCATTCTGCATAAAACAAAAAGAAAATAAAACACATATCTATAGGACTAAAAGTTATGTCCATTAGTATACTCAAAGTCCTTTTATAACTGAATTATCATGGCTAATAAATCGTTATTAAATTGCTAGTTCTCAACAAAGCATTAAAATGGTAGTACATGATCATTATGTCTATTCAATTCAACCTACAGACATTGGGTTAATGCCATAATGAATACAAAGAGTATTATGACAAGATTAAAACACAAAAGCAATATTAAGTTTTGAAATATTTTATTGTTTTATTTTATATTCTTAAGTTATACAAAAATTTTTAAGCATGTGGTCACAGTCATTATTCATCTTTAACAAGCAATTTATATTGGTCACTAGTAATGCAACGACTCTATTTGTTATTTTTTATTTAACACACTAATGAAGTCATTTACCGACTATTCACTAATCCATTTATTTCATGATAGTTAATCTCTTAATTTAAGCAAACACAAAGTGAGATCAAATAGGCATATGTATTATTAATATTAATGCTATCGTCAGTTCATATACATATCATAGTGACCTAGGTAGGTGTTACCTGTAGTACAAAAACATACATATATCTACGCCATAATCATCCATAATAGTATTGTGCAGGGACACTAGTGTGGGTGGTGGCACTTCCTCTAGAACTTCAACTATCTCAACCACTGACACATCGTTAATCACAAGAATTTGCCCAACATAAGGCATCTCTACCCAGCGTATGCTAAAAATCAATCATCGAAAATAGCTCCATATTATCACTACTTATCTGGACATAACATGGAATTATAGTGAGATATAATAATCCCAGTAGATTCAACAATAAAATCATAATTTCACATGCATAGCTCATCATGTCATTTTTAGCTGTATAAGCTATAGAATTTCTCAGGCCAAATGGTCCCTTCATCATTTATTAAAAAAAGAGAAGAATTTTTTTTCTATAAAATAGTAATGAATAGTGTTTCTCTCTCCTTCATTTTTCTCTCTAGATCTCGATTTGATCTCAAAACTAAGGGTACCACTGGATTTAGGACAAAGAGTACTATGATATTGGCCGAATAATTTTTCAAATAGGCAAAAGAATCACTGTAGATCAAAAGTAGAAAATCTTAGAAAAAGGTAAACTCTGAAACTCCTATTTAGAAACCTTAAATTGAAAATCTGACATAGTATATTAATTCAGGTGATAGATAAACTATAGGATATGAAGTTTCATAGTCATCTGACAACTTTTGGTGTCATGAACAGTAACTTCGACTAGCGTAAATAGTGATTCTAGTCAATGTGAACAGTATTTCCGGTCGTGAATAGTACCATCAGTTGGTCAAGCTCCCAAAGTCATTTTCTAGGTCTTTGGACCTTCCAAACTTGTTTTTGAAGTCTATTTGGTCAAATTTAGATTGAAAAAAGTACATTTTGAGGCTGTCCAACCTGGAGCCTTACCTTGTGAGTAGATAATTCTTTCTATGACATACCTTATGCTCTTTTTGAACTTTAAATGTATAATTGGTTCTATTTACAAGTTATTTATACTTTTATATATCTCTGAAATGGATTAAATTTCCTTATTTGTTTACTATATTTGATATAGTTCAAGAAGAGTATCATTTTAAATTTATTTCTTATCATATAGTAAAGGAAATATATTGTGCACGTGGCATTGATATGTAAAACTGTAAGACTGCCTTAGAAAAAGGCATTTATATGTGATTACCCTGATTGAGAAGTTTTTAATAGAGGAATTGTACTGAGACTGAAAATTCTGAATTTATACTAAAACATTTGTTTTAAATGATATGGCATATGTGTAAATAATGATTTCTGTGGAAGAGTCCTATTGAAAACACTGTTTGCTAATAGTAGGTGATGTTAGTCTTGGTGCACCTTGACACCTCAACTAGCAGGGGTGGTACTAGCCTTGTGTAATGGACAACACATGAGATATGATATGTGAAGGAGAACAGGATGCCTCATATCTGGGTGAAATGTCAACTATATTATATATGATTTGACCTCCCTTGCTGTGTGCTTGGGAAATGCTCATATTAGAGTCCCTTTGTGTGTCCTCTTGAATAGTGGTAGGGCAAACTGTAGCTAGGATGCTAACTTTAGGCAAATCTTACACCACCAAAGTAAGAAAGGGCTTGAACTCTAATATGATGGTTTTGATATGGTATCCTCCTAATGTTTTCATGAGAAATATTTTAATGCATATGAATATTTGATTGACTATCATACCATGTCGCATATATTTTCAAATATCTGAATGTGGTTTAAACTGAGAATATTTGAAATGCAGGTCCCATATGGATGTAGCTTTGAACTATAATTTTCAATGAGATAAATTATATATATATATATATATATATATGAGTACATCCATATGTTGACCTAAGAGGTCATAGAAGATTTTATCTGCTCAATGAGTTGTCAAACTCACTACACGATATTTCACATTTTTCATATAAGAATACAGAGTTTAGTCATTGCCCTTCAGATAATTAATTAGCTAGACGACATAATCTCTGGGTGGGCCTACCTTGTTTCTAGTGCTCACAAATTTTGGTTTTATCTGTACTTGTACTCTAGAGTATGTTCTGAACGCCACAAACAGGATCCTTGCTTCTGTTGTTACTCTGATTTTTATTAACTTGGTTTGTATATTGTGTTTACATGAGAAAACCTAATTGTATTTGTTTCCATAATGAAGGCTTGTATTATACCTGTTATAGTAAAGATTTGTTTGTAAAGTATGTGTTTCACGTGCCCTTAAATTAGAGGCATGACAGTCAAGGCGAGTACTTTCTACTAATTCGGCACGAGTTTCTCTCGCTGTGTCTGACATGGCACAATTCTCTTTCTTTTCTCACCATCATTATCTTAATCGTGGAATATGGCATCCCCTATCTGGTGCACTGATGTGAGCTTAATTAAGCATGATATTAATACCTTTAAACTTCCTTTTTGTTTGATTTAAGTAAAATATAATTAGGAATTAGCTTATTTTTGTGTTTTGTGTTGTAGGAACAAAGGAAGAAGAAAAGAGAAGAAAAAGATAAGAAATTCATGGAAAAATGCTACATTGTGGCGATTCCAGACCTTGCAGCACCGTTTTAAGCATATCTCCCTCTTATGAACTCCAATCAAAGTGATTCAAGTGGCTGTGAAATGATAACGCAATTATCGAAAACTTTTATGTTGAAGACTTGGTCAAATTCGGGAGATTTAATAGCATTACAGAGCTCGTAAATCAGAATCACAGTGCAACAGGATGAATTCTGACCTTGGGCCACTCATTTTGTCATATCTCCTTCAATTCAGATCCAATTAAGGTGATTCCAGCGGCTATGGAAAGAAGAGACATTGGGCTACAACTCTCGTGTTTGGCACTTTGTCAAATTCTGGAGTTTTCTGGGCACCGCAGCGTTGCGTCTTGCAGGTCCGTAGCGCAGCGGTGCCGCCGCCGTACAGCTCGTGAAATTCACGATTTTTAGGGTTTTTTTGACTCCAATTGAAGCCCAATAGGCTGAGATTTGACCTAGATACACTCCTACTTTGATTAGGAGTAGTTAATCTATTAAAAGGGAGGAAAGAAAGTAGAGAATGGATCCAATTATTCATCCAAGTTCTTCAATTCTTTAGATTTTCTTATAGCCCTGCGTGGCTAGTTCTTTTTAGTTGGTTGAGGTAGATTGAAACCTCAAGAGATTTTCATACATTGTGAGATTTGGATTTAATTTTATTGTTTCAATTTGAATTGAATATTGATTACTCATCTGTTCTTCTTCTTAATGATTATTCATATATTTGCTAGAAGGCGTACTAGTATATTGTCTATCTTAATCTACCACTGAATTGTGTTTTGAACAAAGTCATCAATTCAGCGATTCATGAGGCAAATAGGTTTGAGGATTTTAGATTATAAATCATTGAACCTATGATGAATGATTAACTAAATTAGATATAGCTGATGTGTTTATATTTGTTTAGCTCTGTCAGTTTCTCTAATTCTTCATGCGGTTAGTAAGCTATGCTTTACCGATGTTTTAAAGGATTGCTTGTTAATTAGGGTTTAATTAGTGCGATTGTTATTAATTTACTAGATTTAAGGAGGAACAGGGTTAGAAACCCAATGATAGATATTTAATTACATATTGATTATGTTGTCAATGATCAATGTAATCCTTTGACGGTGGATATCAATCGAAACCAGCGTCTTTATCATTAATCACTCTCTCTTATTTATTTTCATTTTTTTTACTTTACTTAAATTGCGATTATCAATCCCCCCTTTTTCAATCACATAAGGTAATTTCAATCTCTGTGGGATCGACCCTTACTCCCACTACTACAGGTTAGTTTTGAGGTAAGGTATCAATTTAGGTGTACCTGCGATAGTTTACACCAACTTTTGGCGCCGTTGCCGAGGACTGTGTGTATTTACCTTTTGTGATTTTTTTTCCTTTTCTTTTTGTTCATAACTTGGAATATGGTAGCCAATTTTCAACAATTTGGCACTAGGCTAGGGTCTCCATTAAGACATGCTAGTGAGGTGTGTAGTTCTTCCCTTGAACAGCAACTTGCAAATTTAGCCTCTCTTGTTCGTCAACGTGTAGAAAATATGCAAAGAGAAAATTTCTATGGAAATCATTCTATCATGGAGCATCCGTCTATTGGGTACCTAACTTTCTATGATGAGCCATTTGAGCGGTAAATTTGGTTAATGGTTTCCATGAACCACAACAAGTGAGGTATGATTCCTATTCAAACATGTACAATCCTGGATGGAAGGATCATCTCAACTTCAGGTTGGAGAATGCACAAAATAGTCTTGCAGAACAAAATTTTGCAAATTCTTACCAAACCCAATAGGCCTATTATCCTAGATAGAATACATCTTAGAATTTCCAGGTAAGTACTCCTTTAGAAGATATTGTTAAATCTCTTACACAAAATACTCATCAATTTCAACTAGAGGTAAGGGCCAGCATTCAAAGCTTAACAAATCAAATTGGACAATTAGCAACAATAGTCAGCAGGCTAAAGGCTCAAAATTGAGAAATTGAAAGTCTAGGCTCAGCATCGTTAATGCAAAAGGAAGAAAATTCTGCACTGAATGGAAAAGATGACTTGGAAATTGACACTAGTAAGCCTACTAAGAAAGAGGTTATGGAATGTACCCTAAACGCCAAATTTGAAGAGAATATTTTAGCAGGAGAGGAAGCACCAGAAGTGCAGCAAACAGGTAAGGATCTTTCTATGTTATTACCAATTTCTAATAAGATTTATGTACCTTTTATTTTGTAGTATTTTGACCTAGGCTTAAAGAGCCTCCCTAGCCATTTAAAGGGCATATGCAGTGGAGAACCACCACCAGTGATAACCTCAAATAAATATGCCCTACTCAAAGATAGAGGAAAGCTGCCCCCTACTTTGGCAAAAACTCAAAAAGATGAAATTAAATTGGATGCCAAAAGCTACTCAAGACATCAATTATTTCTAGGTAAGTTGAGTTCTCATTTAATTAAACCTTTGACTAATGCTAACTTTCCTCTTCATAATGCAGCTGAACCTCATAATTCTGCACATTTGAAGGCAAGCCAATTCAAAGTTGACATCAAGGATCCTCCTTGAATGACATAAGGAGCCTTGAGTCGAGCCAACGACATTAAACAAAGGCGCTTATTGGGAGGCAACCCAACATAAAAAGAAAAAGAAAAAGAAAAGTGGGAATCAGAAATATTCATGGTCCAATAATGCAACATGCGCATTCCACTCCAAACAAATTCAGGGAAGTTCACTTAACTCATATGTTTTTCTATATCTTTCCATAATTCTTATCTTTCTTTTACATTGAGGACAATGTAAAGTTTGAGTGTGGGGGTGGAAGTATAATTGTATGAATCATTATGAACCTATATTGAGCATTAAATTTCTGATTTTCACTATTAATGCACTTTTATTGTGTTTAGAAAGTTGAGTGATTGTGTTAGTGTTTCAATTTATGTTTGGGGATGTTAGGCACAACCAACAGCCAATGATATGACTATCGAAAAAAAAAAAATTTAGCTCTTGAAAAATGTAGAAAATTCATGGTTATATGCAATTTTATCCCTTTTACAATTTATTACTTTTGACTTTAGAATCCTGAAATATTTTTGCACAATAAATTTGGGCATTCAATTTATCTTTTACTTAAAGAAGGTTTATATAATTCATATATATTTCATGATCTCCCAGGATTCTAGAACTTATTTGAATGCTGCTTGAGGCGAAATCCTAGGTTAATACTATTATTTAGGAGATGATTTAGGCATTATTTGATAGATTGAGCCTTTCTAGCCTAACTTAAGCAATGAAATATCCTTATTTCCTCTATCTTGAGCTTAATGAAAATTTCCTTCTAAAAACCACAAATGAGCCAAAAGCCAAATTTTGTATGAATATCCTTATTTTTCTTTATCCCATTCACTCACTCCATGATTATTTTGCTGAATACTTGTTTTGTAGAGCTTAAATTGACAAAAGGGTGGAAGGGTGGAGCAAGGAAAAGAAAAGAATTATGCAAAGAAAAAAAAGAGAGAATTATGAAAAAGGAAGAAAAGAAAATTCCAAAGAGAATAAAAGTATATGTTGTGAAATTTTTTTTTTTGAGAATCAAGGAAAAGGATGGATCAAACTCAATTGACGTAAGAAAATGAATGTGGGGGAAAGTCCTCCAAAATTGAAAAAGCTCAATAGATCATATTTAGTCATGCGGTGTTGGGTGATTGAGCCTAAATTTGTATCCTTTATCCTAACTTATACCCTGGCCACATTACAAGCCAAATAAAGTCATATTGATCCTAGAGGTAGTTTTGGCCTACATTAGTGGAGAGTGGCATGAAGAATAAGCATATGGAAATCCTAAACTATTTAGAGATCTACAATCAAAATTTTGGGACATATAAACTTATTTGGGTAAAAGAATTTAATAGCCCAAAACACACACACACTCGAGATTCAAGAGAACAAAATAATGGATTGTGTTCGGGTTAATCTTGTGCATGACTATGATCTTTCAAAATTTTTCTTGAATATATTTTAAAGTTATGAGGCAAACGTTTGGTAAGCCTAACACTCACTACATTATTGATTGTTGTTTTTTTTGTCTTTAGGGATTATTTTGCTTGAGGACAAGCAAAAGGTTGAGTGTGTGGGTATTTGATGTGATCTTAATTAAGCATGATATTAATACCTTTAAACTTACTTTTTGTTTGATTTAAGTAAAATATAATTAGGAATTAGCTTATTTTTGTGTTTTGTGTTGTAGGAAAAAAGGAAGAAGAAAAGAGAAGAAAAAGATAAGAAATTCATGGGAAAATGCTACATTGTAGTGATTCCAGACCTTTAAGCACTATTTTGAGCATATCTCCTTCTTATGAACTCCAATCAAAGTGCTTCAAGTGGCTTTGAAAATATAACACAATTACCTACAACGTTTATGTTGAATACTTGGTCAAAATTGGGAGATTTAATAGCGTTATAGAGTTCACAAATCAGAATCACAGTGCAGCAGGATGAATTCTGACCTTTGGTCACTCATTTTATCGTATCTCCTTCAATTCAGATCTAATTAAGGTGATTCCAGCGATATGGAAAGAAGAGAAATAGGTTTACAATTTTCATGTTCGACACTTTGTCAAATTCTGGAGTTTTTTAGGTGCCGTGGCGCTGCGTCATGCAGGTCCGTAACGCCGCGGCGCCACCGCCGTACAGCTCGTGAAATTCACGATTTTTAGGTTTTTTTTACTCTAATTGAAGCCCAATAGGCTGGGATTTGACCTAGATACACTCCTACTTCAATTACGATGAGTTAATCTATTAAAAGGGAGGAAAGAAAGCAGAGAATGGATCCAATTCTTCATCCAAGTTCTTCAATTCTTCTTTAGATTTTCTTATGGCCCTGCATGGCTAGTTCTTTTTAGTTGGTTGAGGTAGATTGAAACCTCAAGGGATTTTCATACATTGTGAGATTTGGATTTAATTTTATTGTTTCAATTTGAATTGAGTATTGATTATTCATCTGTTCTTCTTCTTAATGATGATTCATATGATTGCTAGGAGGCCTACTAGTATATTGTTTATCTGAATCTATCGCTGAATTGTGTTTTGAACAAAGTCATCAATTCTGCGATTCATGAGGCAAATATGTTTGAGTATTTTGGATTATAAATCATTGAACCTATGATGAATGATTAACTAAATTAGATATAGCCTATGTGTTTATATTTGTTTAGCTCTGTCAGTTTCTCTAGTTCTTCATGCGATTAGTAAACTATGCTTTACCGATGTGCTAAAGGATTGCTTGTTAATTAGGGTTTAATTAGTGCAATTGTCATTAATTTACTAGACTTAAGGAGGAACAGGGTTAGAAACCCAATGATAGATATTCAATTACATATTGATTATGTTGTCAATGATCAATGTAATCCTTTGACGGTGGATATCAACTGAAACCAGCGTCTTTATCATTAATCACTCTCTCTTATTTATTTTTATTATTTTTTACTTTACTTAAATTGCGATTATCAATCCCCCCGTTTTCAATCACATAAGGTAATTCCAGTCTCTGTGGGATTGACCCTTACTCCCACTACTACAGATTAGTTTTGAGGTAAGGTATCAATTTGGGTGTACCTGCGACAGTTCGCACCATGCACCACACACAAAAGCCATATGACCATGCCATTTTCTTTTCTTTTCTCTTCTCATTAATAGCCAAGATATGATTTTTAACAAAATATGCCCAATATACCCACATGCCACATTTTCTCATTAAAGCATAATCATTTCAAATATCATTTATAGAAATCATGCCAAAAATAACATGCATAGGATGGTAAAGAATTCATGCAAATGGCAATGGCTAGGGCCTCAGTTAAGGTTTACCATAATTCCTTTATTTGGCTCATAGAGAAAATATTTTTCCTTTATGATTCTCCTTCTTTTGTAATATCATTTTATTTCTTTATTTTCTCCTATTTTAGCCTCTAGTTGATCTCCTCCCTAAACTAATCCCACTCAAATTATTCTTTTTCACCATATACCCTTAAACACTTATTTTCCAAATTCTAAACATGTCACCTTCTTATTGTCCTTGGTTTCCTAGTAGACATCCTCATATGTAATTTATCAATCCTTTTTGAAGAGTCAAAAGATTCTGATTTCCATAATTCTAGACCCCTTTGTTACTATCTTGTCCATATATCTCTCATTTGTACTCCAATTTAGGTGATTTTGAAGCCTATAGAAATATAAGACAGAAATCTACACTCTTATGTTAAGAATTTTTGTAAAATCCCAAAAATCTTGGTGTTATAGCATCCTCAAAGTCACTATTGCTACACCACGAGCTTGTTTTGACCTTTCCTTACTAATTAGACCGTATCTCCTCATATGGGCTCCAAATGGGGTAATTCTAGTGGAAATAGAACCATAAGACACATATATATAAATTTTATGTTAACAAGTTCTTTGAATTAAGCATGGATGTTTCCCAAAAATTCAAAAACAAAAAGCACCTCTTATACTTCCCTGGGTTTCCAGCCTTCATGCTATTGTAATTTCCTTTCTCATTAATTCTTAGGGTTATTCTTTGGAATTATAAATCTCCAAGATTTCAGTCACTCAAATTTTA
Organism: Gleditsia sinensis; assembly: GCA_037074535.1. Taxonomy (NCBI): domain Eukaryota; kingdom Viridiplantae; phylum Streptophyta; class Magnoliopsida; order Fabales; family Fabaceae; genus Gleditsia; species Gleditsia sinensis. Next base: position 55,900,743 of record CM073470.1, read on the forward strand.
ATCCACTAATTAGCTTCATTCTTTCATCCATTTAGTCCTCTTCAATTTCACCCTTATCTATTTCTAAATATTTACCTATCCCTACTATATTAGTCAACTTCACATCACTAATAACTATTATATTTTCATGCATGGTCACCACATTAAGCTTTCCCCTAAGCTAAACCTTGGCACTTCAACTAATTCTAGTTCTTTCAATGGCATTCTTAATCATCCCTTAGTCCTTAACTTTTGGTGATTTCTCCTCCTTCTCTAGCTCATTTATATTGATATGTGTGGCAAATTTTAGTTATATGTATTTCTCCAAAATTCCACCTTCTTGATCCTAGGTTTTCACGTCATCTCATACTTATTCTTCAAGGTGCCATTGACTAATCTTTTTCCTAAAATCCTTGCTTATAACTTTTCATTTACATAAACTCTTTTTGTACACTTTGTTGTCTAGTGACGTTAATTCATATAGAAATTTTAAGGCATTAAAATATTCAAGTTGTAGTGGAGTCAAACTTTTTGATACTAATCATTTCATAATTCACTCATTTAAACTCTAATTGAGGTTATTAAAGAGCCTATGGAAAGCTAAGAAAATTATCTGCAACTTTCCTATTGACATTTAGTCAAATTCCTAAGCAATTTTGGAGTTATAATGCTCTCAAAAATCAGTGTCATTACACCACAAGTTGGTTTTTGACCTGTCATTACTAATTATGCCATATCTCTATTATACAGACTTCAAATTGGGTAATTTCATAGCCTAAAGAATAGTAAGACAGAGTAACACAATTCTTGTGTAAACCATTTCTTCAATTTCAATATGAATATTTCCTAAAAATCTGAAGACATAATGCTTTCTTACACTGTCCAAGGTTCCAACTTCTTACTACTTTCATTTTTCTTATTATTTCTTACCACTATACCTAGGCATATTTAGTCTCCAAAATTTCCAATTATTTATGCCTTACCCTCTAGATTACTCCTTTAACAATTTTTTGTTGCATTCATCTTACGAACATCTATCATAACATATTTCATCATCCACTTCTTTTAAAAATCAAAATTTATTAACTACAATATCAAGAATTTTCCCAACACCAAAACCTCCAAGGGTTATCCCTAGATTTGAAGGCTTCACTTATTTCAGGAACATAAAATTCTTCCATCAAATATTCCATAGCTAATTCAATTAAAAGCAGTCATTAAAATAGCCCTAAATATTCGACAACCATAGCCATCTATGCCTAAATTCAAGACCACCCTAAGCAAGCATACAACCATTACATGCAAGATTCACATATAACAAGATATAGACATCCATGGCCAATCATCAAAAGTATCAATAGTACAAATTTATCAATGTCCTAGGGTTAAGAACCCCATGTAAAATTACAAATTTTCAAAGCTTTCTTCAAAGGAAATATTGTTAAACCTACCTATAACTCTTTCTAAGCTTACTTAGTTTGTGTTTGACGGAAATAGTGATTGAGCTTATGGACTAAGTGTATGATTGATTTGGTTTTAATATGGAATCCTCCCAACAATTTAGATTACTTTAATAAATAAAGCAAAATCCTTTAACTTAATAAAACTCTTCTTACAGAGGACATTTGGAGCAAGATAAATGGTATAACCCCACCAGCAGAAGGTACGGGTCATGATAGAATTTACTGGAAGCATACAACCAACGATGAATTTACTATTAAATCTGCCTCTGAATGTAAAGTTAATCAAAATAGACAACAACACCCATTTTGGAGGAAAATCTGGTAATGGCCTGGCCCTCAAAAGGTCAGGGCTTTCTTATGGTTAACTGGACAGGAAAGATTGATGACAAACAAAAACAGAATGAATAGGCATCTGAGCAGCGATGGGTGCTGTCAAATTTGTGGTAGGGAAGAAGAGACAATACTTCACATCCTTAGAGACTGCGGGCATGCAAGGGACCTATGGATGAGATTGGTGCATCAAAAATACTGGACAAAATTCTTTGGGGAAGACATACATGGTTGGCTTAATTTCTGCCTCACAACCAGAATAGGAAAACTCGAGTATGATGACCTGCTTTGGTAAACGCTATTCGGTAACACAGCATGGAGTATATGGGTTAGGCATTGCGAGATGGTCTTTCAGCCCACTTCATATAACAATAATGATATGCTTTTAAGCTGTCTGGCTAGAACGAAGGAGTGCATGGTGTATATGGGATCGAATGCAAAAATCCAAGGGGGACAAATGCAAACCGATCAAGTAAGCTGGAGAAAACCTGAAGCAAATAAGGTCAAGTTTAATGTAAAAGGAGCGGTTTACCCAGACAATCAGGCGAGCTATGGAGGAGTCTTAAGGGACTCAGTAGGGGGTTGGATCTTAGGCTTCTCAAAGATGTTGCCTATGGAAAATGCTCTAGAAGTAGAACTGGAAGCTATAGCTACAGCACTAGATATAGCATGGGAAAGGAATCTGAGGTAGGTTGAGATAGAGACAGACTCTAAATTAGCTATAAAACTGTGATCGGAAGAGATAGTGAGATTCCACCCACTAGCTTTTCTGGTCACTAGGATAAAGAACCTATTAAGGAAGGACTGAGATGTAATGATTCTGCATACTCCTAGAGAAGGGAATAGGGCAGCAGATTGGATGGCGGCAAAGGCACTGTCTTAAGGAATAGACCTCTTTATTCACGAGATGCCACCAGTGGGACTGAGTAAGATTGTTTTGGATGACATTAGAGGGGCTGGGTGGCCCAGGTTGTGTCTGATGTAGTCTTTTGGGACTCTTTCTCTTGTACCAAAAAAAATAAAACTCTTCTTTAAACCTAAATAAACTGAACTTAGGGTTATTACATATAAAATCCTTAACTATGCTTCTATTACATTAATTTCTTTAAAGTATTATTTGAAAGTATTCTTTTCTAATGAATGGGAATAAAGCAAAATTTTAGGGCTACAAAAATTGATGAAGATTTATGTGTAAACTAAATAATGAATTATGCTTCTGTTAAGAGAAAGCTTGTTGATGTGTAAGTTTCATGTATGATATTTTCGTACGAATTGATTCTTTGTAAGAATGTTTCTTGTAAAGGTTTTATGTTGTCCATAGAGCTTATATATAAAATTGATAAAGTATAGGATTTTAGTTTTCTATTTATAGTCTCTTAAAAGGTTTATTCTTTGAATGATTTAAACTCATGCTAGCAATTTGTCATATTCTGTTATAGTTTATATTGTTTACTCACTGAGTCACAATACTTAGCCGCCCTCGATTTCCATATTTTAAGTAAAATTTAAGATTAGAGTGTCACAACAAAAGTTTTAGTAGATATGTTGATCTTCTTGAGCCCAATTTCTTTCCTGGGCTTAACTTAATTCTTAATTGATCTAAGTTATTTGTACTCTAGAGTATACTTCTTTACCATAGGAAGGATCCGTATTTCTAGCATGTATTGGATATGTTTTCTATATTTTTAATTTGTATATAATATATATGGTTTCCAACTAGATGGTTTGTATAGAAATAAAGTCAATGTTTTTAGTTATAATTAAACATTAATGTTATGTGTCACGCTCCTAATTTTAGGGCACGTGAAACACGTATACCATGAACATATATTTTCTATAAACATGAATATTCCAATCCTTTATCATAGGAATATATACATATAGGTTCTCCCATACATATAGCATATACAGACCAAGTCCATAAATATCAGAGTAACAGCAGAAGCAGGGATCCTGCCTGTGGCATTCAGAGTATACTCTAGATTACAATGATATAATATTTTAAACATCGATCCTTGGAAGCAATGTAGGCTCAATTAGAGAATATGATACCTAGCTGATTACGTAGCTGTAGGGCCACACTCTGTATCTTTATTCGAAGAAAAATGTAAGCATCGTGTAGTGAGTTTGACAACTCAGTGAACAGGTAATACCTCCTATGACCTCTTAGATCAACATATGGATGTACTCATATATTAAAATTTATCACATCAAAAATTATAGTTCAGAAGTACATCTATATGGAACTCTCATTTTCAAATATTCACAGTTCAAATCACATTCAGATATTTGTAATCATATATGATACAATATAATTGTTAATTAAACATTGATATACATAAAAAACATTTCTTATAAAATATTAGGAGGATCTCATATCAGAACCACTATATCAGAGTTCAATCCCTTCTGTACTTTGTTGGTGTAGGATTTGCCTATACTTAGCATTCCAACAAAAGTTTGTCCTACCACCATTCAAGAGGATACAGGAAGGGACTCTAATATGGGCAATTTCTCCAAGCACAAAGCAAGGGAAGGCAAATCACATATCATATAACTGGCATCTCGCCTACATAGGAGGCATCCCGCTCTCTATCACATATCATATTTCATGTATTGGCTCTCACATGAGGCTAGCACCACCCTTGCTAGCTAAGGTATCAAGATGCACCAAGACTAACATCACCTGTTGTTAGCAAACAATGTTTCTAATAGGATTCCTCCACAAAAATTATCATATACACATATTCCATATCATTCAAAACAGAGCTTTTAGTATAATACAAAATTTCAGTCTCAATACAAGTCATTTGTCATAAATTTCTTAATCAGTGTTTATTACATATACATGCACTTTCTCAAGGTAATGATATAGCTTTATAAATCAATGCCACGTACATAAATATTCACTTCAACATTTACATATAGTATCAAATATACCATGAGTTCAGAAATCTATTTTCAAAACTATACTCTTCTTGAACTATATTTCAAATTGTAAACAACTCAGATAATTTAATCCAATTTAGAAACATATAAAAGTATAAATAACTTATAAACATAATCAATTACACATTTAAAGATTAAGAAGAGTATATGGCAAGTCATAAAAATAATCATCTACTCATAGGGTAAGGCTCTAAGTTGGACAACCCTAAAATGCACTTTTTCAATTTAAATTTGACTAAATAGACCTCAAAAACGTGTTCGGAGGGTCAAAAAACCTAGGAAATGACTTCAAAATCGTGAAATTTTGCCTTCGAGAGCTTGGTCAATGCTGGTCATTGTTCACGGCTAGAGAAAACTATTCACTGCCAAAAATCACTATTCACGATGCACAAAAAGTTGTCAGATGGCAAAAAAAATTCATATCCTAATGTTTATCTATCTCTTGAATTCATCTACGGTGTCAGATTTTCAATTTGAGGTCTCTAAGTAAAATTTTCAGAATTTACCTTTTTTTGTGATTTTCTATTTCCGATATGCGGCGATTCTACGATTGATTTAAAAAATTGTTAGGTCAAAATCATAGTATTCTCCATCCTGAATCCAGTGGTACCCTTAGTTTTGAGATTGGAAGTCAATAGGCACTCCAGATCTAGAGAGAAAAATAAAAGTTACTATTCATACTATTCATCGGTTACAGAAATGAAATTTCTAAGCCTTGTTTCCATCTCCCCCTCCCCTTTTTTTTCTTATTATTATTATTATTATTATTTAATAATTAAATATTTAAAATTTATTATTATTTTTATTATATACATATAAATACTATTTTTCATCCTAAAATATCCCAAAAATTTCTAAAAATTTACATGCTTATAAAACTTTAGTTGAACTCTTAAATCATGACTTTTCTTGGTGAAAATTCTAATAAAACGAATCACAAAATAAATATCTTTATACATAATAAAAGAAAGAATATTTCTAAAAATAAAACAAAAATTTATTAGAGGCCAATATAATTGTTTTAAGCAAAAAGATAATTATTTTAATTAAAAATAAATTTTCTTTTAGTAAAACATAATCATTTAAAATAAAAATATATTTTTTATCATAAAAAATTATTATTTAAAAATTATGGGATATTACATTATGAAATGTTGATAAAGTGATTTTGTTTGTATGAAAGTAAGCTCACCAAGACATATGTTTGTATTTGGATTTAGAAAGGTGATGTAAGTTTTATTTGCTTATAGTTGTTTGTTTCTGGAAAGTGGCTTACATGAAAAATTAAGTCTTTGTCAGAAGTTCTATTTTGTTTTATATGAAAAATGAATTTGATATTTAATAATATTTACATAAAACAATTTTCTGGTAAATGGTTGATGATTTATTTGTTTTAGGTATGTAAATCTCTATTTGGTGTCCTATGTTCTGTTAGTTTAAGGCTTACAGGGTTAGTTAATTCTCATTTTCATGCTAGTCACATGTTTTGAAACTAAGGCCGTGACATTAGCCTTTAGGGATATCAATTAAAAAAGTTTTATTAGCCACTTAATCTAAATGACTAACGATTTCTAATTCATCAAAATATGCCACAATTTACTCATTTTGCACTATTCATGTAAAAATAAAATCATTGGCAGCAAAGAAAAACAATAATCTTGATTTATGACAATTAAACTTGAAGAATTGATTAAATTTTCCAATTTGTTAAAGAATCCTGCTATTAACATGTTCAAAAGAAAGAAAAGTAAAGAAAAAAAACTAATAAGCAACAAGGAGAAAATAAATAAAATTTAGGATTTTCTATATTAACATAGCAGGATGCAAAGTTAAAACCATACTAATATCCCAAGTATGCAACAAATGAGGGTAATCACTGCCACATTTGTCCATAGAAGGAAGCTATGCCTCAACTTATATCCGTCTCAAATCATATTTCTAGGAGAAGATCATACCTTAACTCCAATATAAACTAATCACCATGTGTTTGCTATCGTACAAAACTAGTAACACCCTACTAGTTGGGATCAAAGGTGCACCAAGGTTAATAATTATTGCTATTAGCTGATAGTGTTTCTAACACTGATTCCTATAATGTATTAAAAATAAAATTTAAGAACTAAAAATAAATGAATTTACACATATAAGAATGGTGACACTTTCATTAAAGCAACATCCATCAGTAACCCTTCTTGTTCAAAAAGAAATTTCCATATCTTTGAATAATTGCAAATTGAATGCATATAAGTCATTTCCAACCTTTAACATAATAGGCTTCACATATCTATTCATAATGATCATTCTAGTTCCTAAAACCATGGGATTATTCCACAATGTAATAAAATCAAAAGAATGGAAAATTAAAGGAACGTAATAAAATCATTTCAATTTTCCATCACACATATAGTTAAAAGAATGATCATCAACACCATTATGTATATGCACCAAAATAACAAGTTAGATAAATCAAGATTCCATGTCACATGTTATGGAGTGATTTATTCCAGAGGCCTACCATGTTTTCATATTATATATACATGTATATTAAATATGTATAATATAAAAGAAGGTAAAATATGCCATACTTCTAACAGAGAAAATTGTATAAAGAGTGAGTAGTGCAAGTTAAGCAAACATCTTATAAATTAAAGAATGGTGTGTAAATTAAGTAAGAACTACATGCCCAAAAGAATGTTCTAGAAAACTATGTTTACTCACCACTTGAAAGCTCCAAAAAAATTTAAATTCCTTTCACTTTTTTGACAGTTCCACAAGCTAATTTGGTTCCAAATTACTTTTGGAATACTTCTACACCTCAAAATTTATGTTGGAGAAACAAGTAAGTATTCATGGTGCAAAATCCCTAACCCTAAGCCATGCATTTTGCCAGCCTCACATGGTTTATTGCTTCTTGAAATTTTCTCAACTTTTTGGCAACATTTCAGGCAAGACATTTTGTTCTCTAAAACATGCCAATTTATAATATCTTACCAATTCATTATATACTAGATTTATACCACAGAATTCAAGTGCAACATGTAACATCTCCAATTTTATTTCATTAAATAATACATAAATATAATATTAAGAAAAATGTAGAAAAATGGCAAAAGAAATACACTAGAAGTTTTCCTGGTAAAACCCCCCAAATGCCAAAATGGGTTAAATAACTAATGAAGCAAACTAGCTAGAGTAATTTTCATAAGATAGGATGAGATGTAATGACTCCACTTTTTTTTCACTCATGGAGTCAACACATCTTAATACTAAACCACTTGCATTATAATAGTTACTTTCTTTTAAGCAACATAATTAAGATTAGATGGCCATAATCTATCATTAAACATCAATAATGTCAAGAGTCTACATACATACATACATAATAGTGTTCTGAGGTGTTACCTGAAACATATATATATATATATCCAAAAGCAGGAGAATACCCAAATTCTATGTCCAAAAGAATGCAGTCAACATCCGGGTATGGTTATTCAAAAGAATACCCGTTTACAAAAGTCAAACAAATACATATCCATGACGTAGTCAACCATAACGACTTCATCTAGAGACACTAGTGCGGGTGGTAGTTGTCCTTTTTATTTAAATACCACAAGTGCATGGCATAGTTGTAGCTAGTCCGGCGAGTACGGGTAATATCCCTCAAAAACCAATTATCAATTACTAGTATTCTACGAAGTAAACTATCTAAATCAATATAATTTTATAAGAATGTTAAATGAGAAGTCACAATTTATTAAACTAGATACTCAATTATAAAAAGCCTAGGGTCAGGGTTTACTGCACTTATTATATTGAATAATCAACATATACCTCTAATTGCAATTATATGAGTAATCGAGGATGGTCTAGCCTTAATTCGTTAATAACTTCTTTCAAGCGTTAATAATTGTACCTAAGTTAATCTAATTACCTACTTTTATAGTTCTTAGTTTAACTTAAGCCCATTAAGTTCTGTACTAACCAAATGATTCAATTCATAGGGGGTCTCTACCTATCAATTATTTTAATTCCTAAGGGGTTTTAATCTACTTTCGTGATTAGAACATCTCTAATTAACTATCAAGATTCGGCATTTACCTTTGCCTTTCAGTCCTTCAGTTAATAACATAAGATGTAATATAATGGTGATCAAGCATTCTATCAACATATACATGCATAATAGTTAAACCTAATTAACCACAAATAATCACAATTAGGGTTTCACAATTTGATTCAATTTAACATCATTATACCATGAGTGGATTTACCGAAATCTTAGATTAAAGTCTACTCACACATAATTGGAATAGAAATCATAATCAAATTCAATTGCATTAAATAAACCATAATCCAATATAAGTTATGAAAAAAGAGAAAGAGAAGTAGAGATAGAGATGAAGAGATAGGAAGAAGAAACTAGGAACAAGTGCTAAAGAATGATTCAACGGTACATAACTCCAATCCAAGCTCTATTCAATCTAATCCATAAAAGAAACCTATAATCTACTTAAAAACCTAATTTAGAAGTGTTTCCTATGTCTAGGATGCATCTGAATCGTTTCCAAATTGTTCTCCAATATATATATACTCCTTGTTGCATTAAAACCCTTAAAAATCACGTGTTAAAGACACAAAGCACAGCTGTGTTGCAGAACACAGTTTGGTCATGCTTCAGGCTAGAATATGGAAAGTTGTGGCTTAGCTGTGTTAGAGGTTATCAGTGTCTGTGTTTGCCCATTTGAAGCCTATTTCTTCCATGTCTCTTCCTTAACTCGCTCCTAATCCAAAGAGGCCTTTAAATGTGCTTTCTCCCTTGATTCTTGGGCTCTTTTGCTCACCTATAAACAAAAGATACAAGCAACCGATATCTAGATACACAGAAATCAAACCAAATCGAAATAAGCAAATAATCACAAGTTAGCTAAGAATTAAGGGGTAAAATATAACAATTAACCACACAATTTTCTCTTTTGTCAACTACCCCATGCTTAAACCTTTACTTGTCCTAAAGCACACAACATAACATGTTAATAGGAAAGGGGAAGATGTATTCAAATTCTAAAAAGCTGACAATGTGACATAGTTAATCTGTCACAAAATAAAGGTGATGCAAACAGATACATGAGTAAGCATTTATTAGTCAATCTCTACTCTTCTAATACTAAACCTAAATTCTCTTATTATACATCCTCTCCTATTGTTACCCTTGTATGCATCAAATTGACTTTTAAACACTCAAGTAAGCCACCTCATCCTTTAGATATCTCTATGTTTTCTTACCCTTATTTCTATTTTATCACTCTTGTTATCACTCAAATTCTTTTACTTTTCACTTTTGCCTCTTTCTTTTCTCTCTTCTTCTTTTTTTTCATTCAATTTTTTTATAAAAATATATAGTGAGTGCATTTTATGGTCCATCTCACTAGGGTATATGCAACTAGGTACTTATACTATGGCATTTTTCGTGCCTTGAAGGGGTACTGAAAGTGAAATTTTTTTGGATTTCACATTTTTTTATTTTTCACCTCTCCCTACCTTCATACTTTCATAATGCCAAAATCAAAAAGGGCTTACAATTCATTGCAAAATAGGTGAGGTATTTTTAAAGAATTAAGGGTTTAATGCTGGAAAAGTAAGGCTAAATGAAAGATACCTATTTCATATTCTGATGCACATCACATTTTCATGAGTTAAGATAATTTATAATACATAAACCTATTCATAGAATTACTAACATTGTGACTAATAAATATAACTAGAAAGGCTCACAAATGAAATATATATACAAGCAAGGAAAAATTAACAGTCTAAATATAACAGGCAAGAGAAAACCAACAACATAAACATATTCACAAAATTACTAACATTGTGATTAATCAATATAACTAGAAAAGCTCACAAATGAAATATATATGCAAGCAAGGAGAAATTAACATTCAAAATCTAATAAGCAAGAGAAAACCAATAATTCCAAATCTAACAGGCAAGACAAACCCAATAACTTAAAAATAACTACCCTCTATACTTATATTTGACATTGTCCTCAATGTCATAAACAATGATAAGGCAAGGCATGAGAAGGAAAAACTTACCAAATCATTAGTCTTCTAATGGCAGTGGAGGGGGATGTTGAGATAGGTTCCTATCGTATTATGTCTACACCATGTGATTCATGGATCTGTACAAACTCTCCATATAATCTATATGGGCCTCTATCTAACTGATACGTGAGGAGTAGCTCTCCTTATCAGGTGATGGTCCATGAGAAGGCCCTATAGCATCAGAGTAGGGGAAAGGGGGTGGGGGTGGTAAGGCCAATAAAGGCTCATGTGGGAAGTCATCCCCCTCTAATTTAGAAGAATCATCATCCTTACTCACTTCCATAGGGTAAACCCAGTTATCTTCATTTGTAACTGTAGTTTTATTAGGGTTAGGGAGGTAGAAGATGTTATGGCCACAGAGATGTAGCCAATAGTCGATATTTCTTTGAACAATAAGTTTCATATGCAAATAGGATTCTAAATCAATTCTGTTACTGTCGGCTATTGGTTACAAATCTTGTAAATTTACCTCTAATCCTAGCCATGAAGACCAATGTGTCTACCTGGTATGAATTTAGCATAGCCCATAAGAAATAAAGCTCACGCTGATTTGCAACCTCATCACTTTTGGCCCTACCAAAAACAATATGGGCCATAAGACGTTGTAAATATCTAAAACATAGGTTACAAATCAATGAGCCTTTTGCAGATTGATGCACTTTACTACCCCCTACAGAAATTGAACTCCAAAAATTTTGTGCATTAAAACTTTGAGGGAATCCTCGAGGACCCCCAGTAGGCAATCTAAACAATTCATTAATTTGGAGTAAAGATAAACAATATTAAGTATCAAATAGTCAAAAATTAATGCGGCTCAAATAAACGTTGGGACCAAGAAATAGGACGATATTAACCGAACTAAAAAATTCCAATGTAGGCCTGGCATAAGTTGGGTAACAGAGCCTAACAAAAGTAGTCCACCAAATCCTATCAATAATATAGTAGACATCGGTCAAAATGCCTAACTGTTCCAAACATTCATCATCCATATACAGAGTACTTAACATTCCTTGTTTTACCAAAGTATCTTCTCATGTCCATTGATTATCATCAACGAACACTATACCATACTCATTAATTTGATGAGGGAGTTGGGATTAAGAGGAGATTGGGCCAGTTCTGGCTCTTTTTGGGGCCATTCAGAAAGATAAACAAATAATATTAAATAGGAATTTAATGAACAATGTCTAATTTTCTAGACACAGGCCAACAGTAGGCCAGTAGCAAAATAATACTAGAACAAGGCAATGTACAATAAGCAATTATTAATTTTAGTCTTAAGCTTAGTCCAATGGCATGTTATAACCAAAATGGATAACAAATCTTAAATAAGTTAGGACTAAAACCAGACAACAACTGGATGAATTTAGAGACTAACCAAATAGAACTAGCAAATTTGTAATAAATCTTAGTGCAAATTAGAAAAGACCAAGCAGTTATTGGCAGAAATATAAAGTAATTCGGTAGACTTCAAATACACTCAAAGCATATGCAAATACTTCAGCAAACTATGCAAAGATTTGAACTTAAAATTTGAACTAAACTATATCAGAACTAGTAATTTTTTATGATAGAAGTTAAATCAAGTAATTGACATGCTATAAATTAAGCATGTCATTAGCATGTTTTAAGTTGCTTTTTATTTAATTTAAGTAGAAAATAGGTATGAATTAATTGAGTTTTGTGTTTTGTGTTGTAGGAGGAATAAAGAAGAAAATAAGAGGAAAATAGACATAAAATAATGGAAAATGTTGATTTTGACCCTTTGTTAATAATTCAGGTATATCTTACTCATTTAGACTTTGATTGAGGTGATTCAAGCCGTTATGGAAAGAAGAGGCATAAAGCTACAACTTTCCTGTTTGGTACATTGGCAAATTCTAGAGATTTCTAGGAGCCACGATGCTCACAATCAAGAACCGTGGCGTTAGGCATAAAGTACCGCGGCGCCCTAGTGGGAGGATTACGTAGCGCCGCAATGCCTGAGTAGCGCGTTGCGGCACTGCCATCGCACCGAAACACTGAAGTCGCGATTTTGAAGTATTTTTAGCTCTAATTGAAGCCCGATGGTCTGCGATTTGACCTAGAAACACTCCTACATCAATTAGGAGGAGTGAATCTATAAAAATAGAGAAAAGCAAGCAGAGAAGGCATTCAATCAATCATCCAAGTTCTTAATTATCTTCTTCAATTCTTTTTTAGAGTTTCTTATGGCCCTGCGTGGCTAGTTACTTTTAGTTGGTAGAGGTAGATTGAAACCTCAAGGGATCTTCATGCATTGTAAGATTTGGATTTGAATTTATTATTTCAATCTTAATTGAGTATTGATTATTCATCTGATCTTCTTCTCAATGATTATTCATATGACTGCTAGGGATGCCTACTAGTATATTGTCTGTCTTAATCTACCACTGAATTATGTTTTGAATAAAGTTTTCAATTCTGTAATTCATGAAGCAAATAGGTTTGAGGATTTTGGATTATAAATCATTAAACCTATGATGAATAATTAACTAAATTAGATATAGCCGATGTGTTTATATTTTGTTTAGCCCTGTCAGTTTCTCTAGTTCTTCATGCAGTTAATAAGCTATGCTTTACCGATGTGCTAAAGGATTGCTTGTTAATTAGGGTTTAATTGGTGTGATTGTCATTAATTTACTAGACTTAAGGAGAAACAGGGTTAGAAACCCAATGATAGATATTCAATTACAGATTGATTATATTGTCAATAATCAATGCAATCCCTTGACGGTGGATATCAACCGAAACCAACGCCTTTCTCATTAATTACTCTCTTAATTATTTTGATTCTTGTTTACTTTACTTAATTTGTGATTATTAATCCCCCATTTTTCTAATCATATAAGGTAATACCAATCTCTGTGGGATCGACCCTTACTTCCACTACTACACGTTAGTTGAGTGGTAAGGTATTAATTTGGGTGCACCTGCAACAGTATGCACCAAATTTTGGCGTCGTTGCCGGGGACTGCGTCTATTACTTTTTGTGATTTTATTTTGATTTATGCCTATCACTCATTCTTCTAATTCTCAAGATTTATAGTTCAATCCAGATATTTGAAAATCTATATACGGGCACAGAAGAGAACTTCAAGAGGACATTGATCAAGAAAAGGAGGAAGTAATCATGGCGAGGCACCCTACTCTGAAAGAGTAGGGTATTAATTTGAGTGGCGAGGCACCCTACTCTGTGGGATTGACCCTTACTCCCACTACTACAAGTTAGTTGAGTGGCAAGGTATTAATTTGGGTGCACCTGCAACAGTATGCACCAAATTTTGGCACCGTTGCCGGGGACTGCGTCTATTACTTTTTGTGATTTTATTTTGATTTATGCCTGTCACTCATTCTTCTAATTCTCAAGATTTATAGTTCAATCCAAATATTTGAAAATCTATATACAGGCACAGAAGAGAACTTCAAGAGGACATTGATCAAGAAAAGGAGGAAGTAATCATGGCGAGGCACCTTACTCTGAAAGAGCTTGCAACTTCATATTTGCATCAGCAACCTTTATATATTACTTTTCCTAGTCTTGACGACAATGTTAATTTTGAGTTGAAATCTGGATTAATTCATCTATTACCTAATTTTCATAGTCTTGTAGGTGAAGACCCGCACAAACACTTGAAGGAATTCCATGTGGTATGTACCAGCATAAAGCCCCCTGGAGTAACTGAAGAACAAATAAAACTCAGGGCTTTTCCTTTTTCATTAAGAGATTCAGCCAAAGATTAGCTTTATTGTTTACCCTTTGGCACTATCACCACATGGAATGAGATGAAAAGAATATTTCTAGAACGATATTTTCCTGCATCTAGGGCTGCAAATATCAGGAAAGAAATATGTGGCATTAGATAATTGCATGGAGAGACACTTTATGAATGTTGGGAGAGATTTAAAAAGCTTTCTGCAAGCTACCGACATCATCAGATTAATGAGCAGCTACTAATCCAATATTTTTATGAAGGTCTTTTGCTGGGAGATAGAAGCATGATAGATGTAGCTAGTGGAGGAGCACTAGTAGATAAGACTCCTAAAATAGTCAGAGTCCTGATATCAAGTATGGCTGCCAACTCCTAACAATTCGGCATTAGGCATGATCCATAAAGACATGCCCATGACGTAAGTACCACTTCTCTTCAGAATCAAATATCTGAACTTACTTCTCTTGTACACCAAATGGCTACAAGTACACTACAGCAAGTTAAAGTATGTGGAATATGTTCAGCCACAGGGCACCCAACTGACATGTGTCATACACTTCAAGAGGAATCCACAGAACAAGCAAATGCCATAGGAGGTTTTCCTTGCCAACCAAAGATGTATGATCCATATGCTAATACATACAATCCTAGATTAAAGGATCATCCCAATTGCAGATATAGGAATGCACAAAATAGGCCTGCAGGACAAAATTTTCAGCAAAATCAGCAAGCCTATTATCCTAGACAAAATGCATCTTAGGATCACTAAGTAAGTAATTCCTTGGAAGATGTTGTCAAATCTCTTGCACATAACTTTCAACAATTTTAGCAAGAGACAAGAGCTAACATTCAGAACTTGATAATTCAGATGGGCCAAATAACAACCACAGACAATCGGTTAGATGCTCAAGATTCAGGTAAGATACCTTCTCAAACTGTGGTAACTCCTTTAGAAAATGTTAGTGCAATTATTTCAATGAATGATAAGGAAATTGAAGGTCCACCATCCTTTTTTTCTCCTAAAAGCATGAGAAATTAAATAAGGAGAAAGAAGCATCTACAAGTAAGTCTCTATTTACTATGAATTATGAAGTAGTGCCTCCTTTTCCAAAAGCTCTTAAAGAGAATAAGCTACATGAGAAGACTTCTGACTTGTATGAAACCTTTAGAAAATGTGAAGTTAATATTCCCCTTCTAGATGCTATTAAATTGGTGCCAAGATATGCAAAGTTCTTAAAAGAACTATATACTTAGAAGAGAAGAAAAAAATTGAAGGGATTTGAAAAGGTTCAGATGAGTCTGAATGTATTTACCATGATACAAACAAAACTTCCCACTAAATGCAAGGATCTAGGTATGTTTACTATTCCATGCAAAATTGAGAATACTCGTGTTGAACAGGCTATGTTAGATCTAGGAGCTTCCATAAATGTCATGCTATATTCTGTATGTACTTCTTTGAAATTGGGACCCTTAAACTCAACAAATTTGATAATTCAACTAGCAGACAGGTCCAATACATATCCTAAGGGAGTAATTGAGGATATCTTGGTATAGGTAGATGATTTGGTTTTCCCTACAAATTTTTATGTACTTGACATAGAAAATGGAGATCTTACTTCTCCAATATTGTTAGGGAGACCATTTTTTAAAACCTCTCAAACTAAAATAGATGTTCACAATGGGACACTCACTATGGAATTTGATGGTGAAGTAATAAAGTTTAATATGTATGAGACCATGAAACACCCAGGTGATGATATTCCTGTTTATTCTATCAATGTCATTAATTCTTTGGCACATGAAGTATATGGAAAGGATGAATTGGAAGTGATTGTGAGCAAATTCATAGAGGAAGATGATGGTGAGATAGAGCAGGATATAGAAACAAAGGAGGACTTGGGTGCACTAAATGATTCCTCAGCAAGGCCACCAATAGGTAAGGTTGCTAACATAGAATTACCATTTACTGATACTACTATTTTACCTTTTGTTGTGCAGGTTTCTACTCCTAAATTGAAGCCCCTTCCTGATCCTCTCCAATATGTGTTTTTGGGGAAAGTAGAAATACCCCCTAATAAAATTTCTAGCAAGTTTAAAGTTAATTAGGAGGAGAAATCAATTCATAAGTACAAATTTGCAATAAGATGGAATGGGCACAAGTTTAAACCATTTTATGAAGGACTTCAGCAAGAGGAACTACAATGGATCACTCTTCATGATCCTCCTTGAACTCATGAATTTTTGAGCCAACGACGTTAAACAAAGGCATTGGTTGGGAGGCAACCCAACAACATATTTTCTTCTTCTTTATCTCTTTTTACTTTCTTTTATATAAAAAATAAATAAATAAATAAAAATTTTAAAACTTGTGGACGTACAGCACCGCAGCGCCCATTGCCCAAATCGTGCGAGCACTGCGGTGTTTAAGAACGGAGCCGTGGCGCTCTCTATAAGAGGCCGCAGGTCTCTTCTTCCTCCATACCCATTTTTGCATCCCCTTCAACCTCGAATACAATTTTCGTGGCTCCAATCAACTACACTAACCTCCCATTACGTTTCCTTACTTGAATTAAATAATTTTTCATTTTCTTTTGCAGGATTAAACAGCTTTTTCAGCATTTGGGTCAGATTCGATGAAAATTTTCTAGGGTTATAAGGCAAGTGTGATCTTACATTTTTCAGCCACAAATCAAGCTCAATTGGGTATAGATTTCTTCATCTTTCTACTGTATATTGATCTCTATACTCCATTGTTGCTTGGTTGCACTTAATTTGGACTCCAAGTTGGGAATCTACCACCCATTATGCCTGCATTTTAAGAGCACACACCAGGTGTTCGGTAAAACGCCCCAGTGAATTTTCTAAGTCCAATGGCTCCAAAAACTTCAAAGTTGGCACTCTCAAAGAGGAAGAATAGAGCAGAGGACTCCCCAGCATTTGCTATACTTAAGGGTTTTTCCATTAACGTGGGAAAACTCATCCACAGACACATGTTTAGCTATATTCGTTCTAGAAGTGGATCCCTCTTTGCCCCTAGTCTAATCACTAGTCTATGTGGGAAGGCTAGAGTCAGCTGGGATTCTACTGAGGCTCTCATTCAACCAATGAGACCTATTTCCTACGCAGACATTTAGAAATATAAGGGGAAGGAGGAAGCAGTAGAGGAGAAGTTAGACATTTAGCCTATGATTATAGAGGAACTTGGTAGCAGTTCAGCTCCACCCCCAGCCCAGCACACTATTGAAGATCTATAAGAGTGAATAGAGGTCCTCACCCATCAGATGAATGACTTAGCTCTCTACCAATACTCCATAGCACAGCACAACAATGCTTGCTTCAGCCAACTGGCTCATGCCCTGAACCTTCCTATAGCATTTTTGGCTCCTCTTGAGCCACCTTTCAGGCCAACAACTGTGCAAAATGAGATGGATGGTGATAACTAGTCAGGGAAGTTTCACTAAACCCTCCTCCTTTTATTACTTGTCTATCTTATTTCATACTTTTCTATTCTACATTGAGGACAATGTAAACTCTTAAGTGTGAGGGGGTTACTTTATGATTCAGCTGGATAAATGTATAATAACTCATATACTTATGCATTATTTACTCTGCTTCTATGATTTATGCACTTTTAATTCCATTTATTGAAGAGGGTGAGCATGTGAACTTCTTTCAATATTTGAGTTTGTGTTAGTCAAACCAATAGCCAATTATATAAATGTTTAAATTACTAATAGCTCTTGAGAAACGTAGGAAAATTATGATTATGTGTAATTTTAATTTTCTTTCAATTTATTATTATCTATTTTTTAGGATCCTAAAACTATTTTGTACAATAACTTTGAGTATTTAATTTATCTTTTACTTAGAAAAAGTTTACATAACTCAAAATATTTTATGATCTCATCAATTTTCTACAACTTATTTAGATGCTACTTGAGGTGAAATCCTAGGCTGATATTATTAATTAGGAGATAATTTATGCATTATTTGATGAGATTGAGCCTTTCAAGTCAAACCAAGTAATAAAATTCCTTAGCACCTGTATTTTGAGCTTAATTAATTTATTCTGTTTTTTTTTCATACCCACTGCAGAGCCAAGACCAAATTTTATGCTTAATCCCTTTAATTGTTTTCCCTGATTCACTCATCCCATGATTAATTTTGAAATGCTTATTTTGTAGAGCTATATTAATAAAAGGCGTGGAAGGGTGGAGCAAGGACAAAAGAAAGAAAAAGTCCAAAAATACATATGAAAGTCTAAAGTAGTGAAAAAAATGTGATGGTGATGAATTCAGTAAAATAAAGGATTGAGTGTGGGGGAAATTTTTTCCAAACTTGAGAATGCTCAAGTGAAGTATAATTAATCATGTAGTATTGGGTGATCAAGTCTAAATTTATATCTTTTGTCTCACCCAATAACTTAGCCACCTTACAAGCTGATTAAAGTCCTTTTGATCCTAAAAAGTAGTTTTAGCCTATATTAGTGGAGAGTAGCATGAAAAATAAGCATATGAAAATCCTAAAAAGAGGTCCATACCCAATTTCTTGAGATATATAAACTCATTCAGGTGAAAGATAGTTGAACAGCTCAAAGACACACACACACTCAAGGCTCTAGAAAATAAATCAAGAATTGCATTTGAGTTAAATATTACACATAATTATTAATTTTTTAAAAAACTTCTTTAAGAGCATACAATTTTCACTATGAGGCAATTTATTGGTAAGTCTTTCACTTATCTAATATATTGAATATTGTTCACATGAATTCATTTGCTTGAGAACAATCAAAAGAGTAAGTGTGGGGGTATTTGATATGCTATAAATTAAGCATGTCTTTAGCATGTTTTAAGTTACTTTTTATTTAATTTAAGTAGAAAATAGGTATGAATTAATTGAGTTTTGTGTTTTGTGTTATAGGAGGAATAAAGAAGAAAATAAGAGGAAAATAAAGATAAAATCATGAAAAAAATGTTGATTTCTGACCATTCGTCACTAATTGAGGTATATCTCACTCATTTGGACTTTGATTAAGGTGATTCAAGTGGCTATGGAACGAAGAGTCATAAAACTACAACTTTCATGTTTGGCACTTCAGCAAATTCTAGAGATTTCAAGGCACCATCGCACTCACAATCAAGCGCCACGGCACTGCGTCTTTGCAAACTCAGAGTGGGGCGGCACTTTCCAGTACGCCGCAATGGGGAGACCCTAGAAGTACCGGGTGCCGCGGGGCTAGGCATAGAGTGCCATGGAACTTCGGTGGCAAATTTTTGAAGCACTGCAATGCCCTAGTACCGCGCTGCAGCACCGACATCGCACCGAAACGCTGAAGTCGCAATTTTGAAGTATTTTTGGCTCCAATTGAAGCCCGATGGGCTGGGATTTAACCTAGAAACACTCTTACTTCGATTAGGAGGAGTGAATCTATAAAAAGGGAGAAAAGCAAGTAGATAAGGCATTCAATCAATCATCGAAGTTCTTAATTATCTTCTTCAATTCTTTTTTAGAGTTTCTTATGGCCCTGCGTGGCTAGTTACTTTTAGTTGGTAGAGGTAGATTGAAACCTCAAGGGATATTCATGCATTGTGAGATTTGGATTTGATTTTATTATTTCAATGTTAATTGAGTATTGATTATTCATCTGATCTTCTTCTCAATGATTATTCATATAATTGCTAGGGAGGCCTACTAGTATATTGTCTGTCTTAATCTACTGCTAAATTTTGTTTTGAACAAAGTTTTCAATTCTGTGATGCATGAAGCAAATAGGTTTGAGGATTTCAAATTATAAATCATTGAACATATGATGAATAATTAACTAAATTAGATATAGTCGATGTGTTTATATTTTGTTTAGCTCTGTCAGTTTCTCTAGTTCTTCATGCAGTTAATAAGCTATGCTTTACCGATGTGCTTAAGGATTGCTTGTTAATTAGGGTTTAATTGGTGCAATTGTCATTAATTTACTATACTTAAGGAGGAACAGGGTTAAAAACCCAATGATAGATATTCAATTACAGATTGATTATGTTGTCAATGATCAATGCACTCCCTTGACGATGGATATCAACCGAAACCAACGCCTTTCTCATTAATTACTCTCTTAATTATTTTCATTATTGTTTACTTTACTTAATTTGTGATTATCAATCCCCCATTTTTCTAATCACATAAGGTAATACTAGTCTCTGTGGGATCGACCCTTACTCCCACTACTATAGGTTAGTTGAGTGGTAAGGTATTAATTTAGGTGTACCTACGACATTACGCACTAAAGTAAATCAGGTAATCCAGCAAACTCAATCCCAATACAAGCAAGTTCAAATGAAACACCAAAGTAATGCATCAGTGTTCAAGTATGTAAACTAAGTGCAAAATTAGAAATTCAAAATTAACCAATTATTGAAATTGAATTAGCAAGAAGGATTGAGATTACCCAGAGGCGCTAGAGATAGATGGAGATGGATGGAGAACCATAAGGTACTAGGCTGTTGGGCTATGGAGGGCATGAAGGTTGAGGGAGACACTAATGCAAAAAGAGTTGAGGGCTTGGGTGATGAAGACTAGAGGGGTCTTTTCAGGGTAGAACAAGGGAAAACAGGGGTGTGAGGTGGTGAGGGACTCGTGGATAAGGAATATTACTAGTTTGGGGAGGGACAAAATCTAGGAGAAATTGGGAGCACAGGAAAAAGCTGGGCATAGAAGAGAGAGGGAGAGAGATTGGGATAGTTTGTGTCACAGAGAAGCTAAGTGAGCTAGGAGCGATGAGTGTTGGGCACGATGTGGGTGAGCATGACAAGGAGATGAGGTTGAGGGAACTGAGAGGGAGAGAGTACAGGCTAAAGGGCATGGATTTTTCTAGGCTGGTGAGGGAAATTGTAGAGGGAGAGCATGAGAGGCTAGGGCACGGGTGAGGTAGATTACCAGTTTAGGGAGTGGGAAAATGATTGGGTGTGTGGGCTAGGAACAGTGCACGAGAAAAGAGGATGGTGCTTGAAGAGGAATATAGAGGTCGATAGTGTGTGTGAGAGAGAGAACAGGTTGAGAAGGGAATAGTGTAACACCCCTAAGATTTAGTAATTTTCATTTATGTGTAGATTATTAAAAGAAATAAAGGAGTAGAGATATAATTGAAAGATTTTAAGGATGAAAATAAAAACTTAATAATATTTTGGGGATAAATTGTAATTTCCTAAAAGTTTAGGGGTCAAAATATAAATAATAAAATTTGTAAGGACTTCCTCTAACAATTAGAAAATTGTCAATTGGTCCCTCCATTATTATTTTAAAAAAGAAGAAGAGATTTTCATGCGAATGAATTTCATTACCAGTTGATGAATAGTAAATAGTATTTTCTCTCTCCTCCATTTTCTCTCTCTAGATCTGGAGTACTTTTAAGCATCTGATCTCAAAACTAAGGGCACCACTGGATTCAGGACGGAGAGTACAATGATATTAACCGAACAATTTTTTAAATCAGTTGCAGAATTGCCGTAAATCAGAAGTAAAAAGTCATAGAAAAAGGTAAGTTAACTTGAAAATCATAGTAAAAAATTAGTCACAAATTTTTTTTAAAACTCCTATTTAGATACCTCAAATTGAAAATCTGACACCGTTGATGGATTCAAGAGATAGATAAACTATACGATAAAAAATTTCTCATTCATTGACAACTTTTGGTGTCATGAATAATAACTCCGACTGACGTAAATAGTGATTCTAACCAATGTGAACAGTATTTTTGGCCATGAATAGTGACCATTGGTTGACCGAAGTTGACCAAGTTCCCAAGTCATTTTCTAGATTTTTGGACCCTTCAAACTCAATTTTGAGGTTTATTTAGTCAAAGTTGGATTGAAGAAGTGCATTTTAGGGCTGTCTAACCTAGAGCCTTTCCCTGTTAGTCAATAATTCTTTCTATGACTTACCCTATGCTCTTTTTGAACTTTAAATGTATAATTGGTTCAGTTTACAAGTTATTTATACTTTTATATGTCTCTAAATTAGATTAAATTACCTAATTTGTTTACTATCTAGCATATAGTTCAAGAAGAATATGGTTTTGAAAATGGATTTTTGAACTCATTGAATATGTGATTCTAAATATATTTCTTATCATATGGTAAAGAAAATATATTGTGCATGTGGCATTGATATGAAAAGCTATAAGATTGCCTTGGAAAAGGGCATGTATATATGATAACACTGATTGAGAAGTTTCTGACAAAGGAATTATAATAAGACTAAAAATTCTATATTATACTAAAACCTCTGTTTTGAACGATATGGCATATGTGCAAATATGATTTCTGTGGAGGAATCCTATTGGAAATATTGTTTGCTAACAACAGGTGATGTTATCCCTAGTGCACCTTGACACCTTAGCTAGTAGGGATAGTGATAGCCCCATGTGATAGCCAACACACAGGATATGATATGTGTAGGAGAGCGGGATGTCACCTATCTGGGCGAGATGCCGATTATATGATATGTGATTTGCCCTCCCTTGCTGTGTGCTTGGGAAATGCCCATATTAGGGTCCCTTCTCGTGTCCTCTTCAATAGTGGTAGGGAAAATCTTTGCTAGGATGTTAAGTTTAGACAAATCCTACATTGCCAAAGTACAGAAGGGCTTGAACTCTGATATGGTAGTTTTGATATATGATCCTCTTAATTCTTTCATGTAAAATATTTTGATGCATAACAACATTTGTCTAATGATCATATAGTACAATATTTGGTTTTAGATAACTGAATATCCTTTAATTTGAGAATATTTAAAATGTGGGTCCTATATGGATGTGACTAAAATGATCATATAGTACAGCCCCAAAATGTACTTTTTCAATCCACATTTGACTAAACAGACTTAAAAAACATGTCCGAAGGGTCTAAAAATCAAAAAAATGACTCAGAGAACTTGGTCACTATTCACTGCCAGAAATACTATTCACCAAGAACAAAAAGTTGTTAAATAGCTGGAAAATTTCATATCATAAGGTTTATCTAGCTCTTAAATCTATCTACAGTGTCAGATTTCCAATTTGAGGTCTCTAAGTAAGAGTTTCAGAGTTTATATTTTTCTGAAATTTTCTACTTCCGATCTACTGCGATTCTACGGCTAATTTGAGAAATTGTTCGGTTAAAATCATAGTATTCTTCATCCTGAATCCATTGGTACCATTAGTTTTGAGATCGGAGGTCTATAAACACTCCAGATCGAGAAAGAAAAATTGAGGTTACTATTCACACTATTTCACTATCCATCAGTTTACAAAATTTTTCACGTTTCTTCATTCCGTCTTCCCCCTCCCCCTTTTCTTTATTCTTTTTATAATAATAATAATTACTATTATTTAATAATTGAATAATAGAATTTTATTTTATATTTATTCATATAAATATTTTTTTTCATCCTAAAACATCCCAAAAAATTCTAAAAATTTACATTCTTATAAACCTTTAGTTAAACTCTTAAATCATGGCTTTTCTTTATAAAAATATTAATAAAACAAATCATAAAATAAATATCTTTATACATAACAAAAGAAAGAATATTTCTAAAAATATAAAAAAATTTATTAAATGCCAATATAATTATTTCAAGCAAAACAATAATTACTTTAATTAAAAATATCCTTGTTTTTAGCATAACATAATTATTTTTAAACAAATAAAAATATATTTGTTTATAGCAAAAAATATTATTTAAAAATAAAAATTACGGAATGTTACACATCTAGACAATTTAAACCACATAAGCAAAATTATCCTACTCATAATTTGGAAATGGCAGCAATGATTTTTGCTCTCAAAATTTGGAGGCATTATCTGTATGGTGAGACATGTGAAATCTATACAGATTATAAAAGTGTCAAATACATTTTCCAACAAAAATATCTTAACTTGAGACAAAGACGATGGATGGAAATATTTAAAGAATATGATTGTACAATAGTATATCATCTAGGTAAGGCCAATGTAGTGGCTGATGTAATGAGTAGTTTGACTCATATCACAATGGTAAGTATAATGACCAATTTTTTTTAAGTGATTATGTATCAGACAAACAATCATCCAAAAGATATGCATCTTATATATATATATATATGTGTGTGTGTGTGTGTCTATATATATATACACACATATAAGTATATATATATATATATATATATGTGTGTGTGTGTGTGTGTGTGTGTATATATATACACATATATGTGTGTATATATATATATATACACACACACACACATATATATATATACATATATATATATATATATGTATATATATACATATAGAGATTAGTGGTATATACACGTGTAACCCTAGGTACTAAGCATACATCCAAAAGATGAAGTACTGTGTAGTTACACCCAAAACAATGGGGTTAGCCCATTTACATCAATAACATATATACATAACTACTATCCTACTACCCCCTAGCCATCACCCCTAGGGTATTACTGGTGGAGGAGGCGGCCCGAGTACAGGTACTTCTACCATGTTGATAACCAGCAGGTTCACCACTACCGTGAACTGTCCCAGGTAGGGAAAGTCCATAGTTTGAAGCTTAAGCAGAATAGTCAGCAACATGAACGACATGCTGATGATCTGAACATAACACCACAAATATAGTGAGATATAAAATCCTAACAAGATCAACATCCAATAAAATAGGAGCATAATAGAAAACTTATGTGTTATGTTAAGTTATATAAACTACATAAAACATTTTCTCTTTTGTACAATAAAGGTACTATCACGCCCCTACTTTTAAGGGAACATGAAAAACATACTTTATGAACATATTTTCTCCATAATATGTATAATACACTCCTTTATATATAGGTATTCGCATGTATACATAATATAAAGACCAAATTTATAAATATCAAAGTACACCAGAAGAAAGGATCCTGCCTGTGGTGTTCAGAGCATATCTAGAGTACAAGTACAATATAACCAAAAATCTACGAGCCTTGGAAACAAAATAGGCTCACCAGTGATTAAGTCGCTGATGTGATCTTAATTAAGCATGATATTAATACCTTTAAACTTACTTTTTATTTTATTTAAGTAAAATATAATTAGGAATTAGCTTTGTTTTGTGTTTTGTGTTGTAGGAACAAAGGAAGAAGAAAAGAGAAGAAAAAGATAAGAAATTCATGGAAAAATGCTACATTGCAGCGATTCCAAACCTTTCAGCACTGTTTTGAACATATCTCCCTCTCATGAACTCCAATCAAAGTGATTCAAGTGGCTGTGAAAAGATAACATAATCATCTACAACTTTTATACTGAACACTTGGTCAAATTCGGGATATGGGTTACAGAGCTTGCAAATCAGCCTCACAGTGCAGAAAGATGAATTCTGACCTTTGGTCACTAATTTTAGCATATCTAATTCAATTTAGATTGGATTAAGGAGATTCCAGTGGTTATAAAAAGAAGAGACATAGAGTAACAACTTTCATGTTTGGCACTTTTGCAAATGCTGGCGTTTTTTGGGTGCCGCAGCGCTCGTAAGAGAGCGCCGTGGTTCTGAACAACCCAGCAAGCTTCGGAGCAAGTGAGCGTTGCGGCGCCCCTTGGCCTTGTCTCTGGAGTGCCGCGGCGCCCGCCGTCCCACCAGAATGATGATTTTTGTGATTTTAGGTCTTTTTCACTCCAATTGAAACCCGATGGACTGGGATTTGACCTAAATACAATCCTACTTCGATTAGGAGGAGTTAATCTATAAAAAGGGAGCAAAACAAGTAGAGAAGGGATTGAATCCTTCATCCAAGTTCTTCAATTCTTCTTTAGATTTTCTTATGGCCCTGCGTGACTAGTTCTTTTTAGTTGGTTGAGGTAGATTGAAACCTCAAGGGATTTTCATACATTTTGAGATTTGGATTTGTTTTTGTTATTTCAATTTGAATTGAGTATTGATTATTCATCTGTTCTTCCTTTTAATGATTATTCATATGATTGCTAGGAGGCCTACTAGTATATTGTCTGTCTTAATCTATTGCTGAATTGTGTTTTGAACAAAGTCTTCAATTCTGCAATTCATGAGGCAAATAGGTTTGAGGATTTTGGATTATAAATCAATGAACCTGTGATGAATGATTAAGTAAATTAGATATAACTGATGTGTTTATATTTTTGTTAGCTCTGTCAGTTTCTCTATTTCTTCATGCGGTTAACAAGTTATGCTTTACCGATGTGCTAAAGGATTGCTTGTTAATTAAGGTTTAATTAGTGCGATTGTCATTAATTTGCTAGGCTTAAGGAGGAACAGGGTTAGAAACCCAATGATAGATATTCAATTATAAATTGATTATGTTGTCAATGATCAATGAAATCCCTTGACGGTGGATATCAACCGAAACCAACG
Source organism: Gleditsia sinensis (assembly GCA_037074535.1). Lineage (NCBI taxonomy): Eukaryota > Viridiplantae > Streptophyta > Magnoliopsida > Fabales > Fabaceae > Gleditsia > Gleditsia sinensis. The sequence continues at coordinate 55,927,686 of CM073470.1, forward strand.
TTTTTATCATTAATCACTCTCTCTTAATTACTTTAGTTATTGTTCACTTAGTTTTATTTGCAATTATCAATCCCCCTTTCTCAATCACATAAGGTAATTCCAGTCTCTGTGGGATCGACCCTTACTCCCACTACTACAGGTTAGTTTTGAGGTAAGGTATTAATTTGGGTGTACTTGCGACAGTACGCACCAAATTTTGGCGCCGTTGTCAGGGACTATGTGTATTTACCTTTTGTGATTTTTTTCCTTTTCTTTTTGTTCATAACTTTGAATATGGAAGCCAATTTTCAACAATTTGGCACTAGGCTAGGGTCTCCATTATGACATGTTGGTGAGGTATGTAGTTCTTCCCTTGAACAGCAACTTGCAAATTTAACCTCTCTTATTCGTCAACGTGTACAAAATATGCAAAGAGAAAATTTCTATGGTAATCATTCTATCTTGGAGCATCCATCTATTGGGTACCTAACTTTCTATGATGAGTCATTTGAGCAGGTAAATATGGTTAATGGTTTCCATGAACCACAACAAGTGATGTATGATTCCTATTCAAACATGTACAATCCTGGATGGAAGGATCATCTCAATTTCAGGTATGAGAATGCACAAGATATTCTTGCAGAACAAAATTTTGCAAATTTTTACCATACCCAACAGGCCTATTATCCTAGATAGAATACATCTCATAATTTTCAGGTAAGTACTCCTTTAGAAGATATTGTTAAATCTCTTAGACAAAATACTCATCAATTTCAACAAGAGATAAGGGCCAACATTCAAAGCTTAACAAATCAAATTGGGCAATTAGCAACAACAGTCAGCAGGCTAGAGGCTCAAAATTTAGAAATTAAAAGTCTAGCCCCAGCATCGTTAATGCAAAAGGAAGAAAATTCTGCACTGAATGAAAAAAATGACTTGGAAGTTGACACTAGTAAGCCTACTAAGAAAGAGGTTATGGAATGTACCCTAAACGTCAAATTTGAAGAGAATATTTCAGTAGCAGAGGAAGCACCAGAAGTGCAGCAAACAGGTAAGGATCTTTCTATGTTATTACCAATTTTTAATAAGATGCTTGTACCTTTTATTGTACAGTGTTCTGACCTAGGCTTAAAGAGCCTCCCTAGCCATTTAAAGGGTATATATAGTGGAGAACCACCCGCAGTTATAACCTCAAATAAATATGCCTTACTTAAAGATAGAGGAAAGTTACTGCATGCTTTGGTAGAATCTCAAAAGGATGAAATTAAATTGGATGCCAAAAGCTACTCAAGACATCGGTTATTTCCAGGTAAGTTGAGTTCTCATTTAATTAAATCATTGACTAATGCTAACTTCCCTCTTCATAATGCAACTGAACCTCAGAATTCTGCATATTCAAAGGCAAGCCAATTCAAAGTTGACATCAAGGATCCTCCTTGAATGACATAAGGAGCCTTGAGTCGAGCCAACAACATTAAACAAAGGCGCTTATTGGGAGACAACCCAACATAAAAAGAAAAAGAAAAAGAAAAGTGGGAATCAGAAATATTTATGGTGCAGTAATGCAACATGCGCATTCTACTCCAAACAAATTCAGGGAAGTTCACTTAACTCATATGTTTTTCTATATCTTTCCATAATTCTTATCTTTCTTTTACATTGAGGACAATGTAAAGTTTGAGTGTGGGGGTGGAAGTTTATTTGTCTGAATCATTGTGACCCTATTATGAGCATCAATTTTCTGATTTTCACTATTAATGCATTTTTATTGCGTTTAGCAAGTTGAGTGATTGTGTAAGTGTTTCAATTTATGTTTTGGGATGTTAGGCACAACTAACAGCCAATGATATGACTATCCAAATTTTTTTTTAGCTCTTGAAAAATGTAGAAACTTCATGGTTGTATGCAATTTTATCCCTTTTGCAATTTATTACTTTTGACTTTAGAATCCTGAAATATTTTGCACAATAAATTTGGGCATTCGATTTATCTTTTACTTAGAGAAGGTTTATATAATTCAAAAATATTTCATGATCTCAACAGGATTCTAGAACTTATTTGAATGCTACTTAGGGCAAAATCCTAGGTTAATACTATTATTTCGGAGATGATTTAGGCATTATTTGATAGATTGAGTCTTTCAAGCCTAACCTAAGCAATGAAATATCCCTAGTTCCTCTATTTTGAGCTTAATGAACTTTTCCTTCTAAAAACCACAAATGAGCCTAAAGCAAAAATTTGTATGAATATCCTTATTTTTTCTTTACCCTATTCACTCACTCCATGATTATTTTGATGAATGCTTGCTTTGTAGAGTTTAAATTGACAAAAAGGTGGAAGGGTGGAGCAAGAAAAAGAAAAGAATTATGCAAAAAAAAAAGAATTATGCAAAAGGAAGAAAAGAAAATTCCAAAGAGAATAAAAACATATGTTGTGGGTGGAAAGAAAAAAAATTTGAGAATCGAGGAAAAGGATGGATCAAATTCAATTGAAACAAGAAAATGAGTGTGGCGGGAAAATCTCTCCAAATTTATAAAAGCTCAAGAGATCATATTTAATTATGTGGTGCTGGGTGATTGAGCTTAAATTTGTATCTTTTATCCCACCTTATACCATGGCCACATTACAAGCTAAATAAAGTCCTTTTGATCCTAGAGGTAGTTTTGGCCTACATTAGTGGAGAGTGGCATGAAGAATAAGCATATGGAAATCCTAAACTATTTAGAGATCTACAACCAAAATTTTGGGATGTATAAACTCATCCGGGTAAACGGAAATTTAATGGCCCAAAACACACACACACTGGGGATTCAGAAGGATAAAATAATAGATTGCATTTGTGTTAATCTTGTGCATGATTATGACCTTCCAAAAATTTTCTAGAGTATATTTTTATGTTATAAGGCAAATGTTTGGTAAGCCTAACACTCACTACATTATTGATTGTTGTGTTTTTGTCTTTAGTGTTTATTTTGCTTGAGGACAAACAAAAGGTTGAGTGTGGGGGTATTTGATGTGATCTTAATTAAGCATGATATTAATACCTTTAAACTTACTTTTTATTTTATTTAAGTAAAATATAATTAGGAATTAGCTTAGTTTTGTGTTTTGTGTTGTAGGAACAAAGGAAGAAGAAAAGAGAAGAAAAAGATAAGAAATTCATGGAAAAATGCTACATTGCAGCGATTCCAGACCTTTCAGCACTATGTTGAGCATATATCCCTCTTATGAACTCCAATCAAAGTGCTTCAAGTGGCTGTAAAAAGATAACATAATTATCTACAACTTTTATGCTGAACCCTTGGTCAAATTCGGGATATGTCATGGCGTTAAAGAGCTTGCAAATCAGCCTCACAGTGCACCAAGATGAATTCTGACCTTTGGTCACTAATTTTATCATATCTCATTCAATGTAGATTGGATTAAGGAGATTCCAGTGGCTACGGAAAGAAGAGACATAGAGTACAACTTTTGTGTTTAGTACTTTCGCAAATTCTGACATTTTCTGGGAACCGTGACGCTGAACAACCCAGTAAGCTTTGCAGTAAGTGAGGGCTGCGGCGCCCCTCGGCCTTGTCTCCGGAGTGCCGCGGCTCCCGCCGTCGCACCAGAATGATGATTTTTGCGATTTTAGGTCTTTTTCACTCTAGTTGAAGCCCGATGGACTGGGATTTAACCTAAATACAATCCTACTTCGATTAGGAGGAGTTAATCTATAAAAAGGGAGCAAAACAAGCAGAGAAGGGATCGAATCCTTCATCCAAGTTCTTCAATTCTTCTTTAGATTTTCTTATGGCCCTGCGTGACTAGTTCTTTTTAGTTGGTTGAGGTAGATTGAAACCTCAAGGGATTTTCATACATTGTGAGATTTGGATTTGTTTTTGTTATTTCAATTTAAATTAAGTATTGAGTATTGATTAATCATCTGTTCTTCTTCTTAATGATTATTCATATGATTGCTAGGAGGCCTACTAGTATATTGTCTGTCTTAATCTACCGCTGAATTGTGTTTTGAACAAAGTCTTCAATTCTGCAATTCATGAGGCAAATAGGTTTGAGGATTTTGAATTATAAATCATTGAACCTGTGATGAATGATTAACTAAATTAGATATAACCGATGTGTTTATATTTGTTTAGCTCTGTCAATTTCTCTAGTTCTTCATGCGGTTAACAAGTTATGCTTTACCGATGTGCTAAAGGATTGCTTGTTAATTAGGGTTTAATTAGTGCGATTGTCATTAATTTGCTAGGCTTAAGGAGGAACAGAGTTGGAAACCCAATGATAGATATTCAATTATAAATTGATTATGTTGTCAATGATCAATGAAATCCCTTGACGGTGGATATCAACCGAAACCAACGTTTTTATCATTAATCACTCTCTCTTAATTACTTTAGTTATTGTTCACTTAGTTTTATTTGCAATTATCAATCCCCCCTTTCTCAATCACATAAGGTAATTCCAGTCTCTGTGGGATTGATCCTTACTCCCACTACTATAGGTTAGTTTTGAGGTAAGGTATTAATTTGGGTGTACCTGCGACAGTACGCACCAGTCGCCTAGTTGATCACCTATTCGAAGGAAAAAGACGAAACTCTGTACTTTTATATGAAAAATGCAGAGATATCGTGTAATGAGTTTGACAACTCAATGGGCAAATAATACCTCCTACAACCTCTTAGGTCAACATATAGATGTACTCATATATTAAAATTTATCATATAGAAAATTATAGTTCAAAAGTACATCCATTTAAGACCCGCATTTCAAATATTTACAGTTCAAATCACATTCAAATATCCAAAATCATATGCAATACGATATGATCATTATTCAAATATTGTTGTACATCAAAAAATTTCATAGGAAAACATTAAGAGGATCCCATATCAAAATCGTCATATCAGAGTTCAAGCCCTTTCGTATTTTGGTGTAGGATTTGCTTATACTTAGCATCTCAGCCAAGGTTTGCCCTACCTCCATTTAAGAGGACATGCGAAGGGACTTTAATATGGGCAATTTCCCAACCACACAGCTAGAGAGAGCAAATCACATATCATATAGTCGGCATCTCGCCCAAATAGAAGGCATCCCACTCTCCTTCACATATTATATCCCTTGTGTTGGTCATCACACGGGGCTAGCACCACCGCTTAAGGTATCAAGGTGCACCAGGGATAACATCGCCTCCTGTTAGCAAACAGTGTTTCAAAAAGGATTCCTCCACAAAAATCATATTTGCATATATGCCATATCGTTCAAAACAGAGGTTTTAGTATAATATATAATTTTCAATCTCAGTACAATTCCTCTGTCAAAAACTTCCCAATTAGGGTAATCACATATACAAGCCCGTTTCCAATGCAATCTTATAGCTTTACATATCAATGCCACATGCACAATATGTTTCCTTTACCAGATAATGAGAAATACAATTTAAAATCACATATTCAATGAATTTAAAAATCCATTTTCAAAACCATACTCTTCTTTAACTATATACTAGATTGTAATCAAATCAGATTATTTAATCCATTTCAGAGACATATAAAAGTATAAATAACTTGTAAACAAAATCAATTATATATTAAAAGTTTAATAATAGCTTAGAGTAAGTCATAGAAATAATTATCTACTCACAAGGTAAGGCTCCAGATTGGATAGCCCTAAAACAAACTTTTTCAATTCAAATTTAATTAAATAGACCTTAAAAACGAGTCAGGAGGGTCTAAAAACTAAGAAAATGACTTCAGAATTGTGAAATTTCAACTGATGGGTACTATTCATGGTTAGATTTACTATTCACCTCCAGAAATCACTATTCATACCGATCGGATTTACTGTTCATAACGCACAAAAAGTTGTTAAATGGCCAAAAAAATTCATATCCTATGGTTTATCAATCTCTTGAATCCATCTACGATATTAGATTTTCAATTTGAGGTATCTAAATAGGAGTTTCAGAGTTTATCTTTTTCTGAAATTTTCTATTTCTAATCTGTGACGATTCTACGGTCGATTTGAAAAATTGTTCGACCAATATCGTAGTACTTTCCACCTTGAATCTAGTGGTACTCTTAACTTCTAGATAAGAGGCTTGTAGACACTTCATATCTAGAGAGAAAACATAGAGGGGAAAAAATATTATTCATACTATTCATCAGTTACAAGATTTTGCAGATTTCTCTTCACGCTTCATCTCCCCCCTTTCTTTCTTTTTTTAAAAATATTATTTAATTATTGAATAGTTAAAATTTATTATTATTTTTTTATATATACATAATAATATTATTTTTCATCCTAAAGTATCCCAAAAATTTCTAAAAATTTATATTCTTACAAAAATTTAGTTGAACTCTGAAATCATGACTTTTCTTGATAAAAATTTTAATGAAATAAATCACAAAATAAATATCTTTATGCATAATAAAAGAAAGAATATTTCTAAAAATAAAAAAAATTTATTAGAGCTTAATATAATTATTTTAAGCAAAACAAAAATTATTTTAATTAAAAGTATAGTTGCTTTTAGCAAAACATAATCATTTTAAAAAAATAAAAAATATTTGTTTATAGCAAAACATTATTATTTAAAAGTTACGGGATATTACATTCTTTTCCCCTTAAGAAATTCGGTCTCTGAATTTCAACCCATCCTACCATAAGTAGGGAATGAAGTCAAGACATAAATTATAGTTATTAACATCATTACTCAAGCAATTGGGGATATATCTTTTGTATATCATCTTTATTTTCTAAGGAGTCTCTTTACTTAAGTGATTTTTCTATATAACCTTGGCCATAGGGATTTCTTTCAACCATAAGTTATTCACTTATTGATCAACAATAGACATAGGATTTTTCCCCATAATTAAGCCAAATTCTTGTCCAATTGAATTTCTTGGAATTAGATAACATAAGAAGAATTTGATAGGTACTTCCTTAGCATTGATGTAAGAAAGACTATACCAATATCACTTAATCTTGATGGCAAATGATCTGAATTGCTTACAATTTGAAATATGATTCAAGAAGAGTATAGTATTTGAAAATGAATTTCTGAACTCATGATGTATCTGATTTCACATGTATTTCTCATTAAATGATAAAGTGAATATTTATGCATGTGGCATTATTTATAAAGATATATGTTTGCCTCAAATATAGGCATGTATACATGATTCCCTTGAATGGGAAGTTTTGACAAATGAATATACAAAGACTGAAAGTCTGCATTATATTAAGAATTTTATACTGAATTATATGGCATATGTGCATATGATATTGATTTATACAGTGATATATTTGCCTCGGATATAGGCATGTGTACGTGATTCCCCTGATTGGGAAGTTTTGACAGAGAAATATACTGAGAATGAAAATGTTGTATTATAATAGTACATTTGTCTTGATTAATACGAAATATATGAAATTATGGTTTTATGGAGGAATCCTATTGGAAACACTATCTGCTAACAGTAGGTGATGTTAGCCCTGGGGCGCACCTTGATTACCTCAGTTAGCAGGGGTGGTGGTGCTAGCCTCGTGTGAGGGCCAACACACGAGAGATTATATGTGAGGGAAAGAGGAATGCCTCCTATATATGGACGAGATGCCAGTTATATGAGAAGTTATTTGCCTTCCCTTGCTGTGTGCTTGGGAAATACCCATATAGAGTCCCTTCGCGTGTCCTCTTGAATGGTAGTAGGGCAAACCTCAGTGGGATGCTAAGTTTAGGCAAATCTTATACCACCAAAGTATGGAAGGGGTTAAACTCTGATATGGTGGTTCTAATATAGGATCTTCCAGATGTTTTCACATGAATTATATTGATGCATACCATGATTTTATTAACGTACTTACAACATTACTTATGAATATGAATTTGAACAAAGATGATTTTGAAATGCAGGTCCGATATGGATGAAATTCTGAATTGTGTTTTTTAATGTGATAAGTTTAAAAATAAAAAGTACATCCATATGTTGACCTAAGAGGTCATAGGAGGTATTATCTGCTCACTGAGTTGTAAAACTCACTACACGTGGTTAATATGTTTTTCTGATAATGACCCAGAGTTTGGTCCTGCAGCTTCTGGATCGACTAGGTGTCGTACTTCTGTGGTGAGATTAAATTGTTTCTTGGCTCTCAGTGTTTAAAAATGTAATATAATTGTACTCTAGAGTTGCTCTGAATGCCACAGGCAGAATCCCTGCTTCTGTTGTACTCTAATGTATATGTACTTTATTATATATGGTATTTGTATGGAAAAACCTATATGTATCTGTTTCCTTCTTGAAATGATTGGAATATTCATGTATATGGAAAAGATATGTTCATGATATACGTGTTTCATGTGCCATAAAATTAGGGGCATGACACATCGGCCTATAGGAACTTAAAATGCCCAAATTTTCCCCCTCTTTTCATCCCGTGTTCAAGCTCTTCTTTCTCGTGTTTTGGTTTTTTCTGCCCGTGTTCATTCTACCTTCTTCCCATGCCTTAGCCCATGCCTTACCCAGTTTCTTTGTGCTCTTCTCCCCTCTTTTCCCAACTCCATCTCCTTCCTCAACCTTCTCCACCCTAATCCCTATCCTTCTTGGCTTCCCCATAACCAAAAATTTTCCATTCTAGTGCTCCCCTTCTTCTCTACTCCCTTACCTGAATCCTTCCCCTACACCCAGCGTATTCCCTCTGCAAATTCCTTCAACCCATTCTCGTGCTCCTCTTCCATCTTATCTCCAAAACCTGTCCCTCACCCAGCTCCCTCTCCCAGCTAACCCGTTCCCATCTCTACACCCAAGCCATTCTCCTATGCAAACTCTCCCTCACCCAGAAATTCCCTCTCCCATGACCTCCCATCCCCTTCTCCCATCTCCAAATTTACTCGTGCTCTAGCCACAAAAAAAAACCCTGAAATCAGGCTCCCAAATCCCAACTTTCCCAAACCCAGAAACACCTCTCCAGCAGCTTGTGGCCAACTCCCTCACCTAGCTCCCTCTTCTTCGACTCCCCTGCACCCAAAACCTGTGCTCAACCCACACTCTTTTTCCTTGCACCAGCCTACCAGAAGCCCCCATTCCTACATTCTCCTGCATTACCTCATGTTGCATTGAATATTACTGGTTTCCAGTTACTCCTTGCTGCATCTCCATTATAGTTCACCCCAGGTAATTTTTGATTTCTTGCAATTTCTTTAAATTTTTGGATTGGAATTCTGGACTTGGTGATTACACTAGCTTTTTGCCAAATTTTATGCTTTTGCTTACTTTACTTCAGCTTCATTTGATGGACTTACTACATTAATTTTTCTGGATTTCACTTATCTTGCATTGAGAATATTTGTTGTCAAATTGCTACCCATCATTAGCCACCAAATGCTGGATAAATTTTGCCTGATTATATAGGTTTTCATACTGTTTGGTGTTCTGATTTATTAATCTCAGTCTTTGCACTAGCACTCTCTTCTAATTATTTGACTTGCTGGATGGTTTATATGCATTATACTAATTGATTGGTTGATGGCTTTACTTCACTAGATGCTTGGTTTAACTACACTTTTATTGGTTTGTTGCACATGTTTACTTGCACTTTTAATTACATGATAACCAACTGAAATTGAAATTACATTGCTAAACTTTTCTGGTTTATCTTGGCAACTATCTGGCTGAGCTTGCTACTGCCTTCCTTTAATTTAAATTGACATTAGGTGCTATCTTTTCTGCTGGCTAACCAAAATGAATACCTAGTGCATTGCTTTGCAAATATAAACACTAGTTTGCATGGATTTTCCCTACTTTGCACTAAATTCATTTGGTGTCCTAGTTTAACATTGTGATTGCATTGATTGTTAATTAGTTTTTGGCCCTGGTCACCCCACTCCCCATTATATTTTGTATTTCATATCATTATACATGGTTCCTGAAAGAGCTAGAACTGGTAAATCCTCCTCCTAATCCCAGTAGCCACGTAGAGGACGAATTCAAATATCGTCCTAACTTCCTCACTAAATCAATGAGTATGGTATTATGTTTATTGATAATAGTCAACGGACACGATACAATACTCTAGTTAAACGGGGAATGCTGAATACCCGGTACATGGATGAGGAATGTTTGGACTGGTTAGGTCTTTTAACTGACGTCCGCTACTAAGTTGATAGGATTGGGTGGACTACATTCATTGGCTTACGTTACCCGGCCTATGCTAGGACTACCTTAAAGTTTTTTAGTTCAATTAATGTGGTCCTATTTTGGGGTTCCGACATCGAGTAGGGTTACATTAACTTCAGAGTATTTGACCTTACTTTTAATTTATCATTGGCTCAATTTAATGCATTATTTAGATTGCCTCCCAAGGGAGATAGATCAGTTCCCTCAAGTTTTCTTGCCCAACATTTGTGGAACTCTATTTTCATTGCGAGGCAGAGTTAAAAAGCCTCTTTTATTTGTAATCCCACTTTTAGATATTTATAGCGTCAGATGGCTCGTACCATTTTTGGAAGAGATGAAAGTGATGGGGTTGCAAATAAACGAGAGCTTTATTTTCTTTGGGCCATGATAAACGGTCATAAGGTGGATACTATCGCCTTCATGGCCTAACAGATGGCTAGGGTAGGTAATGCCATGAATGTCAAAGTGGTCATAGAGGGCAGTTGTGTCTGTTTTATAAATAACCATAAGCGAACGGCGTAACTGTAGTTAGTCCAGTGAGTACGGGTCGTATCCCATAGAGAACAATTATCAACTACTAGAATTATATGAAATATGCTATCTAAATAAAAGTAATGTGATAGAAATTTTGTCACAATTAAGTAAATAAGTAATTGAATTAATAAAAGCCCAGGGTTAGGGTTTTCCACACTTATGATATTTAACAACCAATACGTACCCCTAATTGCAATTATCTAGATAATTAGGGATGGTTTAGCCTTAATTAACTAGCAACCATTTTCAAGCATTACTAATCGTACCTAGGTTAATCCAATTGCCTACTTTCGTGGTTCTTAGTTTAACTTAAGTCCATTAAGTTCTATGCCAACCATGGAATACAATTCATCAGTTTTCTCGTGCCCACTAATTGATTCATTCATAGAGAAACTACTTTCATGATTAAGATATCCCTAATTAACTATTAGGTTCCGGTATTAATTTTCACCTTTCAGTTCATCAATTAATATCCTAAGACGTGATAAAACGTTGCCCAGACATTCATCAACTCGTATAATCAATGTATAATAGTCAATCCTAATTAACCATGGATAATACAATTAGGGTTCCAACAATTCAATTAGCACAGTGTATCATCACATCATAAGTAGGTTTACCAAAACCCTAGATCAAATCTACTCAAGAATAATAGAAACAGAAATCAAAAGCATATTCATTAAATAAACCATTAAAGTTCAATACAAACAAAAATAAAGGAGTAGAAGAAGAAGTAAGTGCAGAATAGAAAGACATAACCTGGTTTGTAGAATGTAATAGAGATACAATGCTGAATTAAACTCAAATCTAAATGAAGAACATGAAAGTAAACTCTAATCCTACTCTAAACCTAATCTAATGGTGTTTCTGAAGTCTAAAACTGAGTAAAATTGAGTATGAATGAGTTTGGATAGTCTTGGTTATGCTTCCCCATGTATTTATAATAACTTGGCTGCTCGAAACCTTAGAAATCACATGGTGTACGGACATGAAGCACGGCCGTGCTTCGGGCTAGATTCTGGGAATTTTCTCCATTTTCTACACAAAGCACGGCTTGGTCGTGCTTCATGCACACCAAGCACGGCCTGGCCGTGTTTAGGGCTGCAAGGCTCTTTTCTTACCAATTTTTTTAGGGTTGCCTCCTTGCTTCCTCCTCAGCATGTTCCAAGTCCAGATGGAACTTCTCATGAGTGATTTCCCTTGCTTCTTGGTCTTTTTTGCTCTACTACAAACATAAAACAAACCAAAGCAGTATACAAAGCAAAGCATAACGAAAAGAAAGGGAATAATCACAAGTTTACTTTAAATTAGGGGATAAAATATGATCATTAAGCATTCAAATTTTCCCTTTATCAACTCCACCATGCTTAAACCTTTGCTTGCCCTTAAGCAAATAACATATCATATTAGTCAAAAGGTGGAAGATGCATTCAAATTCTAAAGGATAGAAAAGTGCAATGCAGATAATTTTTCACTCAATCAGTGTGCACACAATAAATATATGAATAGACATTTACCAGATAGTCTCTGTTCTTCTAAAACTAAACCCAAATTCTTCTATTATATATTTTATTTTATTGTTACTGTTGAATGTGTGCATCAAATTGATTTTTTTAGACACTCAAGTAGGTCACCTCATCCTTTAGATCTCCCTATGTTGCGTAACCCTTATTTCTATTTTTCTCACTCTTTTTCTGTTGTTTCTCATCATTTTTTTCCCTTTTTCTTCTCTTTTCTTTTGTCTATTTCATTCATCATTTTTTTCTTTTATAGAAATATGCAGTGAGTGTATTTTATGCTCCATCTCACTAGGGTAAAGGTAGCTAGGTACTGATACTAAGGCCTTTTTGGTGCCTTGAAGGGGTACTCAGAGTGAAAAAATTTTGGGATCCACATTCCCTCATTTTTTAGCTCTCCCAACCTTCGTACTCTCATAGTGTTAAAAATCAATAAAGGCATACAATTCACAACACAATGGGAGAGATATTTTTCAAAAAATTAGAGGTTTAATCCTAGAAGAGAGAGACTAAATTTAAACTACCTATTTTATATCCTATTATGCATCATGTTCATGAGCTAAAATAAACCTATATTACATCAATCTATCTCTGAAACAGCAAACTATGTGATTTTGCAATGAAACAAGATAAATGCAATATATACAGTATATACATGCAAGACTAGAAATTCAACCAGTGAAGTCCACAAACTTAAAGTCTACTCTCCCATGCTTAAACTTAACATCGTTCTTAATATCAATAATAATAAAAGTACAGACAAAAGGAGGAGTAACTTACTTGCTTACTGGTCTTCTGGAGGTGGTGGAGGTTCAATAAAGTTCAAAAGGGGAGTGGGATAAGCAGGATCAAAATCCAATTATCACACTAATGCAGCCAGATAAGTATGCTAGTTAATTGCCAAATCCAAACTTAGGATGGCAATGTGAAAGAAAACAGAGAATAGATCAATTTCCAATTTCAAATCCAAAATAATGCAAGCTAGTAGAATTCTATCAGATATTCAATATGTTATAAACAATGCTCTGTATCAAATCAAAACAATATGGTTAATCCAGAAATCAATTCATAACAAGTTGCTTATGCAGTGCAAAGCCAGGTTAAATTTAGTTAAAGTACAATGCAATGTCCAAGCATAAAATAAGCAACATATAATTTCCAATGGTGCATAGATTTTCCAAAAAAACTAATGAAATAAGCTAATCCACTTGCAATAGTCAATATGAGCATTCAAGAAATTCTACCGCCTGCAAACCAAATAATGGCAAATGAGCAATTTAACAGCACTGTATATATGTTTTGATATAGCTAATCCAGTCAATATTCAAGGCAAGATTTAGAGAAATTTAAAATCCTTAAGGAATAATGAATATTGAATAATGTCAATTCTGCTAAATTCCTAAAGTTAATTGAAGTCCAAAATCAGAGAAGAGCTTTTTTAGTTTCAAATATGACATATTGTGATTAGTTTAAAAATGGCCAGGAGAAATGCAGCATGTAAATCCAACAAAATTCAAGCCAAAATAAATACAGATGAACAAATAGAAGCAACCAGCAAGTTAGAGCTACCAGGAAATCCACATGTAAGCATTCCAAATTTGGCAGAATTTTTGCTAAAACCTTGTGTAATAGGAAAAACAAACAAAGACCAGGGCAAGAGGTAACAATGTCCAAACTAATTAATGCACCAAGTCAATATTCAGAATTCATTAGTATGGAACAAAGTTTTCAACAGGCAAAGCATGTATTTCCAATTACATCCATTTAGCAAAACATATACAATAAATTCAAAACCAAAGTTTTGGGAGTATTGCATTAATCTCAAAAGAAAACTTTCCAGCAAACTAGGCAATCCAAAATCAAAAAATTTTACCCCATGTATATAAACCATCTAGCAAGTCTAACAATAGGAAGGGATTCTAATTCATAAAATTGAAATTTAAGTGCATAAAACTGAAATATCCAAACCAGACCAATCCAAACAACCAGAAAATTCAAGGGCAATTCCTAATCCAAAATAATGTAGGCTAGCATAATTCTATTTAAGATTCAAAACTTCCAGGATGAGATTAATTAATCACATATATGTTCAATTCAAACTTAGCCAACAATAATTAGGAAATACCAAGCAAGCTCAGTGTAGAAGACAAATTCATATCCAAATCAATTCAAATTCAAACAGATTAATGAAGCACAAGAAAATTATATTCTGGTTTAATCAAAACGATATGGTGCAAAGTGTTCAGCATACATAAAAACTAGGAGACTTACTGTCACAGAATCAAATGCCAAACAAAATAGAGAGTTCAACAAAGTCAGCAAACATTCATTCCTAAGTGCAATACAAGCAATCAACCAGAGAATTCAGTATTGCATTCCAAATTCTTTTTGCCAATATCTTAGGCAAACCAGTAAAATAATGAACTCCAACAACCAGAATTTCCAATTCAGAAGGAATAAACCATAATGCTTAAAATTTAGAAATTACTTGGAGGAGAAAAGAAACAAAATATATTAAACCAGTAGCAAGATGAAGCCACGAACAGAATCTGGGTGTAGGGGAATAATGGGAGAGGGAGTGGGTGGGCACATGAATTTTTGGGTGAGGGGGAGAGTGCTAGTGCAGGGGAATGGGAGGAATAGTGGGCACGGGTTGGTTTGGGTACAGTTATGGGCACGTGTTGGCTGGGATTTTCTGGGTGTGTGTGCGGGGGAGTGCTTTGGGTTGGCTGGAGTGAAAGGGAAGGAGTAGCATGTTGGGATGGGGATTTCAGGAATGAGGAGGCAGGGGAGTGATGGTGGGCTACAGGAAAATTTTTGGGTTGTGTGATAACTCTAATTTATTACAGTTTCTATGTGCTTTTCAAGGATATTTACTGTGTTGTTTCGATTTATTAAGCATTCTTATTCCTGAATTTAAATGAATGTTTTGACTCCCTTGGATATAAGATCATCCACCTTGTTTTCTGTGACAATTTAGTATGCATATGCGGCAATCATGGTAGTAAACCGAGTGATATTGAGTGAGCTAGGCCCTTTTTAATATGATGCATATTTTGGGGGAATGATTCTGTATGATATGGTGCAAGTGGCAGGGGAGCAAAGCTGTGTAGCAAGTGCAGCCACCACCTAGCAGGAGAGAGTAGTGACCAGCTGACACTACAGGCTGATGGGTGGTACAGAAACGACCTTCACTACTGGAAATGGAGAAGAAAAAATTGCACGTAAGGATGCTGGCTGAAGAGCAGGGAGAATGTCAGCATAACCAGGCCACTTTAATGGGACCACAAGGCATGACTATAAAGCGCAGAATGCAGAGTGCAGAAAATAGGATGCTACAGAGACAAGGAGAGAAACAGATAGAGTGAGCCCAGAAATCCCTGGCAGGAGGGGGCTGTGAGAAAACACTCCAGCCTGGGATATGCTTAGAAGGCATGGTGAAGCATTCGAATGAGACAGAGGCTGCTATTCCAGAATTCCTTCAATCCCTTTTGTGATTTTTATTGTTAGCAAGAAACTGCATTTGTCTGTTTTAATTTTATTTGTATCACTCGGACTGCATACTTGTGTTTTTCCAATATCTGTAACCAGTTCAGCTATGAGGCTGGGCTAATTTTGAGCTAGGGTTGTAGAAGGGTTGTAATGAACTCAAGCACATTTTAATTTATCAATGATTTCACTACAGCTTTACTGTATCATTCAACTTTGTGTGTATGTTTTAACTTCTTTTGATAACTGACATTTGAAAGAGGAAGTCTAGGCCAATATTTATTCGAAAGGGTGGTGGAGGCTGGAAAAAGAGTTGAATGTGTGGGATTAGCCAATATAGGGATATATGGTTGTCCTATTTAGCCCAATAGTTAGGAGTTTCACACACAATGCAGGGGCTAGGATTGATACATGGATGTATGTCCAACCCCTAATATTGCATAGAATGGAAGTCTAGAAAGACCCCATTCAAGGAAAAAACTAGGCACTGAGGAAATTGCTGCAGCAATTCCTAGATCAAAATGAATGCAAAAGTTCATGGCAACCCTGAAGCAACCCTAGTCCACCTAATATCATTTTCTTTTACACCCTAGTATCGCTCATCTTAATTATAGACGTATTAAGTTGTTCTACCTCTCAGCATAAATCTGGTGAACCAACCAATTTTTGCTACATCATTTCACATGTCAAAAGACTCTATAATAGTTTTAGTTCACTCCTCATGGGATGGTACTCAGTCATCATTTTATTACTTGGTCACAACACGTTCACTTGCATTCTGACATTGCATTCATACTGTGCAACCAACATTGGGGAATTAACCGAGAGGGAGAGAGATTAGGACACGAGAATAGGTATGGAAGAAGAAGAAGATTGGAGAAAAGAAGGGAGGAACACGGGAATAGGTTGAATTTGTAGAGATTTTGGTAGGGAAATTGGAGGAAAGAAGGAGTAGAATGAACACAGGGAAAGAAGAGGCTGAACATAAGATGAAAAAAGGGTGAAAATTTTGGGATTTTTACTGTGCTGGGCCTGAAGCATGGATGTGCTTTATAGCACAGCCAACCCATACTTTGGGCTGGTCCTTCAAAAATTCCTAGAGATTGGCCCATGTTGGATGGCATGGGGTGGATGTGCTTACTGGAACACGAAGCACGACCGTGGTGGGAGACACGACAAGGCCGTGCTTTGCGTTGAAAACCCAAAATTTTTGGATTTTGCCTGTGTTTGTTGGCATGAAAAGTGAATGTTGGGTCTCGACGTGAGGCACAGCCATGTCTGTTGACACGAGCTGCCTGTGTTTGGCGCTGGAAGGGAAAAAACCACCAAAATTTGGCCTGTGCTTCAAGCACAGGCATGGTGCATGACACGGGCTAGTCGTGTTTGGGCTAGAATTCACTTTTTTTTGAAATTTACTGTAGTTTTTTATTCTCTTTGATTTCCTTTGATTTTCATCCTTTAATTCAACCTTGGCCATATGAGAATTTACCTATAAAACATATAGAAACACTCATTAAACTTCTAACCCAAGAAATCAATTAAAATTAAAGATTAAAGCTAAACCAAAAGCAATGAAACGAAGTAAGAAGAAACTCAAAAATTAAAATGTGGGTTACCTCCCACAAAGCGCTTGTTTAAAGTCATTAGCTCGACTCCTTTTCATGTTTTCCACTCAATGAGGTTTTAACAAAGTTTGAATGACTTTCTTTTTAATCCATTGTCTCTTAGTATGATGCTTTAGGTTTTGTCTAATTGCTTTCAAGGCTCTTTTTAGCTCAATCCTTTCTTCCTTAGCTCCATTGAGGTTGAGAGGACGTGGCTGAGGTTCTACTTTTGGAGCTTGGATTACCTCCTTAACAGCCTTCTTTTTTTTTCCCTGTTTACCATAAACAAAAGAACTTTCCACAGAGCATAACTTAAGTGGGTCAGAAGGAGGAAAGTTCATGATATATTCATCCATATTTGGTTTAGGTAAATCAATTATACAACAAGATTCATTTAGAGATTGAGAGTTTATAGTATCATTCAAATTAAATTCTACTTTTTCATCCCCTACATTCAAAGAAAGCTTTCCATCTTTTACATTGATATTTGCACTAGCAATAGCTAGGAAAGGCCTTCCAAGAATGATGGAGATTTTGTCATCTTCCTCTATCTCTAAAATAGCAAAATAAATCGGTATATTAAATTTACCTACCTTTAGAGGAACATCCTCTAATATACCTACCGGATGCTTGATGGATCGGTAAGCCAAATGAAGAGAAAGGGTGGTAGGCTTCAAGTCACCTATTTGAAGCTTTTTGCAAACCAAAAGAAGCATAAGACTCACACCTACTCCAAGGTCACATAGGGCTCTGTCAATCTTCATGTCTCCTATAGAGTAAGGAATTGAGAAGCTTTCGGGATCCTTAAGCTTTGGTGGCAGCTTATTTTGAATTAAAGCATTGAATCCCTCCGTTAGTGCCATAATAGTTTGCTCTTCAATTTTCCTCTTATTTGAGAAGATCTCTTTCAGAAACTTTGCATAGGAAGGCATTTGGGAGATGGCTTTTAGGAATGGAATGTTAATGTTCAGCTTCTTCAAAATATCTAGAAACCTCCCAAATTGCTTCTCTAACTTAGCCTTAACCAATCTTTGAAGAAAAGGGATTGGTGTCTTGTAAGGTGCAGGAGCCACATATTTGGGCTCTTCTTCCTTCTTTTCCTCTTCTTCTGGTTCTCCTTCTCTTCTCTTCTCAGATGCAGCCTAAGGTTTATCTTCTTTTATCTCTCCTCTTCTCTCAAATTCATCCAACTGCTTACCACTCCTCAAGGTAATAGCATTGCAATGCTCTCTAGGGTTCTCAGTCTATCTTGGAAATCTGCCAAAATTCCTATTAGATAGGCTTACTTGGTGTGCTATCTGAGTTTCCAGCATTTTACTATGGGTAGTGTTGTGTCTATGTTTTACTAATTATCGCAAGTGCACGGTGTAGCTGTAGCTAGTCGGGCAAGTACGGGTCGTGTCCCACAGAGAACAATGTCAACTACTAGAATTTCACAAAATATGCTATCTAAATCGATGTAATTCGTTCAGAGAGTGTCACAATTAAATAGATGCGAATAACTAATTAAACAAAGCCTAGGGTTATGGTTCACCACACTTATGATATTCAACATCTAAATTATACCTTTAATTGCAATTATCTAGGTTATTAGGGATGGTTTAGCCTTAATTAACTAGCAACCTCTTTCAAGCGTTACTAATCGTACCTAGGTTAATCCAATTGCCCACTTTCGTGGTTCTTAGTTCAACCTAGGTCCATTAAGTTCTATGCCAACCATGGAATGCAATTAATCGGTTTTCTCGTGCCCATTAATTGATTCATTCCTAGAGAATCTTAAACTACTTTCATGATTAAGATATCCCTAATTAACTATTAGGTTCAGGTATTAGTTTTTACCTTTTAGTCCATCAACTAATATCCTAAGACGCGATAAATATTGGCCAAACATTCATCAACTCATATAACCAATGCTTAATAGCTAATCCTAATTAACCATGTATAACACAATTAGGGTTTCATTAATTCAATTCAACATAGTATCATCATATCATAATTAGGTTTACCAAAACCCTAGATCAAAACTACTCAAGCATAATAGAAATAGAAACTAAAATCAAATTCATTAAACAAATCATAATTGTTCAATACAAACCAAGAGAATGGAGTAGAAGAAGAAGTAGAAGTAAGGATGGAGAGAAAAAACCTGGATGCTGAATGTAACTATGAAATACAAAGCTTGAATCAATGTCAAATCTACTCTAAGAACATAAATTGAACTTGAATCCTACTCTAAACCTAATCCTAAGGTGTTTCCTAAGCCTAAAAACTTATTCCCAAGTGTCTTTTTCAGTCCCCCCTGTTCTGCTATGCATCCCCTTGCATATATATCAGTTTGGGCAGCCAAAACCCTAATTTTTACGTTTAGTACAGACCCCGAAGCACGGCCATGCTTCGGGCGGGTTTTTGGGATTTTCTGTAGCTTCTTGCATAGAACACGGCCTAGCCATGTTGCATGCCACCAAGCACCGCCTGGCCGTGCTGCATGCTGCCATGCTTCTTTCTTCATGATTTTTGATGTGTAGCCTCCTTGCTTCCTCCTTAGCATGTCCTAAGTCTTTTTGGCTATTTCCATGATTGCTTTTCCTTGCTTCTTGGCTTCTTTTGCTCTCCTGCAACCATAAAACAAACCACAGCAGTACCCAAAACAAAGTATGACCAAAAGCACAGAAATAATCACAAGTTACTATGAATTAGGGGATAAAATATGGCCATTAAGCACTCAAAATTCCCCTTTATCAACTTCCCCATGCTTAAACCTTTGCTTGTCCTCAAGCAAATGACATGTTATATTAGGAAGGGAGAAAGATACAATCAAATTCCAAAAGATAGAAAAATGCAATATATATAATTTGTCACTCAATCTGTGTGCACACAATAGATATATGAATAGACATTTATCAGATAGTCTCTATTCTTCTAAAACTAAACCAAAAATTCTTCTATTCTATATCTACTTCTATTGTTACCATTGGTTGTATGCACCAGACTGATTTTCAGACACTCAAGTAGGCCACCTCGTCCTTTAGATCTCCCTATGTTGCCTTACCCTTATTTCTATTTTTTTTAACCCATTTCTTTTATTTCTCATCTTCTCTTTTCTTCTTGTCTTGTCTCTTTTCTCTCTTTTTTTTTAGAAATATGATGTGAGTGCATTTTATGCTCCATCTCACTAGGGTAAAAACATCTAGGTACTCATACTAAGGCCTTTTTGGTGCCTTAAAGGAGGTACTCAGAGTGAAAACTTTTTGGGTTTCACATACCCTCATTTTTACCTCTCCCTACCTTCACACTCTCATAGTGTTAAAATCAGCCATATCATATAGTTCACAGCACAATAGAGAGATATTTTTCAAAAAATTAGAGGTTTAATCCTAGAAGAGAGACACTAAAATAATAACTACCTATTTCATATCCTATTGTGCATCACATGTTCATGAGCTAAAAATTAACCTATATTACGCCAATCTATCTCTGAAATTGCAAACTTTATGATTATACAATGAAACATGAGATAAAATATTCAACCAGTAAAAACCACAATCCTAAAGTCACTCCCCCATGCTTAAACTTGACATTGTCCTCAATGTCAATATCAATGAAAGTACAGGCAAAAGGAGAAGTAACTTACTTGTTTACATGGCCTACTTATGCTTTTGTCTGGATGACCCTTCTCTTTCTCTTTTTTTTAAGTACCTAGGGCACGGCCGTGTCCTAGGACACGACCTGCCCGTGTTCCTGGCGGGTTTGTACCAAAAATGCAGGATTTGACCCGTGCTTAAAGCACAGGCGTGGTGGAGGACACGGCCTAGCCGTGTTGCTGGCTGGAAACCTTAATTCTTCGAATTTTGCCTCAACTTTTGATTCTCTTTGATTTTCCTTAATTTTTAAGCCCTTTTATATCACCTTGAGCACATGGGAATGAACCCAAAATACATGAGGAAACACTCATTAAACTTATAACCAAAGAAATCAATCAAAATTAAATATAAAAGCTAGAACATAAGGCAAGAAAACAAAATAAAAAGAAACATAAAAATTAAAAGTTGGGTTGCCTCCCACAAAGCGTTTGTTTATAGTCCTTAGCTCGACTCCCTTTTCATGCTTTCTTCTCAAGGAGGCTTGAAGAGAGTTTGGATAACCCTCTTTTTGATCCATTGCCTCTTAGTGTGGTGTATAAGGCTTTCCCTAATAGGCTTCAAAGATCTTTTTGGCTCATTCAATTCTTCCTTTGCTCCATTCAAGCTTTGAGGAGGTGGTTTGGGTGCAAGCTTTGTATCTTTCCTCCTCAATGTCTTGTTTTTCCTCCCCTGTTTGACATAAACCAAAGAACTTTCCACAGAGCATAACTCAAGTAGGTTAGAAGGAGAAAAATTCATGGCATTATCATTCACATGAGGTTCATTTAAGCCAATCATACAGCATGGTCCACTTAGAGATGGGGGGTTCATAGCATCATTCAAATTAAACTCTACTTTTTCATCTCCTACATTCAAAGAAAGTTTTCCATCTTTTATATTTATATTTGCACCAGCTGTAGCTAAGAAAGGCCTTCCAAGAATGATGGGGATTTTATCATCTTCCTCCATCTCTAAAATAATAAAATTAACCGGTATATAAAATTTACCTACCTTTAGAGGAACATCCTCTAATATACCTACCGGGTGCTTGATGGATCGATCAGCCAAATGAAGAGAAATGGTGGTAGGCTTTAAGTCATCCATCCGAAGCTTTTGGCAAACTGAAAGAGGCATGAGGCTGACACTTGCTCCAAGGTCACATAGGGCTCTATCAATCTTTATATCTCCTATGGAGCAAGGAATGGAGAAGCTTTCGGGATCCTTAAGCTTTTGAGGAAGCTTATTCTGAATTAAAGCACTGGATCCCTCTGTTAATGCCACCACAACATACTCTTCAATTTTCCTCTTGTTTGAGAGGATCTCTTTCAAGAACTTTGCATAGGATGGAATTTGGGAGATGGCTTCTAGAAATGGGATATTGATATTAAGCTTCTTCAGCACATCCAAAAATCTCCCAAACTGGTTCTCTAACTTGGCCCTAACCAACCTTTGAGAAAAAGGAATTTATGGCTTGTATGGTTCAGGAGCTATATATTTTGGCTCTTCTTCCTTCTTTTCCTCTTCTTCTGGTTTATCTTCTATTTTCTGCTCAGAAGCAGCCTGAGGTTCATTTTTCTGTATCTCCCTACTTCTCTCAAATTCAGCCAACTGTTTACCACTTCTCAAGGTAATGGCATTGCAATGCTCTTTAGGGTTCTCAGCTTGGCCTGGAAGTCTGCCAAAGTTCCTGTTAGATAGACTAGCCTGTTATGCTATTTGAGTTTCCAACATCTTGCTATGAGTAGCAAGCGAGTCTACCTTGGAGGCTAAATCTTTAATAGCCTCATTCATGGAATGGTTCTGGGCTCTGAATTCATCATTCTGCTTACTTTGTGTGGAGATGAAGTTCTCCATCAGAGCCTCCAAATTTGACTTTGGCTGAGGAGGAGGGTTGAATGGCCTCTGATTTTGAAACCCAGGGGGTTGTCTAAATTTATTTTGAGGCTGCTTATTTGCATTCAGCTTGTAAGAGAGATTCGGGTGGTTCCTCTAACTTGGATTGTAGGTGTTGCTATAGGGATTGATTTTTTGATTATTGTTCACAAAGTTCACCTGTTCACAATCCTGAGGTGCAGAATTTCCAAGTTGACAATTACTGGCCATATGACCTATGCAACCACAGATCTCACAAGTAGAAGATGATGAAGAGGAACCAACATTGTTGATGCTTAACTTGTCCAACTTCTGAAATAAAGCATCAACCTTAGAAGTTAGATGATTGAAAGCATCTACTTCATACATACCTACCAGCTTTCTGGTCTACCTCTCACTAGACCAGGAGTAGTGGTTTTGAGCCATGTCTTCAATCAACTCATAGGTTTCATCAACCGTTTTGTTCATTAGTGCTCCTCCAGCTGCAGCATCCACAGACATCCGGGTGCTATAAACTACTCCGTTGTAGAATGTATGAACTATCAACCATTTTTCTAGCCCATGATGTAGGCATACCCTGAGGAGCTCCTTAAATCTCTCCCAAGACTCATATAAGGATTCTCCATCCTTTTGAGCAAATGTAGTAATCTGGTTCCTCAGATGGGCCGTCTTACTTAGCAGGAAATACTTGGCCAAGAAAGCTTGAGAAAGCTGCTGCCAAGTGGTTATAGACCCCGATGGGAGAGAGTGCAACCAAGCCCGGGCTTTGTCCCTTAATGAGAAAGGGAACAACCTCAACCTGATTGCATCTGAGGAGACACCATTCAGCTTCAGGGTGTCGTAGTACTCCAAAAATACAGAGACGTGGAGATTAGGGTCCTCAGTAGGTGACCCTCCAAACTGGTTCTGCTGAACCATCTGCAAGAGAGATGGCTTCAGCTCAAAGTTATTAGCTTCTACCACTAGCCTGACTATGGTGGGGTTTAGGCCATATGTGTTTGGGGCAGTGAAGTCCTTCAGTGATCGGTTATCTCTTTCCCCCATTGTAGCTGCAAAATTCTCTTGTTGTTGTCTTCTTCTTATCCTTCGCAGAGTGCGTTCAATTTCTGGGTCAAATTCAGCAATAATTTCACGCTCTCTTCGCATAAAAGAGAAACACACCTATGAAGGAAGAAAAGAAGCAAAATCAGCAAAAGAAAATTTTGCAGAAAAATAAAGAAGAAAAATAAAAGGAAATTGATCTAGTCTAGCTATTTTGTAAAATATATAATATTGGCTTTGTTCTCCGGCAACGGCGCTAAAAACTTGTTGTGTCTATGTTTTACTAATTACCGCAAGTACACAGCGTAGCTGTAGCTAGTCCAGCAAGTACGGGTCGTGTCCCACAGAGAACAATGTCAACTACTAGAATTTCACAAAATATGCTATCTAAATCGATGTAATTCGTTCAGAGAGTGTCACAATTAAATAGATGCAAATTACTAATTAAACAAAGCCTAGGGTTACAGTTCACCACACTTATGATATTCAACATCCAAATTATACCTCTAATTGAAATTATCTAGGTTATTGGGGATGATTTAGCCTTAATTAACTAGCAACCTCTTTCAGGCATTACTAATCGTACCTAGGTTAATCAAATTGCCTACTTTCGTGGTTCTTAGTTCAACCTAGGTCCATTAAGTTCTATGCCAACCATGGAATACAATTAATTGGTTTTCTCGTACCCAGTAATTGATTCATTCCTAGAGAATCTTAAACTACTTTCGTGATTAAGATATCCCTAATTAACTATTAGGTTCAGGTATTAGTTTTCACCTTTCAGTCCATCAACTAATATCCTAAGACGTGATAAATATTGGCCAAACATTCGTCAACTCATATAACCAATGCTTAATAGCTAATCCTAATTAACCATGTATAACACAATTAGGGTTCCATTAATTCAATTCAACATAGTATCATCATATCATAATTAGGTTTACCGAAACCCTAGATCAAAACTACTCAAGCATAATAGAAACAAAAACTAAAATCAAATTCATTAAACAAATCATAATTGTTCAATACAAACCAAGAGAATGGAGTAGAAGAAGAAGTATAAGTAAGGATGGAGAGATAAAACCTGGATGTTGAATGTAACTATGAAATACAAAGCTTGAATCAATGTCAAATCTACTCTAAGAACATAAATTGAACTTGAATCCTACTCTAAACCTAATCCTAAGGTGTTTCCTAAGCCTAAAAACTTATTCCCAAGTGTCTTTTTCGGTCCCCCCTATTTTGCTGCGCATCCCCTTGCATATATATCAGTTTGGGCAGCCAAAACCTTAATTTTTATGTTTAGTACAGACCCCGAAGCATGGCCGTTCTTTGGGCGGGTTTCTGGGATTTTCTGTAGCTTCTTGCACAGAACACGGCCTAGCCATGTTGTATGCCACCAAGCACGGCCTGGCCGTGCTGCATGTTCCCATGCTCTTTTTTTCATGATTTTTGATGTGTAGCCTCATTGCTTCCTCCTTAACATGTCCCAAGTCTTTTTGGCTCTTTCCATGATTGCTTTTCCTTGCTTCTTGGCTTCTTTTGCTCTCCTGTAACCATAAAACAAACCACAGCAGTACCCAGAACAAAGTATGACCAAAAGCACAGAAATAATCCAAAGTTACTATGAATTAGGGTATAAAATATGGCTATTAAGCACTCAAAATTCTCCTTTATCAGGTAGTAAGCGAGTCAACCTTAGAGGATAAATCTTTTATAGCCTCATTCATTGAGTGGTGCTGGGCTCTGAATTCATCATTATGTTTACTCTGTATAGTGATGGAATTCTCCATTAGAGCCTTTAGATTTGACTTTGTCTGAGGAGGTGGTTTGAAGGGCCTCTAATTCCGAAATCCTAGAGGTTGCTTAAAATTATTTTGAGGCTGATTCACATTAGGCTAGTATGAGAGATTTGGGTGATTTCTCCAACCTAGATTGTAGTTGTTACGGTAGGGATTGTTTCTTTGGTTATTCACAAAACTTACTTGCTCACAATCCTGAGGTTCAGAGTTTCCAAGCTGGCATTCATTGGCCACATGACTAACACCTCCACAAATCTCACATACAGGAGATGGAGAAGAGCCAACGGCATTTATGCTTAATTTATCTAATTTCTGAAACAAGGCATCATCTTTAAAAGTTAGATGATTAAATGCAATAACTTCATACATACCTGATGGTTTTCTTGGTTGCCTCTCACTAGACTAGGAGTAGTGATTTTGATCTATATCTTCAATTAACTTATAGGCCTCATCCACTGTTTTGTTCATAATTGCCCCTCTTGCTATAGCATCCACAGACATACTGGTGCTACAGATTAGTCCATTGTAGAATGTAAGGACTATGAGCCACTTTTCCAACCTATGGTGTGGGCATATTCTGAGGAGCTCTTTAAGTCTTTCCCAAGCTTCATATAAAGACTCGCCATCTTTCTTAGAAAAGGCATCGATTTGATTCCTAAGATGAGCTGTCTTACTTGGTGGGAATTATTTGGCCAAGAAAGCTTGAGAAAGCTGCTGCCATGTAGTTATTGACCCCGATGGAAGGAATGCAACCATGCACGGGCCTTGTCCCTTAGAGAGAAAAGGAACAATCTCAGTCTAATGGCATCAGTGGATACTTTATTCATCTTCAATGTGTCACAGTACTCTAGAAATACTGAAAGATAGAGATTGGGGTCTTTAGTAGGTGACCCTCCAAATTGATTCAATTGAACCATCTACAAAAGAGAAGGCTTTAGCTGAAAGTTGTTGGCCTCAACAACTGGCCTGACAATACTGGGATTTAAGTTATGAGCATCTGGGGCATTGAAATCCTTATGAGATCTATTATCTCTTTCCGCCATGGTAGGTGCAGCGAGATCTTGCTATTGTCTTCTTCTTCTCCTTCATAGTGTGCGTTTAATTTTTGGATCAAATTCAACAAATAATAAATGACCTCCTCGCATAAAATAGCTGCACACCTACAAAAGAAGAGAAGAGGAAAAAATTAGCGAGATAAAATTATGCATAAACATTAAAAGAAACTGATCTAGTCTAGCTATTTCGCAATATATCTAATATTGACGATCGTTCCCCGGCAACGGCTTCAAAAACGTGTAGTGTTTTTTTTATAAATAACTGCAAGCGCACGGCGTAACTGTAGCTAGTCCAGCGAGTATGGGTCGTATCCCACAAAGAACAATTATCAACTACTAGAATGATATGAAATATGCTATCTAAATCGATGTAATGTGATAGAAAGTTTGTCAAAATTAAGTAAATAAGTAATTCAATTAATAAAAGCCTAGGGTTAGGGTTTACCACACTTATGATATTCAACAATCAATAAGTACCTCTAATTGCAATTATCTAGGTAATTAGGGATGGTTTATCCTTAATTAACTAATAACCTCTTTCAAGCATTACTAATCATACCTAGGTTAATCCAATTTCCTACTTTCGTGGTTCTTAGTTCAACCTAAGTCCATTAAGTTCTATGCCAACCATGGAATACAATTAATTAGTTTTCTCATGCCCACTAACTGATTCATTCCTATAGAACCTTACACTACTTTCGTGATTAAGATATCCCTAATTAACTATTAGGTTCCTGTATTAATTTTCACCTTTCAATTCATCAATTCATATCCTAAGACGTGATAAAACGTTGGCCAGACATTCATCAACTCATATAATCAATGCATACTAATCAATCATAATTAACCATGGATAATATAATTAGGGTTCCAACAATTCAATTAGCACAGTGTATCATCACATCATAAGTGGGTTTACCAAAACCCTAGATCAAATCTAGTCAACCATAATAAAAATAGAAATCAAAAGCATATTCATTAAATAAACCATTAAAATTCAATACATACAAAAAGGAAGGAGTAGAAGAAGAAGTAAGTGTAGAATAGAAAGATAAAACCTGGTTTGCAGAATATAATAGAGATACAATGCTGAATCAAACTCAAATCTAACCTAAGAACATGAAAGTAAACTCTAATGCTACTCTAAAACTAATCTAATGGTGTTTTCTCAGCCTAAAACTGAGTAAAAGTGAGTATGAATGAGTCTAGATAGTCTTGGTTGCGCTTCCCCATGTATTTATAACAACTTGGCTGATCAAAACCCTAAAAATCACATGGTGTAAGGACATGAAGCACGATCATGCTTCTTGACACAGCCTGGCCGTGCTTCGGTCTGGATTCTAGAATTTCTCTATCTTCTACACAGAGCACGCCCTAGCTGTGTTTGGGCTACAAGGCTCTTTTCTTGCCAATTTCTTTAGGGTTTCCTCCTTGCTTCCTTATCAGCATGTTCCAAGTCCATATGGCACTTCTCATGAGTGTTTTCCTTTGCTTCTTGACTTCTTTTGCTTTCCTACAAACATAAAACAAACCAAAGCCGTATCCAAAGCAAAGCATAACCAAAAATAAGGAAATAATCACAAGTTTACTTTAAATTAGGGGATAAAATATGATCATTAAGCACTCAAATTTTCCTTTTATTAGGGGCCTAGTAATTACAGTAGCTAGAGGACTAGGATTTAAGGAAAATCTCCAGGGTTTGCAACCAATAGTTGGCAACAGCAGGATTGATTTAAAATCCTGCTTGCATATGAAATTAATTGTGAAAAGAAATGTTGACTATTGGTTGCATCTCAAAGGCCATAATATCTTTCGCCTCCTTAACCCCACTAGGACTGCAGTTACTAGTGAGGAGAACTGGATCTACCCTCTCGAAGAGGGTAGAGAGGGTGATGAAGATTCTGAGGGGGATGACTTCCTCCATGAGCCACTTTTGGCTCTACCACTCCCACCCCCTTCCTATTTTACTGATCGTGCAGTTACATCATATGCTCCCCCAAAGGATTAGGACTCTATCTCTTCACGCCTCAGCCGAATTGAGGTAGAGCAACTATCGTAGAGAGCTACCCAGCATGCCATGCAAGATTCCATTCAACGTGTGCAGGGAATGATGCAAGCATGGTCCACCTTCTCCAGAAGACCAGTAAGCAAGTAAGTCACTTATCCCTTTGCCTGTTCTTCCTTTATTATTGACATTGGGGATAATGTCAAGTTTAAGCATGGGGGAGTAGACTTTAGCTTTTGGTTTTCACTGGCTAAGTTTATAGTTTGCATTGGATGAACTTTTGATTTGCACTGACTATTTTCACTTGCCGATTTAGTTGTCTTTTGCATGTATTTATTGTACATATCACATTTCTCTTGTTTCATTGCATAATCATATAGTTTTCTATTTTAGAGATAGATTGATGTAATATAGGTTAATTTTAGCTCATGAACATGTGATGCACAATAGGATATCAAATAGGTGGTTTAAATTTTAGTCTCTCTTCTAGGATTAAACCTCTAATTTTTTTTTATAAATATCTCTCCTATTATGCTGTGAATTGTATGCCTTTATTGATTTTTAACACTATGAGAATACGAAGGCTGGGAGAGGTGAAAAATGAGGGAATATAAAACCCAAAAAGTTTTACTCTGAGTACCCCTTCAAGGCACCAAAAAAGCCCTAGTATGAGTACCTAGCTACCTTTACCCTAGTGAGATGGAGCATAAAATGCACTCACTTCATATTTCTATAAAAGAAGAAATGATGAATGAAATAGAAAAAAGAAAAAGAGAAAAGAAAAAAATGATGAGAAATAAACGAAATTGAGTGAGAAAAAAGAGTGAGAAAAATAGAAATAAGGGTAAAGCAACATAGGGAGATCTAAAGGATGAGGTGACTTACTTGAGTGTCTAAAAAATCAATTTGATGCATACATTCAATGGTAATAATAGAAGCAAATATATAATAGAAGAATTTGGGTTTAGTTTTAGAAGAACATAGACTATCTGGTAAATGTCTATTCATATATTTATTATGTGCACACTAATTGAGTGAAAAAGTACCTGCATTGCCCTTTTCTATCCTCTGGAATTTGAATGTATCTTCCCCCTTCCTACTAATATGACATGTCATTTGCTTGAGGACAAGCAAAGGTTTAAGCATGAGGGAGTTGATAAAGGGGAAATTTGAGTGCTTAATGGTTATATTTTATCCTCTAATTCATAGTAAACTTGTGATTATTTCTCTATTTTTGGTTATGCTTTGCTCTGGATATTACTTTGGTTGGTTTTATGTTTGTAGCTGAGCAAAAGAGGCCAAGAAGCAATGAAAAACATGCATGTAAAGAGATGTGAGGACTTGGAACAAGTTAAGGGGGAAGCAAGGAGGCAACACAGCAGAAATTGAAAAATTTTGAGCTTGATAGCCCCCAACATAGACAGGCCATGCTCTGTGCGAGAAGTAGAGAATTTCCCAAATTTCCAGCCTGAAGCACAGCAAGGACGTGTCAAGAAGCACGACCGTGCTTCGTGTCCATACACCACGTGATTTTTAGGATTTTGAGCAGCCAAGATGGTACATATACATTGGAAAAACGCATAGGAAGTGATCCAGACACATTCAGACTCAATTTTACTCAGTTTTATGCTTAGGAAACACCTTAGGATTAGGTTTAGTGTAGGATGAGTATTTACTTTCATGTTCTTAGGTTAGACTTGAGATTGATTCAGCATTTTTTCTCTAATACATTCTGCAAACCAGGTTTTATCTTTCTATTATGCATTTACTTCTTCTTCTACTTATTTATCTTGGTTTGTATTTAACACCTATGGTTTATTTAATGAATATGCTGTTGATTTTTGTTTCAATTATGCTTTAGTAGATTTGATCTAGGGTTTTGATAAACTCACTTATGGTATGATGATACTGAACTATTAACTTGATTGTTGGAACCCTAATTGTATTATCCATGGTTAGTTAGGATTGCCTATTATGCATTGATTATATGAGTTAATAAATGTATGGCCAATGTTTTATCACATCTTAGGATATTAATTGATGAACTGAAAGGTAAAAATTAATACCATAACCTAATAGTTAATTAGGGATATCTTAATCACAAAAGTAGTTTAAGGTTCTCTAGGAATGAATCAACTAGTGGGCACGAGAAAACCAATTAATCGTATTCCATGGTTCGCATAGAACTTAATGGACCTAGGTTGAACTAAGAACCACAAAAGTAGGCAATTGGATTTACCTAGGTACGATTAGTAATGCTTGAAAGAGGTTGCTAGTTAATTAAGGTTAAACCATCCCCAATTACCTAGATAATTGCAATTAGAAGTACATATTGATTGTTGAATATCATAAGTGTGGTAAACCCTAACCCTAGGCTTTTGTTAATTGAATTACCTATTTATTTAATTGTGACACACTCTGTCATTGCATTGCATTGATTTAGATAGCATACTTCGTAAAGTCTAGTAATTGATAATTGTTCTCTGTGAGATACGACCCATACTCACTGAACTAACTACAGCTATGCCATGCGCTTGCGGTTATTTATAAAACACACACAACATTAATGAACATACTTGTTATTGAAATCATATTTTTGGCTATTAATAAGAAAAGAAAAGAAATAAGCACGGTCACATGGAAGTTCGTGTGGTGCACTAGTAGGGGACGCTCTACCAACGGCTATGGTTATTTTAATGAGAAAAGAAAGAGAAAGTGTACCATATTAGACGGAGTGAGAAAAGCCCGTACCAGAGAGTAGAAAGTACTCACCCTGACTGGGGTAGTTTGATATGAAAATAAGTTGATAACGATCATATGGTAATTTGAAAATTGTTATTCATGCCATCCATGTCATTACTGTACGATTTTCATGTGCATAGATAAAATGCATTCATGTGACCTAAGATATTTGTTGTAGTTTATACAGATGAACATGACATGATGATCTATATTGATGATAATTGTGATTTATCGTTGAACAAACTGGGATTTAATTCTCACTATATTTCTATATCATGTTCCAAAAACTAGTTTTGTAGATTTTTCTTCGGTTTTGGCTCTTAGTGTATGTTGGATTGAGTTACTCTATGTTGGGCAGATCCAAGAAATTAATAAGGGGTTTGTGGTCAAGTAGGCTAAGATTCCGGTGAAAGTGCAATCACCCGCACCCATAATCCTAAAATTGGTCAATATGGATGAATAAGATGTAAACATATATGTGTTTGATTTGTGTATGGATGTTGTTAAGTAATGATGTGTAAACCTTAATTATGCTTGGTTAAATTAATTGAATGTTACTTTAAGTTAAAGAAAGGTAATGACTTCATGGGACATTAAAAAAATTGATATATATGTATATATGTAAAAAAAAAGGAGTTGTTACATTGGAGATTCAAAAAAAGATTATAGTTGGAAAGACGAACTTGTTACAAACACAAACACATCAGTTTCGCATGATTTTGACAACCCGATTATTGAATCAGGACGTCAAGAAAACATAATAGCTATTTTCTTACATCCAGTTAATTGTCACAAATATTCGATAAAAGATACTCGTTGTAAAGAAGAATTTGTTACAAACATAATGGCCATTTTTGTCACAGAAATTTTTTAAAAAACGATACTTGGACAAAAGAAGAACTCATTATGAACGTGAACACATCAATTTCGGGACATCGAGAAAACTTAACGGCCATTTTTGGGCTTCTAGTTGACTGTCATAGAAATTCAAAAAAAGATACTATTTTCAAAGAAAAACTCGTTACGAACATGATAACCTCAGTTTAGCGCTATTCTAACAATTCGACTGTCGAATGGGGTCATTGAGAAAATCTTATGATCATTTTTGTGCTTCTAGTTGATCGTTAAGGAAATTTGAGAAATGATAATCGTTGGAAAGAAGAACTCGTTATGAATGCGATAACGTCAATTTCACACAATTGCAACAACTTGATTGTCGAATTAGGCGGTCAAGAAAACATAACTATCTTTTTTGTGCTTCTAGTTGATCGTCAAGAAATTTTTTTAAAAATAGATACTCGTTGGAAAGGAAAACTCATTACGAACGCGATAATTTTTGTTTCACACGATTATGACAACCCAACTGTTAAATTGGGCTGTCGAGAAAACTTAATGGCCTTTTCATTCTTCTGGAGGACCGTCATGAAAATTCGAAAAAAATACTCGTTGTAAAGAAGAACTCATTACGAACGCGATAACGTTTATTTCGTGCGGTTCTGACAACTCGATTGTTGAATTTGGCCATCGAGAAAACATAACGGCCTTTTTTGTTCTTCTAATTGACTATCACAAAAATTCGAAAAATGATTCCTGTTCAAAAGAAGAACACGTTACAAACGGGAATATGTCAGTTTCGCGTAATTTTATCAACCTGACTATTGAATCGGGACATCAATAAAACATAACAGCCATTTTCGTTCTTCTGGTTGACTCACATGGATATTCGATAAAAGATACTTGTTGGAAAGAACTCGTTATGAATGTAAGGGTCATTTTTGTCACAAAAATTTAAAAAAAGATACTTGATGGAATGAAAAACTCGTTACGAATGCGAACACCTCAATTTTAAATTATTTCGACAACTTGACAATTGAATCGGGACATCAAGAAAAACTTAACAGCCATTTTTGGGCTTCCTATTGACCGTCACAGAAATTTAGAAAAAGATACTTGTTGCAAAGGAGAACTCGTTACGAATGCGATAATGTATGTTTAGCGCTATTCTAACAATTTGACTGTCAAATGGGATAGTTGAGAAAATCTTACTGCCATTTTTGTGCTTCCGATTGATCGTCAAGGAAATTTGAGAAATGATAGTCCTTGGAAACAAGAACTCGTTATGACTGTGATAACTTCAATTTCACGCGATTGCAACAATTGGATTGTCGAATCAAGCGGTCGAGAAAACGTAACGGCCTTTTTTGTGCTTCGAATTGACTGTCACAAAAATTGAATAAAAGATACTTGTTGGAAAGAAAAACTCATTACGAACACGATAATGTTTGTTTCGCACTATTCTGAAAACTTGACTGTCGAATCGGGTTGTTAAAAAAATGTAATAGTCTCTTTCGTGCTTCTGGTTGACTTTAAAGGAAATTAGAGATAAGATAGTTGTTGGAAAGAACTTGTTACGAATGCAAACAAGTCAGTTTGGCGCTTTTTCGACTACCTAACTATTTAATTGGGATGTCGAGAAAACTTAATAGCCTTTTTCATTCTTTCGTTTGACTATAATGGAAATTCAAAAAAAGATACTCGTTGGAAAGAAGAACTTGTTACGAATGCGATAACATTTGTTTCATGCTATTTCAACAACTCGATTGTCGAATTTAGTCGACGAGAAAAAATAACAGTTTTTTTTTGCTTTTGGTTAACCATCATGGAAATTCCAAAAAATATTCTCGTTGGAATGAAGAACTCGTTATGAATACGAACACATTAGTTTTGTGCGATTTTGACAACCCGATTATTGAATCTGGACGTCGAGAAAACATAACAGCCAGTTTTGTGCTTCTGATTGACTGTCACTGATATTCGATAAAAGATACTCATTGGAAAGAATAACTCGTTACAAACGTAATGACCATTTTCGTCAGGGAAATTTAAAAAATGATAGTCGTTGGAAAGAAAAATTCGTTATGAACACGAACACGTCAGTTTCGTGCAATTCTGACAACCCGACAATTGAATCGGGACATCAAGAAAACTTAACAGCCATTTTTGAGCTTCCAGTTCACCATCACATTAATTTGAAAGAAGATATTTATTGCAAAGAAAAACTCGTTATGAACGCGATAACATCAATTTAGCATTATTCTAACAATTCGACTGTCGAATTAGGCCATTGAGAAAATCTTACGGCTATTTTCGTGCTTCTGGTTAACCATCAAGGAAATTCCAGAAATGATAGACGTTGGAAACAAGAACTCATTATGAATGCAATAATGTTAATTTCATGTGATTGCAACAACTCGATTGTCAAATCAAGCCATCAAGAAAACGTAACGGCCTTTTTCGTGCTTCCAGTTTATCATCACGAAAAAACGAAAAAAAATACTCATTAGAAATAAAAACTCGTTATGAACTCGATAATGTTTGTTCTGCATGATTCCAACAACACGACTATCAAATTGGGCCGTCGAGAAAAGGTAACAACCATTTTTGTGCTTCCTATTTGCCGTCACGGATATTAGAGAAAGGTAATCATTGGAAGGAACACGTTACGAACACAAAAGCGCATATTTTGTGCTATTTCGACAACCTGACTATAGAATCTAGTTGTTGAGAAAATGTAACAGTCTTTTTTGTGCTTCTAGTTGACCGTCAAGAAAATTTGAGAAAGATAGTCGTTAGAAAGAAGAACTTGTTACAAACGCGATAACGTCAATTTCACGCGATTGCAAAAACCCGATTGTCGAATCAAGCGATCGAGAAAACCTAATGGCCTTTTTTCATTCTTCAAGTTGACCGTCACGAAATTTTAGAAAAAGATACTCGTTGGAAAGAAGAACTTGTTCTAATTGCGAACATGTCAGCTTCGCACAATTTCGACAACCCGACTATAGAATTAGGACGTCGAGAAAATGTAACTACTTCTTTTGTACTTCCAATTGATTGTTATGAAAATTCAAAAAACTCTACTCATCGGAAAGAATAACTCATTACGAATGCGATAAGTTTAGTTTCACACGATTTCGTCTACCTAACAGTTGGATCGAGCCGTCGAAAAAATGAAATTATATTTTTTCGTGCTTCTAGTTAACCATCACAGAATTTCAAACAAAGATAATCATTGGAAAGAAGAACTATTTACGAATGCGATAATGTTAGTTTCGCACGATTCAGATAATATGACTGTCGAGTTGGGTTGTCGAGAAAACTTAACGGTCAATTTTGTGCTTTCGGTAGAATGTCACAGAAATTTGAAAAAAGATACTTGTTGTAAAGAAGAACTTATTACGAACACGATGACGTAAGTTTCACATGATTTTGACAACCTAACTATATAATCGAGATGTCAAGAAAACGTAATGGCCTTTTTCATGTTTTCGGTTGACTGTTACGAAAATTCGAAAAAAAGATACTCGTTGAAAAGGAAAACTCATTACGAATGCGATAACGTCAGTTTCACGTGATTCTGACAACTAGATTGTCAAATCAGCCTGTCATGAAAAGGAAACTGCCATTTTCATGCTTCCAATTGACTTGCACGGAAATTTGAAAAAGGATACTCATTAGAAAGAAGAACTCGTTATGAACACAATGACGTAAGTTTTTTGTGATTTCGACAACCCGATTATCGAATCGAGACGTTGAGAAAACGTAACAGCCTTTTTCGTGCTTCCAGTTGACCGTCACAGATAGTAAGAAAAAGATACTCATTGGAAAGAAGAACTCGTTACGAATGCGATAAGGTCAGTTTTGTGCAATTCCAACTGCCTAACTGTCAGATCGGGCCATCGAGAAAACGAAAAAGATACTTGTTGGAAAGAAGAACAAGTTATGATTGCAAACACATCAATTTAACGTGATTTCTACAACCTGACTATTGAATCAGGACGTCGAGAAAACTTAATGGCCATTTTCATGCTTCTAGTTGAATGTCGCAGAATTTCAAAAAAAGATACTCGTTGGAAAGAAAAACTCATTATGAACGCAATAACATCAGTTTTGCTCTATTTTGACAACCCGATTATCAAATCGGGACGTCGAGAAAACGTGACGGCCATTTTTGTGCTTTTGAGTGATCGTCATGGAAATTCTATAAAAGATACTCGTTGGAAAGAAGAACTAGTTACAAAGGCAAACATGTCAGTTTCACGCAATTCCGACAACCCGATTGTTAAATTGGGCCGTCAAGAAAAGGAAATGATCATTTTCGTGCTTTTAGTTGACTGGCACGAAAATTTGAAAAAATATACTCATTAGAAAGGGAAACTCGTTACAAACACGATAACGTCAGTTTCGTGCGATTCTAACAACTCGATTTTTAGATTAGGCCGTCAAGAAAAGGAAACGACCATTTTCCTACTTCTTGTTTACAGGCACAAAGGTTCAAAAAAAGATACTTGTTAGAAAGAAGAACTCATTACAAACACGATGATATAAGTTTTGCACAATTCTGACAACCTGACTGTCAAATCAGGTCGTTAAGAAAACATAACAGCATTTTTTGGGCTTCCAATTGACCATCACAAATTTTTTTAAAAAAGATACTCGTTGGAAAGAAGAATTCATTACGAACACAAACAATTTAGTTGCACACAATTAACCATCACGGAATTTTAGAAAAAGATACTCATTACAAAGACGATGACATAAGTTTCACACAATTCAGACAAGCCAAATGTTGAATCGGGCAGTTGAGATAATGTAACAGCCATTTTCGTGCTTCCAAATGACCCTCACAGAAATTTGAAGAAAGATACTCGTTGGAAAGAAGAACTCGTTACAAATACGATGAAGTTAGTTTCACGCGATTTTGACAACCTGACTGTCAAATCAGGCCATCGAGAAAACCTAACGGCAAATTTTCTACTTCCAGTTGCTTGTCGTGAAAATTTAAAGAAAGACATAATCTAAAAAGAAGAATTTGTTATGAATGCGTCGAAGCCAGTTTTTTCTAATTTCGATAAGCCAGTGATTGAATCGATTCATTATGAAATATTAACGGTAGTTTTCGTGCTTCTAGTTGACTTTCATGAAAATTCAAAAAAAGATACACGTTGAGAAGAAGAACTCGTTACGAACGCGATGAAATTAGTTTCGCGTGATACCTACATGTCGGTTGCCAAATCGGGCATTCCAGAAAATCTAATGAAAGCAATGACATTAGTCTTTGCAATTTTGACAACCCGACTGTCAAATCAGGTAGTCGAGAAGATGCAACAACCATTTTCATGCTTCTAATTGACCCTCACAAAAATTCGACAAAAGATACTCGTTGGAAAGTAGAACTCTTTACGAACACGATGATGTTAGTGTCTCACAATTTAGATAAGCCAGCCGTCAAATTTGGACGTCAAGAAAACCTAACGGCCTTTTTTGTGATTCTGGTTGACTGTCACAAAAATTTGAAAAAAGACACTCGTTGGAAAGAACTTGTTATGATCACGTCGACGTCATTTCCACGTGATTCTGATAAGCCAAGTGTGGAATTGGGCAATCGAGAAAACCTAACAACCATTTTTGTGAATCCAATTGATCGTCACAGAAATTCAAAAAAGGCTACTCGTTGGAAAGAAGAACTTGTTATGAACGCGATGATGTCAGTTTTGCGCGATTCTGACAACCTGACTTTCAAATCGGGCCGTCGACAAAAACTAACAGCTATTTTTGGACTTTCAGTTGACCCTCACAGAAATTCAAGAAAAGGTACTCCTTGAAAAGAAAAACCCGTTACAAACACAATGACGTGAGTTTTGCGCGATTCTGACAAATCGACTATCGAATCGAGACGTCGAGAAAACCTAACAGCCATTTTCATGGTTCCGGTTGTGTAACATCTCTAATTTCGTTTCATTTATTAATGAAGGTACATAAATATTTAATGTAACATCCCTAATTTCGTTTCTTTTATTAATAAAGATACATAAATATTTAATTAAGGAAATAAAATTTATTAGACAATTTTTAGATATCTAAGGAAATATAATCCTTAGAAATTCTTCACCTTATGTGTATGCATAGAAAATGTTTCTAACATTAAGGAAGTAGGTAAAGAGAGAAAACCTAATTGGAAAAGTTATAAATAACATACTAAAGAAAGGCAAAATTCTTGGGTAAGGAAGATAAATTTTTGCAAAGTAAAGGTCTTAAAATTTCAAGAAGATTGGATTCGGGTAATTTTTCCTAATTCAAGAGCTAGAGTTACTAAGTTTAACATCTCCACCCATACATTGGGCTTTCACCTATGGACACTTCATATAGATTTTTTTCACTTCACATGAATTTCTAGCAAGCTAATAGGATAGCCCATGCAAGAAATAAAACATAGACTTGGACTAGGATATAGAAGTTTGACTAATAGCCCAAAAATCATGAAAATGTGACCAAGTCCTGCATAAAGGTAGAATTTCAGCCAAAGCAAAGGAAATGGGTAAGAATGAGCTCAAATCCAAGAAGAAAAAATAAGAATCACGTGAGGAAATAGTAGTGTAATAATAATCAAGATTAGGTCACAAGATATTAAGACAAAACATTTATATCCTACATTCATAATTTCAACAAGTATGTAATAATACATGGCATTAGGATAAAACATCTATATCATATATTCATAATTTCAACAAGTGGGTAATAATACAAAGCATTATGACAAAACATCCTTATCCTACATAAATAATTTTAGCCAAGTTAGGGAAACTCAAGGGTTGAAAATTTACCACCTAGAAAGGCAAACCTATCATACTTGAGTGAGACAAAAGAAAAAGGAAATGAATCCCTAAATCAAAGGGACATTGTCCCTTGTCTTAAGAATATTTTATCATGATTTTCAAAATACAAATCTCCTTTTGATATGCATATCTTGACTAAGGCAGAGGAAGACAAGAACATGAGTTATCTTTCCCCAAAAAACAACTAAGTGCATCATAATTGTGATAAGGTAGACCCATGATCATGAAAGTTAAACCACTTGATAGTTTATTTAAGCAAAACCCACTCTTATAACATTATAATTTCGTCCAAGTGAGGGAGAGAAAAAATAGAAGCAAGGTAGAGTGAGGAAAGGAGAGAAAGAGAGGAGACAAAAGGAAGGAAGAAGAAGGAGAAGTCTAAAGGACTAAATGTTCAAGGTAAGTTAGCTTAATCTCCACTTAAATCCATCTTTTCTCTTCATCCTTGGGGTTTAAAACTCACCCTCCTTTTCTTATTTCAGCTGCTAGAAAAGCTAAGGGAAGGGAGGAATCTTGCTACTTCTTTCAAGAGGAAACAAGAAAAAGAATTCACTAAGTGAGTTATGGAGATCCTTAGGTAAATTTAACAATATTTCTTTTTGAAGAAAACCTTTGAAATTTGTAACATTTATATGGTATTTGAATAATAGAACTTTGATGAAATTTACAATATTTGCTACTTTGATGATTGGTCATGGATGTTGCTATATCATGTTACATGTTTATGATGATTGTTTTGAACATTTTGGTTGGTGTGGAAAGTTCTACATTGGTATGGCTATGGGAGGACAAATTTTAGGATCTTTATGCCACTATTTTGTATATTTGAATGTGGTAAAAAATTGATGGAATATGATTAGATGTAAATTAGGAAGAAAATGGAAGAGGACGTAATATAATGATGAACTAAAATCTTAGGAAAGGTTTGGTTAGGAAATTGGATTTCGGAGTAATCAGGGAAGCTTATGTTTTTGAAATTCTAGGAAGAATCGGTTAAGAATTGAAAGAAATGGTTAACATGAAAAATGTAGATCTATGTCTCCTGGATTTTTATCCACTAGAATCACTTAAGTTAGAGTCTAGATGTGGGAGATATTGTCCAATTTGTAAGAAGTGGTCTGAAAATTGTTAACCAGGGAAGAATTTCTTAGGTATGCTTCTGTGTTTGAATGTTTGGGATAAATCTATAAGGAATTAAAAGCAATTCTTAACATGATAAATATAGATCTATGTCTCATGAATTTTAAGCCACTTGAATCATTCAAATTTGAATCAATATAAGGGAGATATGGTCAGATTAGTAAGTAGAGGTTAGAAACTAGCTAACCAGGGAAGAATCTGTTAAGTATGCTTCTGTGTTTATTTTTTGGGCAAATCTATAGGGAATTAAAGGAAATTGTTAACATATATATATATATATATCACAAATCTATAGGCTCTGAAATCACTTAATGTGGAGTTCATATGAGGGAGATATAACTTATTAAAGAGTAAAGGTCATAATTAGTCTAGAATCCAGAGTGGTAAATGTAAGTGTTTTTAGTTTTTGATTTTTTGGGAATAATTAGTAAAGATTCCAAAAAATTTATAAACATGAAAGTTGTATATAAGTTTCTAAGCTTTTAATAGGCTTTGGAATCACCTCAATTGGAATTCATATGAGCGAGATATGGTCAGATTAGTAAGTAGAGATATGAACCTACCCGAGAAGAAATAACATTGAAATTGACAGAGTAGTAACACTGCGATTACTTAATATTTCACTAAAATGTTCAACACAAGGGTTTTATAGAATTGTCTTATCTTTCAATTGACACCAAGATCACCTCAATCAGATTTAAAATGAAAGTGTTATGCTTTGTTTAGTGAGAAAGGAAATAATATTTTAAAAAGAAAAAGAATCTTATAAATGATAATAATAAATGATTAGTGTGTGGCATAGCCATTACCATTGTATGAACTCCTTACCATCTTAAATGTGTAATTTTGATATGGAAATATTTTATAAAGTGATATTTGAAATGATTATGTTCATGGCATAATTACCAATGATTTTTGGTAATAATTATATTTTGATGAAAAATTATGACATAATGAACATACTTGTTATTGAGATCATATTTTTGGCTATTAATGTGTAAAGAAAAGAAAAAAAATGAGAACAATCACATGGCGGTCTGTATAGTGCACCAGAAAGGGACACCTTACCAATGACTATGATTATATTAATGAGAAAAGAATGTTTGCATTGTCAGACGGAACGAGAAAAGCCTGTATTAGAGAGTTGAAAGTACTCACCCTGACTGGGATAGCTTGATATGAAAATAAGTTGATAGCCATAATATGATATTATGTAAATAGTTATTCATGCCATACTTGTCATTATTGTACGATTTTCATGTGCTATAAAGTGCATTCATGTGAGCTAAAATAATTTTTGTAACTTATATAGATGAACATGATGTGACAAGCATTATTGAAGATGATTATGATTTATTGTTGAACCTACTGTGATTTAATTATCACTATATTTCCATATCATGTTCAGAAAACTAAGTTATGCAAATATTCTCTATGACCGGCTTTTAGCGTACGATGGGTCAAGTTGGCTAAGATCTTGGTGAAGGTGCAACCACCCGCACCCATATCTCCAAAACTGGTCAATATGGACGAATAAAATGTAGA
The DNA here is from genome assembly GCA_037074535.1 of Gleditsia sinensis. NCBI lineage: Eukaryota > Viridiplantae > Streptophyta > Magnoliopsida > Fabales > Fabaceae > Gleditsia > Gleditsia sinensis. The sequence goes on from CM073470.1 coordinate 55,969,482, forward strand.
CTTATATGTGTTTGCTTTTTGTAGAGATGTTTTGATTACTAATGTGTATGTAAACCTAGAATTGTATAAGTTTTAATGGTATTTCATAAACCTTAATTATTTTTGGTTAATTTAATTGAATGTTATTATGAGTTAAATAGTTAGAAGTAAAGAGGTAATGACTTTATGGAATTTTAGAATATATATATATATATATATATATATATATATATATGTATGTATATATATAAAAAAGAATATAGAGTTGGTACAAGTTAACCGTCAAGGAATTTTGAAAAATGATTCTCGTTGGAAAGAAGAACTCGTGAAGAACGCGATGACATTAGTTTTGTGAGATTCTGGCAACCCAAATGTTGAATAAGGCCGTCAAGAATACCTAACGGCCATTTTCAAGCTTAAGAATTTTAGATTGGGCTATCTACAAAACCTAACTACCATTTTTGTGCTTCTAGTTGATTGTCATAGAAATTCGAAAAAAAGATACTCGTTAGAAAGAAGAACTCGTTATGAACATGATGACATGAGTTTCACTCGATTATGTCAACCTGACTATTGAATCGGGACGTCAAGAAACCTTAACAGCCATTTTCATGCTTCCAGTTGACCGTCACAAATTTTTTTAAAAAAATACTCGTTGGAAAGAATAACTCATTATGAATGCGATGACGTTAGTTTTGTAATAACTCCATTTTATATATATATATATATATATATATATATATATATATATATATTTGTAAAATTCGATGAAGTCATCACCTCTTTACTTCTAACTATTTAACTCATAATAACATTCAATTAAATTATCTAAGCATAATTAAGGTTTATGAAATACCATTAACACTGATATAATTCTTGGTTCAGATACACATAATTAATTTAAAACATCCATATAAAAATCAAACACGTATATGACTACATCTTATTCATTCATATTGACTAGTTCTGGAGATACGGGTACAGGTGGTTGCACCTTCACCGAGATCTTAGCCAACTCGACCTAACTTAGTCTTCTAAATATGATATGGAAATATAGTGAGAATTAAATTTCAATAGGTTCAAAAATAAATCATAATTATCATCAATATAGCTCACCATGTCATGTTAATATGTATAAGCTACAGTAAATATCTTAGGTCACATGAATGCATTTTATCTATCCACATGAAAATCGTACAGTAATGACATGTGTGGCATGAATAACTATTTTCAAAATATGATATGATGGCTATCAATTTATCTTCATATCAAAGTACCCTGGTCAAGGTGAGTACTTTTTATTCTTTGGTACGGGCTTTTCTCACTTCGTCCGACATAGCACTCTTCGGTTTAGCAGAATCAATTTGGAGGGTCACCTACTGAAGCCCCTAATCTCCACTTATTAGTATTTCTAAAAAATTGTGACACCCTAAAGCTGAATGGAGTATCTTTTAATGCCATTAGACTGAGGTTGTTCCCATTCTCTTCGAGGGACAAGGCCCATGCATGGTTGCACTCTTTTCTATTAGGGTCGATCACCACTTGGCAACAACTTTCTTAAGCATTCTTGGCCAAGTATTTCCCACCAAGTAAGACAGCCCATCTTAGGAATCAGATAACTACCTTTGCTCAGAAAGATAGGGAGTCACTATATGAGGCTTGGGAGAGATTTAAAGAGCTCCTCAAAATATGCCCACACCATGGGTTGGAAAAGTGGCTCATAGTCCATACATTCTACAATGGACTGATTTACAGCACCCGTATGTCTGTGGATACTACAACTGGAGGAGTCATTGTGAACAAAACAGTTGATGAGGCATACGAGCTGATTGAAGATATGGCTTAAAATCACTACTCTTGGTCTAGTGAAAGGCAACAAAGAAAACCATAAGGTATGTATGAAGTTGATGCATTTAATCATCTAACTTCTAAAGTTGATACCTTGTTTCAGAAATTAGATAAGTTGAGCATCAATGCTGTTGGCTCTTCTTCATCTTCATCATGTGAGATTTATGGAGGTGTTGGTCATGTGGCCAATGAATGTCAGTTTGGGAACTCTGCACCTCAGGGTTGTGAGCAAGTGAATTTTTTGAATAATAATAAAAAAAAAATCCTTACAGCAACACCTACATTCCAGGATGGAGAAATCACCTAAATCTCTTATACAAAACAAATGCAATTCAGCAGCCTCAAAATAATTTTAGGCAACCTCCTGGGTTTCAAAATCAGAGGTCCTTTAATCTACCTGCTCAGCCAAAGTCAAATCTGGAAGCTCTAATGGAGAATTTCATCACCACACAGAGTAAACAAAATGATGAATTCAAAACCCAGAACCATTCTATGAATGAGGCTATAAAAGATTTAGCCTCCAAGGTAGACTCGCTTGCTACTCATAGCAAGATGTTGGAAACTCAGATAGCACAGTAGGCGAGCTATTCTAATAGGAACTTTGGCAGACTTCCAGGCCAGACTAAGAATCCTAGAGAGCACTGTAATGGCATTACCCTGAGAAGTGGCAAATAATTGGCTGAATCAGAGAGAATAGGAGAGATAAAAGTATATGAACCTTAGGTTGTATCAGAGAGGAAAATAGAAGAGGAGCTAGAAGAAGAGAAAAAGAAGGAAGAAGAGCCCAAATATGTGGCTCCTGCACCTTACAAGCCACCAATCCATTTTCCTTAAAGATTGGTTAAGGCTAAGTTAGAGAAACAATTTGGGAGGTTTCTAGATGTTTTGAAAAAGTTGAACATTAATATCCCGTTCCTAGAAGCCATCTCCCAAATGCCTTCCTATGCGAAGTTTCTGAAAGAGATCCTCTCAAATAAGAGGAAAATTGAAGAGTATGCTATTATGACATTGACAGAGGGATCCAGTGCTTTAATTCAAAATAAGCTGCCACAAAAGCTTAAAGATCCAGGAAGCTTCTCAATTCCTTGCTCTATAAGAGACATAAAGATTGAAAGAGCCCTATGGGACCTTGCAGTAAGTGTGAGCCTCATGCCTCTTTCGGTTTGCAAAAAGCTTCAAATGGGTGACTTAAAGCCTACCACTCTTTCTCTTTATTTGGCTGACCGATCCATCAAGCATCCGGTAGGTATTTTAAAGGATGTTCCTCTAAAGGTAATTAAATTTTTCATACCTATTGATTTTGTTATTTTAGAGATGGAGGAAGATGATAAAATCCCCATCATTCTTGGAAGGCCTTTCCTAGCTATGGCTGGTGCCAATATAAATGTGAGAGATGGAAAGCTCTCTTTGAATGTAGGGGATGAAAAAGTAGAATTTAATTTGAATGATACAATTAACCCCTCATCTCTAAATGAATCTTGTTGTATGATTGGTTTACTTAAACCAAATATAGATGATTATGCCATGAATTTTCATCCTTCTAACCCACTTGAGTTATGCTCAGTGGAAAGTTCTTATGTTTATGTCAAACAGGGGGAAGAAAAGAAGGCTATTGAGGAGGCAATCCAAGTTTCAAAAGTAGAACCTAAGCCATCCCCTCTCAACCTTAATGGAGCTAAGAAGGCGAAGAATAAGCCAAAAAGATCGTTCAAGGCTAATGGGCAACATTCTATGCAATATACTAAGAAGCAATGGATAGAAAATAGAGTTATTCAAACTTTTTTCGAGCCTCCTTGAGTGGAAAGCATAAAAAGGAGTCAAGCTAATAACTTTAAACAAGCGCTTTGTGGGAGGCAACCCACATTTTAAATTTTTGAGTTTCTTTTTGTTTAGTTTCATTGTTTTTGGTTTTATTTTCTTGCTTTTAGTTTTGTTTTTATCTTTAATTTTAGTTGACTTCTTAGGTTATAGTTTAATGAGTGTTCCCATATGATTTTTAGGTCCATTCCCATGTGCCCAAAGTTGAATTAAAGAATGAAAATCAAGGGAAATTGAAAAGGGTTAAAAACTATATCAATTTTAGAAGAATTGGAGGATCCAGTATCCAACACGGGCTGTAACAACTCCATTTATGTAAATTTTTTTTTTTTTAAAAAATACCATGAAGTTATTACCTCGTTACAACTTAACTCAATATAACATTTATTTAATTTATACAATACTGAGTTTCCATACACACTATTATTTTACAAACTACACACCATTATTTTACAGACATTTGTACAAAGATACATATTAGTTCTAATCATCTATATCGACTACTTCCGGGGACACTGGTTCGGGTGGCACGTCCACCGGAATCTCAGTTACATCTACGACAGTTACATCAGAAATAACTGGAAGTTGCCCAAGGTAGGGCACCTCGATCCAACGTACAGAGATAATAAGTGTCATAGAGAATATCTGCATATTTATTCTTCTGAACATGATATGGAAATATAGTGAGAATTAAATCCCAGTAAGTTCAACAATAAATCATAATTTACCATCAATCTAGTTCATCACGTCATGTTCAGCTGTATAAACTACAGAAAATATCTTTAGGTCACATGAATGCACTTTATCATGCACATGAAAATTATACAGTTATGACATGTATGGCATGAATAACTATTTTTCGAATTTCATATAATGGCTATCCACTTATTCTTACTTCAAGCTACCCCGGTCAAGGTGAGTATTCTCTACTTTTCGGTATGGGCTTATCTCGCTCCGTCCGACATGGCACACTTTCTCTTTCTTTTCTTATTAACATGATCATAACCGTTGGTAGGGCGTCCCCTACTGGTGCACCACACGGATTGCCATGTGACCGTGCTCATTTCTTTTCTTTTCACAATGATAGCCAAAAATATGCTTTCAATAACAAGTATGTTCATCAAAATATAACTATTACCATAAATCATTGGTAATCATGCCATGAACATAACCATTTAAAATATCACTTTATAAAACATTTCCATGTCAAAATTCCATACTAATACCTTGGTAACTGGATAGTAATTGTAGTCTGTAAACAGCGCACCAGAAAAGTTCCCAGGAAAGAGAGGTGGGTCACTAATGGACACGCTTAAGTACCATGTCTTTCCTTGCCAGAGCTTTCCTTAGACATGCACTTTTCACAAATCACAATTTTGTTTTCCAGTAACTAGAATAATTCTTTTCTGATGTGAAAATACTGCAACCACGGAGCATACTAAGATTTTTCAAATAAAACCGGCACTTTCAAAACTTCTTGTAAATTTATATGAGTACTAGGGTAAATTCCATGTTAAAAATTACACACTTAAAATGGTAGTAAGTTCATGCAATGGCAATGGCTATGGCTATACTAGTCATTTGTTAAGATTCATCTTCTTTTTAAAATACTAATTTTATTTCTTTATTTTCTTGATGCAGGTTTTCATCCTATCTAACCTTCTCTTACTAATCAGAGCATAACTCCCTCAATTTAACTCTGATGTAGGTGATCTTAGTGTCAATTTCAAGATAAAACAATTATCTAAAACTATTATGTTGAACATTGTAGCGAAATATTAAGAAATCAAGGTGATATTACTCCCTAAATGTACAGATTATTTCTTCTCGTGTAAGTTCTGACCTTTACTGACTAATTAGACCATATCTCCCAAATTTGAACTCCAAATTGAGTTATTCCAGTTGGTAAAAATCCATGAGCCCTATATCTATAATTGTTATCTTGGCGTACGATTTTAACTCCCTACAGAATATTTTCCAGAAATTCAAAAACTAAAGCTTTAATAACATATTTTGAATAAACATTTTCTGACCTCTGCTTACTAATCAGCTTATATCTACCTCAAATGGACTTCAAATTGAATGATTCCAGTGCCTAAAAATCCATGACACATTTATCTTTAATTCTTATGTTAATAATTTATTTTAATTCCTTACAGATACTTCTCAGAAATTAAAATACCGAAGCTATCCTAACATATTTTTCCCTGATGACCCATTTTCAGACCTTTGTCTACTAATCGGCTCATATCTCCCTCATATGGACTCCAAATTGAATGATTCCAGTGGCTAAATATCCATGACATACATATCTGTAATTCTTATGTTAACCATTTATTTTAATTCCCTACCAATAATTCCCAGAAATTAAATTACCGAAGCTATCCTAACATATTCTTCCCTGATGATTCATTTTCTGACCTTTGACTACTAATCAGACCATAGCTACCTCATATGGACTCCAAATTGAATGATTCCAGTGGCTAAAAATCCATGACATACATATCTGTAATTCTTATGTTAACCATTTATTTTAATTCCCTACCAATAATTCCGAGAAATTAAATTACCGAAGCTATCCTAACATATTCTTCCCTGATGATTCATTTTCTGACCTTTGACTACTAATCAGACCATAGCTACCTCATATGGACTCCAAATGGAATGATTCCAGTGGCTAAAAATCCATGACACATTTATCTTTAATTCTTATGTTAACCATTTATTTTAATTCCCTACCAATAATTCCCAGAAATTAAATTACCGAAGCTATCCTAACATATTCTTCCCTGATGATTCATTTTCTGACCTTTGACTACTAATCAGACCATAGCTACCTCATATGGACTCCAAATGGAATGATTGCAGTGGCTAAAAATCCATGACATACATATCTTTAATTCTTATGTTAACCATTTATTTTAATTCCCTACCAATAATTCCCAGAAATTAAATTACCGAAGCTATCCTAACATATTCTTCCCTGATGATTCATTTTCTGACCTTTGACTACTAATCAGACCATATCTACCTAATATGGACTCCAAATGGAATGATTCCAGTGGCTAAGAATCCGGGACACATATGTCTTTAATTCTTATGTTAACCATGTATTTTAATTCCTTATAGATTGTTCCCAGAAATTAAAATACCGAAGCTTAAAATTCTGCCACCCATAGCCATAACCATGCAGAACTATCTACACCAACCTAAGTATTCAAACATACCTCACATGCAAGATCAATATGTAACATGATATAGCAACATCATGACCAATCATAAAAGTTCTAAGATCAAAATCTCATATAAATATTATAAGTTTCAAAAGTTTTCTTCAAAAAGAAATATTGTTAAACTTACCTTTAGCTTTCTAAACTTCTCCTTCTTCTTCCTTCCTTTCTTCTTCTCTCTTCTCTCCTTTCCTCACTCTACCTTGCTTCTATTTCTCTCTCTTTCTCACTTGGACGAAATTAAAGTGTTGTAAGGGTGGGTTCTCTTATATAGACCACCAAATAATTCACCTTTCATGATCATGGATCTACCTTATCACAATTAAGATACACTTTGTTGAATTTTTGGAAAACAAACAACTTATGTTCTTGTCTTCCTCTTCCTTAGTCAAGATATGCATAGGAAAAGGAGATTTGTATTTTGAAAATTATGATGATATGTTCTTAAGATAAGGGACAAGGTCCCTTTGATTTAGGGATTCATTTAATTTTTCTTTTGTCTTAATCAATTATGATAGGTTGCCTTTTTAAGTGGCAAATTTCTAGCCCTTCAATCTCCATTATTTGGTTGATATTATTTGTGTGGGCTATGAATGTTTTGTCCTAATACCATGTATTATCATACCACTTGCTAAAATTATGAGTGAAGGATATAGATGCTTTTGTCCTAAAGCCTTGTATTATCATGCCACTTGTCTAAATGATGAATGTAGAATCACACCACTTGCTAAATTTTTGTCTTAATGCCATGTAACCTAATCTTTATTCTTATTATTATATCATCATCTAATTTATTTTATTTTATTTTTTCCTCTTGGATTTGGGTTTATTCTTACCCATTATGGGCTTGTCCTACCCATTTTCTTTGCTTTGGATAAAATTCTTCCTTTCTTGGTGGGCTTGGTCACATTTTCATAATTTTTGGGCTATTGGTGAAATTACTATATCCTAGTCCAAGTCTATGTTTAATTTCTTGTTTAGGTTATCCAATGGGCTTGCTAGAAACTTATGTGAAGTGGAAAAACTCTATATGAAGTGTCCATAGGTAAAAGCCCAATGTATGGGTAAAGATTTTAAACTTAGTAACTATAGTTCTTGAATTAGGAAAAATTACCCTAATTCAATGTTCTTTGAAATTTTAAGACCTTTACTTGTTTCTAAAAATTTATCTTCCTTATCCAAGAATTTTGCATCTCTTTAGTATGTTATTTCTAATTTCTTTCCTATTAGATTTTCCTTCTTTATTTGTTCTCTTAATGTTAGAAACATTTTCTATGCATATACATAAGGTGAAGAATTTCTAAGGATTATATTTCCTTAGATATCTAAAATATTGTCTAATAAATTTTATTTCCTTAATTAAATTTTTTATGTACCTTTATCAATAAAAAAAACGAAATTAAGGATGTTACACGGGCAGGCTGTGTCATAGGACACGGTCGTGCCCCAAGACTAGCCCCAGCACTCCCTCCTCGTGTTGGTCAACACGGGCAAAATTTGGAAATTTTGGAATTCCAACAGCAAGCACGAGCAGGCCATGTCCTAGAACACGACCGTGCTCCAAGCCCAAGTCCAAGCACCCCATGGCCATTGCTTAACACAGGCATTTTCCAGGAAATTGCAAATTCTAGCGCCAAGCATAGATAAGCCATGCTGTGAAGCACGGTCGTGCTCCAGGTAAAAAAAAAGCTGGCATAAATTAAAATTAACTTGCTGAGTTCACTGGCTTTGTTAGCAATCCCCTTCTTGAAGATTATCTTACACATTGCATTTACTTATGAATTTATAGGTTTCTTGCAATTGAAATTTGAATTGAATTTTGAAATGATCAATCCATCTTTACTAATTTGGAATTTGAAATTGACCTTTAAGTTTATGGGTTGCTGAATAGTTTTTATTGGTTTCTGATTTTTGCATTTCCTAAGTTGATTCTTTCTCCGATTAGTGCATTACTCCTAGATTGCTTTGATTCTAACTTGTACCTTGCTGGATGAGATATAAATTGACATTAAATTTGGCTGTAATTTATCTGCTTAAATTTATGATTAGCTGGGTAAATCTCATTAAGAGTAGATACTTTGCATAATGAAAATTGACCTACCCTATATTTGCTACTTGCCTTGAACTGAATTGAAAATTCCATGCTTCTTAATTTTGAAACCTATTGACCATGCTTTGAGCTCCAATTTTAAAATACTACACTGCCTAAATCTAACCTACCTGTTGCGGAAGAAAGCATGGTACAATTGGCACTTCAGTGAGAACCCAACTCCATCTCTTTCAGAAGACCATTAAGCAAGTAAGTTACTTCTCCCTTTGCTTGTACTTTCAGTTATTACTGACATTGAGGACAGTGTCAAGTTTAAGCATGGGGGAGTAGATTTAGGCTTGTGGTTTTCTTTGATTAGTTATTATTGGCTGAATATCTCATGTTGCATTGCAAAATCACATAGTTTACTGCTTTAGAGATAGATTGATGTAATATAGGTTGATTTTAGCTCATGAACATGTGATGCACAATAGGATATGAAATAGGTAGTTTAAATTTTAATCTCTCTCTTCTAGGATTAAACCTCTACCTTTTTCAAAAATATATCTCTTATTGTGCTTTGAATTGTATGTCTTTGTTGATTTTTAACACTATAAGAGTGTGAATACTGGGAGAGGTGAAAAATTATGGAATGTGGATCCCAAATTTTTTTCACTTTGAGTACCCCTTCAAGGCATCAAAAGGGACCTAGTATGAGTACCTAGCTGCCTTTTGTAACAACCTCTTTTTTTTTCCTTTTATCATTATACAATATTGAGTTCACATACATGTCATTAATCAAAACATACGTACAACATATCAAACACATAGATATTTACATCTGATTTATTTTGGTTGACCAATTCCGGAGATACAGGTGCGGGTGGTTGCACCTTCACCGGGATCTGAGCCAACTCGACCACAAACATCTTATTTGATTCTGAAATCTGCCCAACATAAAGTAACTCGATCCAATGTGCACTAAAATCCAGAGCCTTAGACCCAAAAGCTCCATAAATAATTTTCTAAACATAATATGGAAATATAGTGAGAATTAAATCCCAGTAAGTTCAACAATAAATCATCATCAATATAGCTCATCACATCATGTTCAGCTGTATAAACTACAGAAAATATCTTTGGTCACATGAATGCATTATATCTATGCACATAAGAATCATACTATAATGATATGTATGACAGGATTAACTATTTTCAAAATATCATATGATGGCCATCAACTTATTCTCATTTCAAGCTACCCCGGTCAGGGTGAGTATCCTCTACTCTCCGGTACGGGCTTTTCTCGCTCCGTCCGACATGACCCACTTTCTCTTTCTTTTATCATTATCATGATCATAACCGTTGGTAGGGTGTCCCCTACTGGTGCACCACACGGATTTCCATGTGACCGTACTCATTTCATTTCTTTTCACAATGATAGCCAAAAATATGCTTTTAATAACAAGTATGTTCATCAAAATATAACTATTACCAAAAATCATTGGTAATCATGCCATGAACATAACCATTTCAAATATCACTTTATAAAATATTTCCATGTCAAAATTTCACACTTAAGATGGTAAGAAGTTCATACAATAGCAATGCCTATCGCTATACTAGTCATTTATTATTTTCATTTATAAGATTCATCTTCTTTCTTAAATATTAATTTTATTACTTTATTTTCTTGATGCAGGTTTTCATCACATCTAACCTTCTCTTACTAATCAGAGCATAACTCCCTCAATTGAACTCCGATGTAGGTGATCTTGTTGTCCATTTCAAGATAAAACAATTATCTAAAACTATTATGTTGAACATTTGAGCGAAATATTAAGAAATCAAGGTGATATTACTCCCTCAAAGTACATGATAGTTCCTCTCGGATAGGTTCTGACATTAAGCTACTAATCTGTCCATATCTCCCACATATGAATTCCAAATTAAGTGATTCCAGTGGCTAAAAATCCGTGACACATCTATATATAATTCATATGTTAACCATTTATTTTAATTCGTTATAGAGTGTTCCCAGAAATTAAAATACCGAAGCTATCCTAACATATTCTTCCCTGATGAACCATTTTCTGACCTTTGCTTACTAATCGGAACATATATAGATCATATGGACTCTAAATTAAATGATTCCAGTGGCTAAAAATTCGTGACACAAATTTCTTTAATTCTTATGTTAACCTTTTATTTTAATTCCTTATATATTGTTCCCAGAAATTAAAATACCGAAACTTAAAATTCTGCCAACCATAGCCATACCCATGTAGAACTATCTACACCAACCTAAGTATTCAAACATACATCACATGCAAGATCAATATGTAACATGATATAGCAACATCCATGACCAATCATCAAAGTTCTAAGATCAAAATCTCATATAAATATTATAAGTTTCAAAAGTTTTCTTCAAAAAGAAATATTGTTAAACTTACTTGGAGCACTTAGTCTTCTAGACTTCTCCTTCCTCTTTCTTCCTTTCTTCCTCTCCTTTCCTCACTCTACCTTGCTTCTATTTTTCCTCTCCCTCACTTCGACGAAATTCTAATGTTGTAAGGGTGGGTTTTCTTATATAGACCACCAAATAATTCAACTTTCATGATCATGGGTCTACCTTATCACAATTAGGATACACTTTGTTGAATTTTTGGAAAACAAACAACTTATGTTCTTGTCTTCCTCTTCCTTAGTCAAGATATGCATAGGAAAAGGAGATTTGTATTTTGAAAATTATGATGATATGTTCTTAAGATAAGGGACAAGGTCCCTTTGATTTAGGGATTCATTTACTTTTTCTTTTGTCTTAAACAATTATGATAGGTTGCCTTTTTAAGTGGCAAATTTCTAGCCCTTCAATCTCCATTATTTGGTTGAAATTATTTATGTGGGATAGAGATGTTTTATCCTAATGCTATGTCTTATCATACCACTTGCTAAAATTATGAGGGTAGGATATATATGTTTTTGTCCTAAAGCCTTGTATTATTATGCCACTTGCCAAAATGATGAATGTAGAATCACACCACTTGCTAAATTTTTGTCTTAATGCCATGTCACCTAATCTTGATTATACCATTATTTCATCACTTTAATTTTATTTTAATTTTATTTTTCCTCTTGGGTTTGGGCTCATTCTTGCCCATTTTCTTTACTTTGGTTAAAATTCTACCTTTCATAATGGGCTTGGTCACATTTTCATGATTTTTGGGTTACCGGTCCAATTTCTATATCCTAGTCCAAGTCTATGTTTTATTTCATCCTTGGGCTATCCTATTGGCTTGCTAAAAATTCATGTGAAGTAGAAAAACTCTATATGAAGTGTCCATAGGTTAAAGCCCAATTACGGGTGGAGATACTAAACTTAGTAACTTTTGCTCTTAAATTAAGAAAAATTACCCTAATCCGATCTTCTTGAAATTTTAAGACCTTTACTTACTTCATAAAAATTTATCTTTCCTTACCTAAGAATTTCACCTTTCTTTAGCATGTTTATTTCTAATATTTCCTCTTAGGTTTTCTTTCTTTACCTATTCCATTAATATTAGAACATTTCTATGCATATATGTAAGGCGAAGAATTTCTAAGGAAAATATCTAAAAATTACGGGATGTTACACCTTTACCCTAGTGAGATGGAGCATAAAATGCACTCATGGCATATTTCTATAAAGGGAAAAAAATGATGAATGAAATAGACAAAAGAAAAAGAAACAGAAATTATGAGAAATAAAAAAAATTTGAGTGAGAAAAATAGAAATAAGGGTAAGGCAACATAGGGAGATGTAAAGGATGAGGTGGCCTACTTGAGTGTCTAAAAATCAATTAGATGCATACATTCAAGGGTACTAATAGAAGCAGATATATAATAGGAGAATTTTGGTTTAATTTTAGAAGAATAGAGACTATCTAATAAATGTCTATTCATATATCTATTGTGTGCACACTAATTGAGTGAAAAATTACCTGTATTGAATTTTTTTATCTTATGGAATTTGATTGCATATTCCCTCTTCCTTCTGATATGATATGTTATTTGCTTGAGGATAAGCAAAGGTTTAAGCATGGGGGAGTTGATAAAGGGGAACTTTGAGTGTTTATTGGTTATATTTTATCCCCTAATTCATAGTAAACTTGTGGTTATTTCTCTACTTTTGGTTATACTTTGCTCTGGATACTGCTTTGGTTTGTTTTATGTTTGTAAGAGAGTAAAAGAGGCCAAGAAGCAAGGGAAAACAATCATGAGAGGAGCCATATGGACTTGGAATATGCTAAGGAGGAAGCAAGGAGGCAACACACCAAAATTTGGCAAGAAAGGAGCATGGCAGCCCCCAACACGGCCAGGCTATGCTCTGTTCAGAAATTAGAGAAAAGTCCCATAATCCAACACGAAGCACAGCCGTGCTTCGTGTCTGTACAGCACGTGATTTTTAGGGTTTTAGGCAGCCAATTTGATAGATATGCATAGGGAAACGCAGAGGAACACATTCAGACCTAGAGAGACATCTTAGACTCAGTTTTTAGGCTTAGAAAACACTCTTCGATTAGGTTTTTACTTGAATCATTGTTGATTTTATGTTCTAAAGTAGAATTTACAGCATTTGAAAGTTGTATTTCATCTTTACTTTTCTGCAAACCAGGTTACATCTTTCTACTTTAATTCTCTACTTCTACTTCTACTCCTCTTTAGATTGTACTAAACTTGAATGGTTTACTTAATAAATATCAATTTGGTTTCTGTTTATATGATGTGTGAGTAGATTTGATCTAGGGTTTTGGTAAACCCACTTACGGTATGATGATGTTGAACTATTGAATTGAATTATGGAACCCTAATTGTATTATCCATGGTTAATTAGGATTGACTATTATGCATTGATCATAGGAGTTGATGAATGTCTGGCCAACGTTTTATCATGACTTAGGATATTAATTGATGAACTGAGAGGTGAAAAATAATACCAAAACCTAATAATTAATTAGGGATATCTTAATCATGAAAGTAGTTTATGATTCTTTAGGAATGAATAAATTAGTGGGCACGAGAAAATTGATTAATTGTATTTCATGGTTGGTATAGAACTTAATGGACCTAGGTTAAACTAAGAACCACGAAAGTAGGCAATTGGATCATCCTAGGTACGATTAGTAATGTTTGAAAGAGGTTGCTAATTAATTAAGGCTAAACCATCCCTAATTACCTAGATAATTGTAATTAGAGGTACAAGTTGCATGTTAAATGTCATAAGTGTGGTGAACCCTAACCCTAGGCTTTTGTTAATTGAATTCTTAATTTTCTTAATTGTGATAAACTCTACGTTGAATTACATCGATTTAGATAGCATATTTTGTATCATTCTAGTAATTGGCATTGTTCTCTATGGGATACGACCCGTACTCGCCGAACTAGCTACAGCTATGCTGTGCGCTTGCAGTTAATTATAAAATAGACACAAGTTTTTTCCCCTAGTGGTACACTACACATACCGCCATGTGACCGTGCTCATCTCATTTCAAGTTAATAGCCAAAAATATGATTTCAATAACAAGTATGTTCGTTATACTCATAAGCCATAATTTATCATCAAAGCATAATCACTACCAAAAATCATTCGTAAAATTCAATCATGTCATCATCATAACTATTTTCGAATATCAATTCATAAAATGTTTTCATGTCAAAATTATACACTTAAGATGGTAAGGAGTTCATGTAATGGCAATGGCTAGGGTATACACTAGTTATTTATTATTTCTATTTATAAGATTTTACTTCTTTTTTAAATATTATTTTCCACTTTTCATTTTCTTTATTCTCAGACTCTAGTTACTTTGCTCCTACTTATATCATTTCCAAGACATGTTTTCACAAATTTTATAGGGCATTCTTCTCCAACTTGGTTTCTATTATTACCCTATAGTTAATGAGGTTCATTTAGAGTAGAAAAATGTTAAAATAAGCTTTGCCAGCTCCCAATATGGCCATGCTTGAAAAATACTTCAAACGTACTCAAAAATAGCCCTGAACACGGCCTACCCGTGCTGAAGCAACCCAGAACATGGCCTGGCTGTGTTCTGTGACCCTTCCTCACTTATTCAACCACATCTCCATTATACGAACTCCATTTACGATGATTCGAAAGCCTATAAAAAGCTAAGACACTTATCTACAACTTTCTTGTTTATCCTTTCTTCATATTCCTTACGAATTATTCCCTGAAAATCGAAAACAAAAATGCATACATTTACCAACCTAGATTCTAGACTAATTTTGACCTCTACTTATTAATCAGCCATATTTTGCTCATATAGACTCCAAATTAAGTGATTTCAGAGCTTATAGATCCATGAGACATATATCTATATTTTTTATGTTAGAAATGTCCTTGAATTTCCTACAAAGGTAGCCAAGAAATTCAAACAAATAAGCATACTTAACAGATTCTTCCCTGGTTAGCTAGGTTCTGACCACTACTTATTAATCTAACCATATCTTTCTCATATGGAATCTAAATTTAGAGCTTTCATGGCCAAAAAATCTGTGAGACATATATCTACATTTTTTATATTAATCATTGCTTTTAATTCTCAACATATTCTTCCCTGAATTCCAAAATAGAAGCTTCTATGGTTACTGTGAAATGCAGTTTTTTAAGCCTAGTCTTTCCTAAAGTTCTAGTTCATCCTTTTATTCTTCCATTTTTCTTTCAAATTTTCACCTAACCAAAGAACTACTCATCTCAACATTTAAATATATTTCTTACTTAATTTAACATATTCCATCATCCACTTCAAAAGAAAAATAGAATCAAATGATGTATCACTAAGGTTGTTTCCCAACAGAAATATCTCATATTCTTCTTCTAAATTTTTAAAGCCATACTCATTTCATGAATCTAATCATATGCCATCAAATTTTCACCATATTCAAATATACAGAACAACAGAATAAAAGCCCTATTTTTCAACCCATAGCCATAGCTATGCAGAACTTTCCATACCAACCGAAGTATTCAAAACATCCATCATATGCAAGATCAACATGTAACACGATATAGTAACATCCATGGCCAATCATCAAAGTAGCAAATATTGTAAATTTCATCAATGTTCTAATATCAAAATACCATATAAATGTTACAAATTGTAAAGCTTTTCTTCAAAAAGAGATATTGTTAAACCTACCTAAAGATCTCCCTAGCTCACTTAGTGAATTTATTTTCTTGTTTCCTCTTTAAGGAAGTGGCAAGATTCCTCCCTTCCCTTAGCTTTTCTAGTAGCTTAAATAAGAGAAGAAGGGTGAGTTTTGAACACCAAGGATGAAGAGAAAAGATGGATTCAAGTGAGGATTAATCTAACTTATGTTGAGTATTTAGTTCTCTAGACTTCTCATTTTTCTTCCTATCTTCTCCTCTCTTTTTGTTCTTTCCTCTCTCTACCTTGCTTCTATTTTTCCTCTCCCTCACTTGGACGAAATTAAAATGTTATAAGTGTGGGATTTTTATAAATAAACTATAAAGTGGTTCAACACTCATAATCATGAGTCTATCTTATAATAATAAGGATGCACTTTGTTTTTTTTTTATAAGACAACTTATATTCTTGTCTTCCTCTCCCTTAGTCAAGATATGCATAGCAAAAGGAGATTTGTGTTTTGAAAATCATGATAAAATATTCTTAAGACAAGGGACAATGTCCCTTTGATTTACGGATTCATTTCTTTTTTCTTTTGTCTCACTCAAGTATGATAGGTTTGCCTTTCTAGGTGGCAAATTTCTAACTCTTGAGTCTCCCTTGCTTGGCTGAAATTATTTGTGTAGGATAAGGATGTGTTTTCATAATACCATGTGTAACAACTCCATTTAAGTATCAATTTTTTTTTAAAATACCATGATGTTATTACCTCATTACAACTTAACTCAATATAACATTTATTTAATTTATGCAATACAGAGTTCACATACATGTCAATAATCAAAACATACATACAATATATCAAACACATAAAATCTACATCTTATTTATTTAAGTTGACCAATTCCGGAGATACAGGTGCGGGTGGTTGCACCTTCACCGGGTTCTAAGCCAACTTGACCACAAACATTTTATTTGCTTCTAGGATCTGCCCAACATAAAGTACTCGATCCAACGTGCACTAAAAGCCAGAGCTATAGAAAAATCTGCATAAATAATTTTCTGAACATGATATGGAAATATAGTGAGAATTAAATCCCAGTAAGTTCAACAATAAATCATCATCAATATAGCTCATCACATCATGTTCAGCTGTATAAACTACAGAAAATATCTTTGGTCTCATAATGCATTATATCTATGCACATAAGAATCATGCTGTAATGATATGTATGACAGGATTAACTATTTTCAAAATATCATATGATGGCCATCAACTTATTCTCATTTCAAGCTACCCCGGTCAGGGTAAGTATCCCCTACTCTCCGGTATGGGCTTTTCTCGCTCCGTCCGACATGGCCCACTTTCTCTTTCTTTTCTCATTAACATGATCATAACCGTTGGTAGGGCGTCCCATACTGGTGCACCACACGGATTGCCATGTGACTGTGCTCATTTCTTTTCTTTTCACAATGATAGCCAAAAATATGCTTTCCATAACAAGTATGTTCATCAAAATATAATTATTACCAAAAATCATTGGTAATCATGCCATAAACATAACCATTTCAAATATCACTTTATAAAATATTTTCATGTCAAAATTTGACACTTAAGATGGTAAGAAGTTCATACAATGGCAATGGCTATGGCTATACTAGTCATTTATTAAGATTCATCTTCTTTTTTAAATACTAATTTTATTTCTTTATTTTCTTGATGCAGGTTTTCATCCTATCTAAACTTCTCTTACTAATCAGAGCATAACTCCCTCAATTTAACTCTGATGTAGGTGATCTTGGTGTCAATTTCAAGATAAAACAATTATCTAAAATTATTATGTTGAACATTGTAGCGAAATATTAAGAAATCAAGGTAATATGTCTCCTTAAATGTATAGGTTATTTCTTCTCGGATAGGTTCTGACCTCTACCTACTAATCTATCCATATCTACCTCATATGGACTCCAACCTGAGTGATTCCAGTGGCTAAAAGTCCGTGCCACACATATCTATAATTCTTATGTAAACCATGTATTTTAATTCTATATAGATAATTCTCAGAAATTAAAATACAGAAGCTATCCTAACATATTCTTCCCTGATGAAAAAGTTTCTGACCTTTTTTTACTAATCAGACAATATCTACCTCATATGGACACCAAATTGAATGATTCCAGCGGCTAACAATCCGTGACACATATATCTTTAATTCTTATATTAACCAGTTATTTTAATTCCCCACATATAAGTCCCATAAATTAAAGTATTGAAGCAATCCTAACATATTCTTCCCTGATGAACCATTTTCTGAGCTTTGCTTAGTAATCTGACCATATCTACCTCATATGGACTACAAATTGAATGATTCCAGTGGCTAAAACTCTGTGACACACATAGCTATAATTCTTATGTTAACCATTTATTTTAATTCCATACAAATAATTCCCAAAAATTAAAATACAGAAGCTATCCTAACATATTGTTCTTTGATGAACCATTTTCTGACCTTTGCCTGTTAATCAGACCCTATCTACCTCATATGGACTCCAAATTGAATGATTCCAGTGGTTTAACATCCGTGACACACATAGCTATAATTCCTATGTTAACCATTTATTTTAATTCCATACAGATAATTCCCAAAAATTAAAATACAGAAGCTATCCTAACATATTGTTCTCTGATGAACCATTTTCTGACCTTTTCCTAAAAATCAGACCATATCTACCTCATATGGACTCCAAATTGAATGATTCCAGTGGGTAAAAATCCGGGAGACATATATCTATAATTCATATGTTAACCATTTATTTTAATTCCTTATAAGTTGTTCCCAGAAATTAAAACACCGAAACTAAAAATTCTGCCACCCATAGCCATAACGATGCAGAACTATCTACACCAACCTAAGTATTCAAACATACATCACATGCAAGATCAATATGTAACATGATATAGCAACATCATGACCAATCATCAAAGTTCTAAGATCAAAATCTCATATATATATTTTAAGTTTCAAAAGTTTTCTTCAAAAAGAAATATTGTTAAACTTACCTGGAGCACTTAGTCCCCTAGACTTCTCCTTCCTCTTTCTTCCTTTCTTCCTCTCCTTTCCTCACTCTACCTTGCTTCTATTTTTCCTCTCCCTCACTTAGATGAAATTATAATGTTGTAAGGGTGGGTTTTCTTATATAGACCACCAAATAATTCACCTTTCATTATCATGGGTCTACCTTATCACAATTAAGATACACTTTGTTGAATTTTTGGAAAACCAACAACTTATGTTCTTGTCTTCCTTTTCCTTAGTCAAGATATGCATAGGAAAAGGAGATTTGTATTTTGAAAATTATGATGATATGTTCTTAAGATAAGGGACAAGTTCCCTTTGATTTAGGGATTCATTTCCATTTTCTTTTGTCTTAAACAAGTATGATAGGTTTGCATTTTTAGGTGGCAAATTTCTAGCCCTTGAATCTCCATTATTTGGTTGATATTATTTGTGTGGGATAGGAAAGTTTTGTCCTAATGCCATGTATTTTCATACCACTTGCTAAAAATGTGAGTGTAGGATATAGATGTTTTTGTCCTAAAGCCTTGTATTATCATGCCACTTGCCTAAATGATGAATGTAGAATCACACCACTTGCTAAATTTTTGTCTTAATGCCATGTACCTAATCTTTATTATTATTATTATTATATCATCATCTAATTTATTTTATTTTATTTTTCCTCTTGGATTTGGGATTATTTCTACCCATTATGGGCTTATTCCTACCCATTTTCTTTGCTTTGGATAAAATTCTACCTTTCTTGGAGGGCTTTGTCACATTTTCATAATTTTTGGGCTATTGGTCCAATTACTATATCCTAGTCCAAGTCTATGTTTTATTTCTTGGTTAGGTTATCCAATGGCTTGCTAGAAACTTATGTGAAGTGGAAAAACTCTATATGAAGTGTCCATAGGTAAAAGCCCAATGTATGGGTAAAGATTTTAAACTTAGTAACTCTAGTTCTTGAATTAGGAAAAATTACCCTAATTCAATGTTCTTGAAATTTTAAGACCTTTACTTGTTTCTAAAAATTTATCTTCCTTATCCAAGAATTTTGCATCTCTTTAGTATGTTATTTCTAATTTCTTTCCTATTAGGTTTTCCTTCTTTATTTGTTCTCTTAATGTTAGAAACATTTTCTATGCATATACATAAGGTGAAGAATTTCTAAGGACTATATTTCCTTAGATATCTAAAATATTGTGTAATAAATTTTATTTCCTTATTAAATTTTTTATGTACCTTTATCAATAAAAGAAACGAAATTAGGGATGTTACATTTCTCTCCTCCTAAAAGAAATTTTGTCCTCAAAATTTTAGAAATTACCTTATAAAAACAATTGCGGATATTTCTTCCTCATGTCTTCTTCCAACTCCCAAGTTGCTTCTTCCAGAGTGAAACCTTCCCATAACACGTTAACTAGGGGAATGGTTTTATTTCTCAGTTGCTTCACGTCATTGTTCAATATGGATGTAGGTACTAGCTGGTATGTCATGTTCTCCTTTATTTGGATTGGTTCATCTTGTATTACATGTGATGAATCTGGAAGATACTTCCGCAGCTGTGATACGTGGAAAACATTATGCAGGTTAGACAAATTAGGTGGGAGAGCAACTTGATATGCTGATGTCCCTACTTTCTTCAGAATTTGGTAGGGTCCCAAAAATCACGGACTTAGCTTTCTTATTTTGAGAGACCTACCAACTCCAGTAGTCGGGGAAAGTTTCAGAAATACGTGGTCTCCTTCCTCAAATTCTAGAGGTCTATGTCTCTTATCGTAGTAACTCTTTTGCCGACTTTGAGCTGTAAGTATTTTGTTTCGTATTATCCTGATTTGTTCAGTGGTTTGTTGAACTAGATCA
The DNA here is from genome assembly GCA_037074535.1 of Gleditsia sinensis. NCBI lineage: Eukaryota > Viridiplantae > Streptophyta > Magnoliopsida > Fabales > Fabaceae > Gleditsia > Gleditsia sinensis. Next base: position 55,990,462 of record CM073470.1, read on the forward strand.
GGACCCAACAAGTTCTTTTCTCCTACCTCAAACCAACATAGTGGAGATCGGCGCTTTCTACCATATAAAGCTTCATAGGGGGCCATCTTAAGACTAGAGTGATAGCTATTATTATAAGCAAACTCTACTAAAGGTAGGTACTTATCCCATCCTTTACCTTGCTCTATCGCACAGGCCCTCAACATATCTTCTAGGGTTTGAATGGTTCGTTCTGTCTGCCCGTCTGTTTGAGGATGGTAGGCAGTACTGAACCGCAACTGAGTACCAAAAGCTTCTTGCAACTCCTTCCCAAACCTCGACGTGAACCTCGGATCTCTTTTAGAAACAATATTTAAGGGAATCCCATGGAGTCTAACTATTTCCTGAACGTACAATTGGGCCAATTTATCTAGTGAAAAATTAATTTTTATGGGCAAAAAGTGAGCAGATTTGGTTAATCTGTCAACTATTACCCAGATAGAGTCATGTCCCACTGAAGTCTTAGGTAAACCTACAACAAAGTCCATCGAGATACTATCCCATTTCAATTTAGGGATCTCAAGAGGTTGTAAAAATCCTGCTGGCTTTTGATGCTCCACCTTCACTTTTTGACAAATGAGACATTTCGCCACAAACTCAGCAATGTCCTTTTTCATCCCTGGCCACCAATACATCCTTTTTAAATCTTGGTACATTTTAGTGCATCCAGGATGGACTGTGTATTTACTCTGATGCGCTTCCTATAGGATCTTAGTCCTCAACTCTCGTTCTTGAGGGTCACAAATCCTTCCCTGATACATGATTGCTCCATCTTCCATGACAGAAAAATTACCTTGGTCTTTATGATCCTGTAAGTATTGGTCGTGAGCTTGAGCCTCTTTAATCAGGGCTCTAAGGTCACACCCTATACTTAAACCATTAATGGTTAGCTTCTTTGAGGAAAAAGTAGTATCCAGCTTCAAATTCCGAAACTCCTCTAGCATTTGCATCTCATACAACATCATCTGGCCCATGTGTAAAGATTTTCGACTTAAGGCATCAGCTACAACATTCGCCTTTCCTAGATGATACTTTATCTCAAACTTGTAATCATTGAGAAATTCCACCCATCTTCGTTGCCTCATATTTAACTCCTTTTGATCAAAGAGATATTTAAGACTATTGTGATCGTAATATACTTCAAAGGTTGCTCCGTATAAGTAATGTCGCCAAATCTTTAAAGCAAACACCACCACCGCCAATTCAAGATCATGGGTTGGATAGTTTCCTTCGTGGGGTCTTAGTTGTCTAGAGGCATAAGCAACTACTCTCTTGTCTTGCATTAGCACACACCCTAGCCCTTTCTTTGAAGCATCACTATACACTTCAAAATGTCCTGTGGGGTCTGGAATAATTAAAACTGGAGGAGAGGTCAGTCTTGTCTTAAGCTCCTGAAAACTATCTTCACATTGATCAGTCCATTTGAAAGGACTTCCCTTCCTGGTCAATTTAGTCAATGGCAAGGCTATACGAGAAAAGTTTTATATAAACCTCCTGTAGTATCCTGCCAAACCCAGGAAACTTCTGACTTCCGTAATCGTCTTTGGTCTCTCCCACTAAATCACTGCTTCCATCTTGTTAGGATCTACGGCTACCCCACTATTAGAGATGACATGTCCAAGAAACTTCACCTCTGACAGCCAAAATTCACACTTCTCCAATTTGGCATATAACGTTTTCTCTTTCAGCACTTGCAGCACGATTCGGAGATGTTGTTCATGTTCTTTCTCACTCTTAGAATATATCAAGATGTCATCAATGAACACTACAACAAATTGATCTAAGTAGGGTCGAAAAATGCGATTCATGTAATCCATGAAAATTGCAGGTGCATTCGTCAACCCGAAGGGCATTACGAGAAACTCATAGTGCCCATTCCTAGTCCTGAAGGCAGTTTTTAGTACATCCTCCTCCTTAATCCTAATTTGATGATATCCTAACCTCAAGTCAATTTTAGAAAAGATAGAGGCACCCTTCAATTGATCCAATAAGTCATCTATCCTAGGGAGAGGGTACTTGTTTTTGATAGTCACCTTATTCAGCTGTCTGTAATCTATGCATAGTCTCAAGCTCCCGTCTTTCTTCTTAACAAATAATACAGGAGCTCCCCAAGGTGATACACTCGGTCTAATGAATTGCTTGTCTAATAGTTCCTCCAACTGCTTCTTTAGTTCTTGTAGTTCCTTCGAGGCCATTCGATATGGTGCAATAGAGATAGGTCCTATCCCAGGTAGGAGATCAATAGAGAACTCTATCTCTCTCTTGGGAGGTAAGCCTGGAATATCTGATGGAAATACTTCAGGAAACTCATTGGCTATTAGGATTTCATCAAGTTTCGATTCGACTTCTAGGTTTGATAAATACAAGAGAATGTATCCAAGTACTCCATTCTTCAACTCCCTATTAACTTGATTGGCATTTATCATCAATAACTGGACCTCCTCTTCCGGAGTAGAAGGTAGAAATTCAACGGTCTTGTTACAACAATTCAACAAGACTCGATTTCTAGACATCCAGTCTAACCCTAGAATGACCTCAATACCTCTTAAAGGTAAAGAGACGAGGTCTATAGAAAACGTTCTCTCCTGGATCGTGACTTGACAGTCCTTACATACAGAGGAAGTTAATACCCGTTCCCCTGTAGGGGTTACTACGGATAGCTCATAGGGAGTTTCAAAAATAGAGAACTGAAACTTCCTAATACATTCTTCCGATATAAATGAATGACTAGCACCAGAGTCAAATAACACCATAAGAGCAAATCCATAGTTATAGCATGTACCTTGAATCATTTCAGAAGATTGGGCTGCCTCTTGGCCGTTCAGGGGGAAAACCCTTCCTTTCACCTGAGGCCTCTGTTCTGGCTGCTTCCCCACATTCTGTGGGCAATTTTTCGTAAAATGTCCCTTTTGTCCGCAATTGAAGCAGACATCTTGTCCCATGTAGCATGGCCGATTACCATGCATGCGTCCGCACTTAGTGCACTTGACTAAGGCAAGGTTTTGTTGAAAAGGCCTAGGACCCGCAATCATTGGCCTCTTACCAGCTAATCACATCATGTTCAGCTGTATAAACTACAGAAAATATCTTTAGTCTCATAATGCATTATATCTATGCACATAAGAATCATGTTGTAATGATATGTATGACAGGATTAACTATTTTCAAAATATCATATGATGGCCATCAACTTATTCTCATTTCAAGCTACCCCAGTTAGGGTGAGTATTCACTACTCTCCGGTACGGGCTTTTCTCACTCCGTCCGACATGGCCCACTTTCTCTTTCTTTTCTCATTAACATGATCATAACCGTTGGTAGGGCGTCCCCTACTGGTGCACCACACGTATTGCCATGTGACCGTGCTCATTTCTTTTCTATTCACAATGATGGCCAAAAATATGCTTTCAATAACAAGTATGTTCATCAAAATATAATTATTACCAAAAATCATTGGTAATCATGCCATAAACATAACTATTTCAAATATCACTTTATAAAATATTTCCATGTCAAAATTTGACACTTAAGATGGTAAGAAGTTCATACAATGGCAATGGCTATGGCTATACTAGTCATTTATTAAGATTCATCTTCTTTTTTAAATACTAATTTTATTTCTTTATTTTCTTGATGCAGGTTTTCATCCTATCTAACCTTCTCTTACTAATCAGAGCATAACTCCCTCAATTTAACTCTGATGTAGGTGATCTTGGTGTCAATTTCAAGATAAAACAATTATCTAAAACTATTATGTTGAACATTGTAGCGAAATATTAAGAAAGAAAGGTGATATTTCTCCATAAATGTATAGGTTATTGCTTCTCGGATAGGTTCTGACCTCTACCTACTAATCTATCCATATCTACCTCATATAGACTCCAACTTGAGTGATTCCAGTGGGTAAAAGTCCGTGACACACATATCTATAATTATTATGTTAACCATTTATTTTAATTCTATATAGATAATTCCCAGAAATTAAAATACAGAAGCGATCCTAACATATTCTTCCCTGATGAACCATTGTTTGACCTTTGCATACTAATCAGACAATATCTACCTCATATGGACTCCCAATTGAATGATTCCAGTGGCTAAAAATCTGTGACACATATATCGTTAATTCTTATGTTAACCATTTATTTTAATTCCCCACATATAAGTCCCAGAAATTAAAGTATTGAAGCAATCCTAACATATTCTTCCCTGATGAACCATTTTCTGACCTCCGCTGACTAATCAGACCATATATACCTCATATGGACACCAAATTGAATGATTCCAGTGGCTAAAAATCCGTGACACATATAGCCATAATTCTTATGTTAACTATTTATTTTAATTCCATACAGATAATTCCCAGAAATTAAAATACAGAAGCTATCCTAACATATTGTTCTCTGATGAACCATTTTCTGACCTTTGCCTACTAATCGAAACATATCTACCTTATATGGACTCCAAATTGAATGCTTCCAGTGGTTAAAAATCTGTGACACACATAGCTATAATTCTTATGTTAACCATTTATTTTAATTCCATACAGATAATTCCCAGAAATTAAAATACAGAAGCTATCCTAACATATTGTTCTCTGATGAACCATTTTCTGACCTTTGCCTACTAATCGGAGCATATCTACCTCATATGGACTCCATATTGAATGATTTCACTGGTTAAAAATCCGTGAGACATATATCTATAATTCATATGTTAACCATTTATTTTAATTCCTTATAAGTTGTTCCCAGAAATTAAAACACCGAAACTAAAAATTCTGCCACCCATAGCCATAACGATGCAGAACTATCTACACCAACCTAAGTATTCAAACATACATCACATGCAAGATCAATATGTAACATGATATAGCAACATCATGACCAATCATCAAAGTTCTAAGATCAAAATCTCATATAAATATTATAAGTTTCAAAAGTTTTCTTCAAAAAGAAATATTGTTAAACTTACCTGGAGCACTTAGTCCCCTAGACTTCTCCTTTCTCTTTCTTCCTTTCTTCCTCTCCTTTCCTCACTCTACCTTGCTTCTATTTTTCCTCTCCCTCACTTGGACAAAATTATAATGTTGTAAGGGTGGGTTTTCTTATATAGACCACCAAATAATTCATCTTTCATGATCATGGGTCTACCTTATCACAATTAAGATACACTTTGTTGAATTTTTGGAAAACAAACAACTTATGTTCTTGTCTTCCTCTTCCTTAGTCAAGATAAGCATAGGAAAAGGAGATTTGTATTTTGAAAATTATGATGATATGTTCTTAAGATAAGGGACAAGGTCCCTTTGATTTAGGGATTCATTTCCATTTTCTTTTGTCTTAAACAAGTATGATAGGTTTTCCTTTTTGGGTGGCAAATTTCTAGCCCTTGAATCTCCATTATTTGGTTGATATTATTTGTGTGGGATAGGAAAGTTTTGTCCTAATGCCATGTATTTTCATACCACTTGCTAAAATTGTGAGTGTAGGATATAGATGTTTTTGTCCTAAAGCCTTGTATTATCATGCCACTTGCCTAAATGATGAATGTAGAATCACACCACTTGCTAAATTTGTGTCTTAATGCCATGTAACCTAATCTTTATTATTATTATTATATCATCATCTAATTTATTTTATTTTATTTTTCCTCTTGGATTTGGGCTTATTTCTACCCATTATGGGCTTATTCCTACCCATTTTCTTTGCTTTGGATAAAATTCTACCTTTCTTGGAGGGCTTAATCACATTTTCATAATTTTTGGGCTATTGGTCCAATTACTATATCCTAGTCCAAGTCTATGTTTTATTTCTTGGTTAGGTTATCCAATGGCTAGCTAGAAACTTATGTGAAGTGAAAAAACTCTATATGAAGTGTCCATAGGTAAAAGCCCAATGTATGGGTAAAGATTTTAAACTTAGTAACTCTAGTTCTTGAATTAGGAAAAATTACTCTAATTCAATGTTCTTGAAATTTTAAGACCTTTACTTGTTTCTAGAAATTTATCTTCCTTATCCAAGAATTTTGCATCTCTTTAGTATGTTATTTCTAATTTCTTTCTTATTAGGTTTTCCTTCTTTATTTGTTCTCTTAATGTTAGAAACATTTTCTATGCATATACATAAGGTGAAGAATTTCTAAGGACTATATTTCCTTAGATATCTAAAATATTGTCTAATAAATTTTATTTCCTTATTAAATTTTTTATGTACCTTTATCAATAAAAGAAACGAAATTAGGGATGTTACATCTTACCTCATAAGGTGCCCCATGCTGTCAGGTTACCTTAGTGAGTAAGGGTCATCCTAGACTTAGTCAGCCTCCTAAATACAGTAAGGGAGACACTTGTTGCCAGGCCACCCAACTTCAGAGAGGATCAACCTGACTTGTCAGTGGCAAGGTGACACCTATTGCTAGGCCACCTACTTTAGAGAGGGTCCTTCTGACCAAGCTTATGTCTTTTACATGTTTTTCCAGCCACTTAATTCAACAAAGAGCATACATATTAATATCCATCATGAGCATAAGCCACATTCATTCACATGCAAGCCATAACAATTTCATCATGTGTTAAACATACAATGCTCTTAAATTCTTTCCTACTATTCATACATCAGATACTTGCTTAAGGCTGCATATTCAAATGATCTATAACATTTAATAATGTTCAGGCATCATTCCTTCATGCTTTACACAATTAATTCAATGAGCATACATAATCAATTAGATGTTACATATTTCTTTCAATATACATGACTCAAAAAACTCTCATTATCATTCTATAAACATTGATGATTAATTAAGAATTAAAAAGGAAACAGAACATGCTGAAAAAGGGTGAGAGAGCATGAAGCACGGCCTGGTTGTGTCACCAAGCATGACCGTTCTTCTTGCCTGTGCTTACCCCCGTTCTTCCCTCAAAACATGGACATGTCACACACAAACCCGCATTAAGCACGGCCTGGCCGTGCCACCAAGCACGGTCGTGCTTCAGGCTGTGCTCTTCATTTTTCTTCATTTTTACCCCTCCAGCCTAATGCACGACCTGGCTATGCCACCAAGCACGGTCGTGCATTGGGCACGAAACTCACAAAACTTTCTCTTTTTCTCCCAAAGCAGCCAAGAAAATCAACCAACAATTAAAGCATGAAAAACATAATTTTTCCAAAGCATATGACCACTCAAATCATGGATTTAACCTCAAAACCCACTATAGAAAAATTTCCCCAAATCACTACCTCATGCATATAAGTGAACAACTTCCATCAATGCCTCAATGAAAGTTTTATCTACCCTTCCAACATACTTAAATGCACACACACAAGTCAGCCATTAAATCATCCAACCAAAATTTATAAAAAAAGGATGTTGATCTTACCTTATATACCACAAGAGTTTGTTTCTCTCACTACACTTGTTGAAGTTCCTCTCTCTTTCTTTAATTCCAAACTGCAAACAAATGATCTATAACATTTAATAATGTTTAGGAATCTTTCCTTCATGCTTTTCACAATTAATTCAATGAGCATACATAATCAATTAGACGTTACATATTTCTTTTAATATACATGACTCAAAAAACTCTCATTATCATTCTATAAACATTGATGATTAATTAATAATTAAAAAGGAAACAGAAAATGCTAAAAAAAGGTGAGAGAGCATGAAGCACAGTCCGACCGTGTCACCAAGCACGCCCATGCTTCTTTCCCATGCTTACCCTCGTTCTTCCCTCACAACGTGGCCGTGTCACACACAAACCCGCATTAAGCACGTCCTAGCCGTAACACTAAGGACGGTCATGCTTCAAGCTGTGCTCTTCATTTTTCTTTATTTTTAGCCCTTCAGCCTAGAGCACGACCTGGCTGTGCCGCCAAGCTCGGTCGTGCTCTGGGCACGAAACTCACAAAACTTTCTCTTTTTCTCCCAAAGCAGCCAAGAAAATCAACCAACAATTAAAGCATGAAAACATAATTTTTCCAAAGCATATGACCACTCAAATAATGGATTTAACCTCAAAACCAACTATACAAAAATTTCCCCAAATCACTACCTCGTGCATATAAGTGAACAACTGCCATCAATGCCTCAATGAAAGTTCTATCTACCCTTCCAACATACTATAATGCACACACACAAGTCAGCCATTAAATCATCCAACCAAAATTTATAAAAAAGGATATTGATCTTACCTTATATACAACAAGAGTTTGTTTCTCTCACTACACTTGTTGGATTTCCTCTCTCTTTCTTTAATTCCAAACTGCAAACAAATCCTCCATCACTTAATTCCAAAGATTCAAGGTTGAAATACAAGATAAGGGAGTGGGATTACATTTTTCTTCTTGTTTTTCAGATTCCTCTCTCTCCTTCTTCTCCCTGATCTCTCTCTCTCCCTCTTTTCCTCTTTTTTTTCTCCTTCTTGTTATGGATCTTTCTCTCCCTCTTGTTGGATGCTTGGCAACTTGGTCACTAAGTCTACAAGAAAATAATATAAAAAGCTAACTTCTCCAAGAAGCCACTTCCTCCTTAACCAATTCCCTAAAACTTTCAACATTGCCACTCTATTACAATGAAACTATATAGTTGGTTAAGGCATTGTTTGGGTGAAGGGAAAACTTACCAAGTGTTTAATTCCTTCTTGAGACATATTCCAATGGATTTTTGTGCAACTTTCTTCATAGCTCCTCATCTCTATTTTTATTGCCCAATTATGGCCTTGTAGATAAAGAAATTACTACCTCCTTCTTAAGCATCTCTTCCAAAAATAAGAAATCCCTCATTAAACATTCACAATTATTTTCCTATAAATACCCCATTTAATCCTTTCTTAATATTCCATTTTGTAAATATAATTAATACGATTTTGGGTGTTAAAGTGATCATTGATAGGTTGACTAAATCAACATATTTCCTACTAGTGAAAACCACATACAATGTAGCTCAGTATGCAAATTTGTATTTGAATGAAATAGTGAGGCTTTATGGAGTGCCAATATCGATTATTTGTAATTGAGGACCATAGTTCACAGCTCATTTTTGGTGAGTCTTCCAAGAAGTTTTGGGCACGAAGTTAAATCTTAGTACTGCTTTCCATCCTAAAAAAGATAGACAGTCTGAGTGAACTATCCAAATATTGGAAGACATTCTTCAGGTATGTATGCTAGATTTTCAAGGTAGCTAGGAAAGATTCTTACCCCTAGCTAAATTTGCTTATAACAATAGCTATCAAGCCAGTATACAAATGGCCCTTTTTGAGGAATTATATGGTAGACGTTGTCGTTCTCATATGGGATGGTTTGAGATAGGCGAAGATAAGATTCTAGAGCCTGATTTGGTATAAGATGCACTTGTCAAGGTAAAGTTAATTAAGGAAAGGTTATTAGCAGCCCAGAATAGACATCAACCATTGAAATTTGCCATAAGTGAATATGTCTTCTTGAAGATATCTCCTATGAAAGGAGCAGTAAGATTTAGAAAAACAAGGGAATTTAAATCGATGGTATATAGGTCCATTTGAAATTCTTGATATGATCGGCCCAATAGCTTATTGTTTGGCTTTGCCACCTGAATTGAATAATGTCCATATAGTCTTTCATGTGTCTATGTTTCGAAAGTATTTACCAGACCCAACACTTGTTATTCAATGTCAGGAGATTCAATTAGCCAAAGATTTGTCATATAAGGACAAACCAGTGGCTATAGTAGATAGACGAGTGAAGAAGCTGCGCTTAAAGGAAATACCCATAATGAAAGTGATGTGCCAAAATCACTATTCAGAGGAGGCTACTTAGGAAAGAGAAAAGGTTATGCGCGCCAAATACATATATCTTTTTGAATTACTAGGTTAGTTTTTATTATAAATAAGAAGATAAAATTCGAGAACCGAATTTCTTAAAGGAGGGGAGAATTTAATAGCCCCTAAAAAAAGAAAAAGAGAAAACCCTAAATAAATGAAAAACTGTAAATTAAAGAAAATTTGGAATGTAAGTGAAGATTATAAAAATAAAGATAAGAATACTTGGAAATATGTTTATTTATTATATTATTTAAGGAATTATGAAGGTGAATACGAGGATTTAAGTTTTGGGGCAAAAATATAATTTCCTAAAAGTTTAGGGGTCAAAATGAAAATAACAAAATTTCTAAGGATACCCCTCAACAATTGAAATTTTGCTAATAAACCCCTTAGATGATTTTAAGAGAACCAGATGCAAAATTCACGTGAAAACTTCTGCACTCTGTAACATCCCTAATTTTGTTTCTTTATTAATAAAGGTACATAAATATTTAGTTTAGGAAATAAAATTTATTATATAATTTTTTTACATATCTAAGGAAATATAATTCTTAAAAATTATTCACCTTATCTTAGGAAATGTTTGGAATATGATTAGATGTAGATATATGTCTCACAGATTTTTCAGCATTCAAATCACTCAATTTAGATTCCATATGAGGTATATATGGGCAGATTAGTAAGCAGTGGTCAAAAACTGGCTAACCAGGGAAGAATCTGTTAAGTATGCTTCTGTATTTTAATTTTTGGGCACATTTTTGTATGGAAATTGTAACATCTCGTAAGAAAATAAAATTTATTAGACAATTTTTAGATATCAAAGGAAATATAATCCTTATAAATTCTTTACCTTACGTATATGCATAGAAATATTCTAACATTAATGGAATAGGTAAAGAGAGAAAACTTAAGAGAAAATATTAAAAATAAATATACTAAAGAAATGTGAAATTATTGGGTAAGAAAGATAAATTTTTGTGAAGTCAGTAAAGGTATTAAAATTTCAAGAAGATTGAATTAGGGTAATTTTTCCTAATTTAAGAGTTAAAGTTACTAAGTTTAGTATCTCCACCCATAAATTGGGCTTTTACCTATGGACACTTCATATAGAGTTTTTCTACTTCACATGAATTTTTAGCAAGCCAATAGGATAGGCCAAGGAAGAAATAAAACATAGACTTGGACTAGGATATAGAAATTAGACCGGTAGCCCAAAAATCATGAAAATGTGACAAGCCCATTATGAAAGGTAGAAATTTAACCAAAGTAAAGAAAATGGGCAAGAATGAGCCCAAACCCAAGAGAAAAATAAAATAAAATAAATAAAATAAAGTGATGGAATAATGGTGTAATCAAGATTAGGTGACATGGCATTAAGACAAAAATTTAGCAAGTGGTGTGATATCCTACATTCATAATTTTAGCAAGTGGTATGATAATACATGCCATTAGGACAAAATATCTATATCCTACACTCATAATTTTAGCAAGTGGGTAATAATACATAGCATTATGACAAAACATCTTTATCCTACACAAATAATTTTAGGTAAGAAAGGAAGATTCAAGGGTTGAAAATTTTCCACCTAAAAAGGCAAACCTATCATACTTGATTAAGACAAAAGAAAAAGGAAATGAATCCCTATATCAAAGGGACCTTGTCCCTTATCTTAAGAACATATCATCATAATTTTCAAAATACAAATCTCCTTTTCTTATGCATATCTTGACTAAGGAAGAGGAAGACAAGAATATAAGTTGTTTGCTTTCCAAAAATTCAACCAAGTACATCCTAATTGTGATAAGGTAGACCCATGATTATGAAAGGTAAATTATTTGATAGTCTATATAAGCAAAACCCACCCTTATAACATTAGAATTTCGTCCAAGTGAGGGAGAGAAAAAATAGAAGCAAGGTAGAGTGAGGAAAGGAGAGGAAGAAAGGAAGAAAGGAAGAAAGATGAAGGAGAAATCTAGAGGACTAAATGCTTAAGGTAAGTTTAACAATATTTCTTTTTGAAGAAAAGATTTGAAACTTGTAATATTTATATGAGATTTTGATCTTAGAACTTTGATGAATGGTCAGGGATGTTGTTGTATCATGTTACATATTATGTATGTTTGAATACTTAGGCTGGTGTAGATAGTTCTGCATAGGTATGGCTATGGTTGGCAAAATTTTAAGCTTCTGTTTTTAAAATTCTAGGAAGAATCTATAAGAACTTTAAACAAATGGTTAACATGAACAATGTAGATCTATGTCACACGGAACTTTAGCCACTGAAATCACTCAATTTGGAGTCCATATGAGGTAGATATAGTCCGATTAGTAAGCAGTAGTCAGAAAATGGTTAATCAGGGAAGAATATGTTAGGTTAGCTTCTGTGTTTTAATTTCTAGGAACCTTTTGTAGGCACTTAAAATAAATGGTTAACATAAACATTATAGATATATGTGTCACGAATTTTAATCCACTAGAATCACTCAATTTGGAGTTCGTATGAGGTAGATATGGTCTGATTAGTATGCAGTGGTCAGAAATTGGTTAATCAGGAAATAATATTTTAGGATAGCTTCTGTGTTTAAATTTCTGGGAACACTCTGTAGGGAATTAAAATAAATGATTAACATAAAAATTCTTTCTATATGTGTCACAGATTTTTAGCCACTGGAATAAATTAATTTAGAATTCTTATGAGGTAGATATGCATAGATTAGTAGGTAGAGGTCAGAACCTATCTGAGAAGAAATAACCTGTACTTTGAGGGAGTAATATCAACATGACTTCTTAATATTTCGTTCAACTGTTCAACATAATAGTTTTATATAATTGTTTTATCTTTAAATTCACACCAAGATCACCTATATCGGAGTTAAATTGAGGGAGTTATGCTTTGATTAGTAAGAGAAGGTTAGATAGGATGTGGTGCGCACTGTCGCAGGCACGCCCAAATTAAAACCTTACCTCAACACTAACCTGTAGTAGTGGGAGTAAGGGTCGATCCCACAGAGACTGGAATTACCTTATGTGATTCAGAAAGGGGGGATTGAGAGTCGCAATTAAAATTAAGTAAACAGTAGCAAAAATAATTGAGAGAAATTGATTAATGAGAAAAGCGTTGGTTTCGGTCGATATTCACCATCAAGGGATTGCATTGATCATAGACAAAATTATCAATCTTAAACCAAATATCTATCATTGGGATTCTATCCCAGTTCCTCCTTAAGCCTAGTAAATTAATGACAATCGCACTAATTATACTCTAATTAACGAGCAATCCTTTAACACATCGGTAAAGCATCACTTATTAACCGCATGAAAAACAAGAGAAACTAATAGAGCTAAACGAATACAAGCACATCGGTTATATTCAATTTAGTTGATATTCATCATAGGATTAACGATTTATAATCCAAAATCCTTAATCCTATTTGCTTCACGAATCAAGTAATAAAAGCTTTGTTCAAAACCTAGTTCAGCAGCTACACATACAATATACTAGTAGGCCTCCTAGCAATCACATGCATAATATTAAGAAAATAAGAACAGATGAATAAACAATACCCGGTTAAGATTGAATGCAATGAAATCAAATTCGTATCTCACAATGACATCAAATCCCTTGAGGTTTCAATCTCCCTCAACCAACTAAAGAAAATTAGCCGCGCAGGGCCATAGAAAACTAAACAAGAAGTAAAGAAAAGAGTTGAGAACTTGAATGAATTCTTTACTGAATGAATAGATGCCTTCTCTGCTTACTTTCCTTCCTCTTTATAGATTCCCCCCTCCTAGTCGAAGTAGGAAAGTTTTTAGGTCAAATCTCCATCAATTGGGCTTCAAATCAGGCGAAAAACTCTAAAATCGCGACTTCCGGAGCGGCGGCGCCGCGGCGCATAAGCTCAGCGCCGCGGCGCTGCGAAGCTTCATCCACGGGGTGCCGCGGCGCACCATGCAGCGCCGCGGCGCTCCATTCTTCGTACGCGGGCGCCGCGGCGTACCCATGCAGCGCCGCGGCGCTCGTGGTTCTGGGGCAAGGGCGCCGCGGCGCCAACAACCAGCGCCACGGCGCTACGAGACATCCATGACGGGCCGCCGCGGCGCTGTATTGTGAGCGCCGCGGCGCCTAGAAAACGCCGGATTTTGCTAAAGTGTCGAACACGAAAGTTGTAGCTCTATGTTTCTTCTTTCCATAGCCGCTGGAATCAGCTCAATCGGAGCTCAAATGAGTGAGATATGCTTCCATTAGTGACGAAAGGTCAGAAATCAGCATTTTTCATGATTTTCTTCTATTTTTCTCTTCTTTTCTTCTTTATTATTCCTAAAAACATAAAACACACAATTTAATTAAAACCTATCTATTTATCATTTAAATAAAATAAAAAGAAACATAAAATATGCTAAATACATGCTTAATTTAAAGCATGTCAAATACCCCCACACTTGCTCTTTTGCTTGTCCTCAAGCAAATTAAACCATGTGAACAATATTCAATAAATAAGGTAAGTGAAAGTCTTTCCAATATATTGCCTCATAGTGAAAATTGAATGCTCTTAAAGAAATTTCAGAAAATTTAATGACTATGTGCAATATTCAATTTAAATGCAATTCAGAATTCATTTTTCTAGAGCCCTGAGTGTGTGTGTGTTTTGAGCAGTTCAATCATCTTTCATTCAAATGAGTTTATATATCTCAAGAAATCAAGTATGGATCTCCTCGTAGGATTTCCATAAGCTTATTTTTCCTGTTGCTCTCCACTAATGTAGGTCAAAACTATTTTTAAGATCAAAAGGACTTTATTTAGCTTGTAATGTGGCCAAGGTGAAGGGTGGGACAAAGGATATCAATGTAGGATCATTCACCCAGCACCACATGATTAAAATTGATCTCTTGAGCTCTTTGCTTTCCTCCAATAATTTTGGGAAGATTTTCTCCCCACACTACTTTTCCTGCTTCAATCCATCATTATCCTCTTTTTCTTTCACCCACAACATTTGTTCTTATATATATATAATTTTTTTTTTTTTCTTTTGAAAATTTCTTTTCTTTTCCTTGCTCCACCCTTCCACCCTTTTTGTAAAATAAAGCAATACAATACAAATATTCCTCAGAATAATCATGGAGTGAGTGAATAAGGTAAAGAAAAAAAAATAAGGATATACAAACTTTGGCTTATGGCTCAATTATGGTTTTCAGAAGGAAAAGTTCATTAAGCTCAAAATAAAGGAACTAGTGTTATTTTATTACTTAGGTTAGGCTTGAAAGGCTCAATCTATCCAATAATGCCTAAATCATCTCCTAAATAATAGTATTAACCTAGGATTTCGCCTCAAGCAGCATTCAAATAAGTTCTAGAATCCTGTTGAGATCATAAAAAATTTCTTTAAGTTGTATAAATTTTCTTTAAATAAAAGATAAACTAAATACTCAAAGTTGTTGTGCAAAATAGATTCAGGATTCTAGAAAATGGATAATAAATTGCAAAAAAAATTAAAATTACACATAATTATGATTTTCCTACGTTTCTTAGGAGCTATTAGCAATTTAAACATTTATATCATTGGCTATTGGTTTCACTAACACAAACCCTTAAATTGAAATTTTGTTCACATGCTCACCTCATGATAGGAATAAAAGTGCACACATCATAGAATTATAGTAATGCATCAAAGTAGAAAAGTGCACAAGTGTATGAGTTATTATACAATCATCCAGCTGAGTCATAAAGTGACCCCCCCCACACTTAAAAACATACATTGTCCCCAATGTAAGAATATCAAAGAAAAAACACAATAGAGACAAGTAATAAAATAAGGAGGGGTCCAGGGAAACTTCCCTGATCAAGTGTCTTTAAATTCGACTCAATTGCTGATATGAGGTGTATAATCCTGCAAAAGAAGATGAAAAATCAAGTTATGCAAGCAATATAATCGAATGGGAGGTGAGTATGGGTGATTGGAGGCAAGAAAAGGAATTTGGGGGTGAGAGAGAGCAAAAACCGCGGGTAGGAGAAGAGGTTCTCGCGAACCTCTTATAGAGAGCGCCGCGGCGCTCTCTGCTGAAACGCGGAGCGCCGCGGCGTTATCTTCAGGCGCCGCGGCGCTGACCCAATCTGGGTAGGGGCGCCGCGGCGCTGTTCTTGAGCGCCGCGGCGCTCGTGTGCGTCCACAGCTTTTTTTTTTTTTTTTTTTTTTTTTTTTTTTTTTTTTAATACAAATTAAACTATGAAAAGAAAAAATAATAAGAAGAAGAAAAATGATTGTTGGGTTGCCTCCCAACCAGCGCCTTTGTTTTACGTCGTTGGCTCGACTCAGCTCCCTATTGTTGTTCATGGAGGCTCTTTGAGGTTCACTTTAAATTTCTGGGACTGATTCAATCTTTGAAATTCAACTGCATAACCAAAAGGCACATCAGTAATAACAAGTGGACCTAACCAAGGGAGCGATTTCTTACCTTTAAAGGGTTCAACCCCTTTCATTTCTAGAACTTGATGCAATTTTATAGTCGGGTCTATGCCTTTAAGGTTTGCAATTGTTTTTATAATGGCATTTCTTTTTTTCTGAAAAATATGCATCAATTCTTCTTCTTTTTTAACACCCAAATTCTTGGCAACTAGAATAGGTGAAGCTTCCCCTACTTCCAAGTATTTCAAGTGATTAGGGAGAGGTGACAAATTAGCCCCAGGATCCTGCAAAACAGAAGGTACAAGAGTAATATCAGAATTTGATAATTCCTTATAAGCAACCTTACCTGTTGGTGGTCCTTCTGAAAAATCATTAAGTGCAGCCAATTCCTCTTTTGTTTCTCCATCTAAATTTGTCTCACCACCATCTTCTTCTATGGATTTGCTCACAATTACTTCTAATTTGTCTTTTCCATCTAATTCAAATATGTCATGTGCCAAAGAATCAAGTACATCAATAGAATAAACAGGATTATCATCACCTGGGTGTTTCATGGCTTCATACATATTGAATTTTATTACTTCACCATTAAATTCCATAGTGAGTGTGCCATTGTGAACATCTATCTTGGTTTTGGAGGTTTTCAAGAATGGTCTCCCTAATAATATTGGAGAAGTAAAATCTCCATTGTCCATGTCAAGCACATAAAAATCTGCAGGGAATACAAAATCATCTACCTGTACCAAAACATCTTCAATTATTCCCTTAGGATATGCAGTGGACCTGTCTGCTAGCTGAATTATCAAATTTACAGATTTCAATGGTCCCAAATTCAAAGATGTGTATACAGAATATGGCATAACATTGATGGAAGCTCCTAAATCTAACATAGCCTTTTCAATGCGAGTCCTCCCAATTTTGCATGGAATAGTAAACATACCTGGATCCTTGCATTTAGTGGGGAGTTTAGTTTGAATCATAGCTGAAACATTCTGACTCATTTGAACCTTCTCACATCCCTTCAATTTTTGCTTTTTTTTCTGGGTACATAGTTCTTTCAAAAACTTTGCATATCTTGGTACCTGTTTAATAGCATCTAAAAGGGGAATATTAATTTCACACTTTCTGAAGGTTTCATATAATTCAGAAGTTTTTTCATGCAACCTGTCTTCTTTAAGAGCTTCTGGAAAAGGAGGCACAACTTCATAATTTAAATTAGAAGGAGACTTACCTGTAGGTGCTTCATTCTCCTTAATTGATTTTTCAGTTTCCTTAGGAGAAGAGGGTGCCGGTGGACTTTCAATCTCCTTACCATTTATTGAAATAATTGAACTGACATTTTCTCTAGGATTCACCACAGTTTGTGAAGGTAACTTACCTGAGTTTTGAGCATCCAGTCGACTCACTGTGGTTGCTAACTGACCCATTTGAGTTGTCAGGTTCTGAATGCTAGCTCTTGTCTCTTGCTGAAATTGATGAGAGCTATGCACAAGAGTCTTCACAATATCTTCCAATGGATTACTTACCTGATGCTCCTGGGATGCATTTTGTTTAGGATAATAGGCCTGTTGGTTTTGTTGAAAATTCTGTCCTGCAGGCCTATTTTGTGCATTTCCATATCTGAAATTGGGATGATCCTTCCATCCAGGATTGTATGTATTAGCATATGGATCATACCTCTTTGGTTGGCCAGGAAAACCTCCTACAGCATTAGCTTGTTCTGTGGACTCCTCTTGAAGTGTAGGACACATGTCAGTTGGGTGCCCTGTTGCTGAACATATCCCACAGACTTTAACTTGTTGGAGTGTACCTGTAGCCATTTGGCGCACAAGAGAAGTAAGTTCAGATATTTGATTCTGAAGAGAAGTTGTACTTACCTCATGGGCATGTCTAACAGGAGGATCATGCCTAACGCCAAATTGTTGTGAATTGGCAGCCATATTTGATATGAGAATTCTGGCTGCCTCAGGAGTTTTATCTACTAGTGCTCCTCCACTAGCTGCATCTATCATGCTCCTGTCTCCCTGCAAAAGGCCTTCATAGAAATATTGGATTAATAGCTGCTCACTAATCTGATGATGTGGGCAGCTTGCACAAAGTTTCTTAAACCTCTCCCAATATTCATAAAGGGTTTCACCATGCAATTGCCTAATGCCGCATATTTCTTTCCTAATAGTGGCGGCTCTAGATGCAGGAAAATAACGTTCTAAAAACATTCTTTTCATCTCATTCCAAGTAGTAATGGTACCAGAGGGTAAATAATACAACCAATCCTTGGCTGAATCTTTTAAAGAAAAAGGAAAAGCCCTGAGTTTAATTTGTTCCTCAGTTACTCCAGGGGGCTTCATACTGGTACAAACCACATGGAACTCCTTTAGATGTTTATGCGGGTCCTCACCTGCAAGACCATGAAAACTAGGTAAGAGATGAATTAATCCAGATTTTAATTCAAAATTCACATTATCATCAAGATTAGGGAAAGTAATGCATAAGGGTTGTTGATGCAAATCAGGAGCTGCAAGCTCCTTCAGAGTAGGGTGTCTGGCCATGATCACTTCCTCCGTATCCTGATCAATGTCTTCTTGAATTCCTCTTCTGTGCCTGTATACAGATTTTCCAATATCTGGATTGAACTGTAAATCTTGACAATTAGCAGAACGAGTCACAGGCATAAAATAAAAAAAATCACAAAAGTAATGACGCAGTCCCCGGCAACGGCGCCAAAATTTGGTGCGCACTGTCGCAGGCACGCCCAAATTAAAACCTTACCTCAACACTAACCTGTAGTAGTGGGAGTAAGGGTCGATCCCACAGAGACTGGAATTACCTTATGTGATTCAGAAAGGGGGGATTGAGAGTCGCAATTAAAATTAAGTAAACAGTAGCAAAAATAATTGAGAGAAATTGATTAATGAGAAAAGCGTTGGTTTCGGTCGATATTCACCATCAAGGGATTGCATTGATCATAGACAAAATTATCAATCTTAAACCAAATATCTATCATTGGGATTCTATCCCAGTTCCTCCTTAAGCCTAGTAAATTAATGACAATCGCACTAATTATACTCTAATTAACGAGCAATCCTTTAACACATCGGTAAAGCATCACTTATTAACCGCATGAAAAACAAGAGAAACTAATAGAGCTAAACGAATACAAGCACATCGGTTATATTCAATTTAGTTGATATTCATCATAGGATTAACGATTTATAATCCAAAATCCTTAATCCTATTTGCTTCACGAATCAAGTAATAAAAGCTTTGTTCAAAACCTAGTTCAGCAGCTACACATACAATATACTAGTAGGCCTCCTAGCAATCACATGCATAATATTAAGAAAATAAGAACAGATGAATAAACAATACCCGGTTAAGATTGAATGCAATGAAATCAAATTCGTATCTCACAATGACATCAAATCCCTTGAGGTTTCAATCTCCCTCAACCAACTAAAGAAAATTAGCCGCGCAGGGCCATAGAAAACTAAACAAGAAGTAAAGAAAAGAGTTGAGAACTTGAATGAATTCTTTACTGAATGAATAGATGCCTTCTCTGCTTACTTTCCTTCCTCTTTATAGATTCCCCCCTCCTAGTCGAAGTAGGAAAGTTTTTAGGTCAAATCTCCATCAATTGGGCTTCAAATCAGGCGAAAAACTCTAAAATCGCGACTTCCGGAGCGGCGGCGCCGCGGCGCATAAGCTCAGCGCCGCGGCGCTGCGAAGCTTCATCCACGGGGTGCCGCGGCGCACCATGCAGCGCCGCGGCGCTCCATTCTTCGTACGCGGGCGCCGCGGCGTACCCATGCAGCGCCGCGGCGCTCGTGGTTCTGGGGCAAGGGCGCCGCGGCGCCAACAACCAGCGCCACGGCGCTACGAGACATCCATGACGGGCCGCCGCGGCGCTGTATTGTGAGCGCCGCGGCGCCTAGAAAACGCCGGATTTTGCTAAAGTGTCGAACACGAAAGTTGTAGCTCTATGTTTCTTCTTTCCATAGCCGCTGGAATCAGCTCAATCGGAGCTCAAATGAGTGAGATATGCTTCCATTAGTGACGAAAGGTCAGAAATCAGCATTTTTCATGATTTTCTTCTATTTTTCTCTTCTTTTCTTCTTTATTATTCCTAAAAACATAAAACACACAATTTAATTAAAACCTATCTATTTATCATTTAAATAAAATAAAAAGAAACATAAAATATGCTAAATACATGCTTAATTTAAAGCATGTCAGGATGAAAACCTGCATCAAGAAAATAATGAAATAAAATTAATATTTGAAAAAGAAGAATCTTATAAATGAAAATAATAAATGACTAGTATATGCCATAGCCATTGCCATTGCATGAACTTTTTACAATCTTAAGTGTGAAATTTTGACTTGAAAATATTTTATAAAGTGATATTTGAAATGGTTATCTTCATGTCATGATTACCAATGATTTTTGGCTATTATTGTGAAAAGAAAAGAAATAAGCACGGTCACATGGCAAATCCGTGTGGTGCACCAGTAGGGGATGCACTACCAACGGTTATGAATATGTTAATGAGAAAAGAAAGAGAAAGTGTGCCATGTCTGACGGAGCGAGAAAAGCCCGTACCGGAGAGTAGAAAATACTCACCCTGATCGGAGTAGCTTGATATGAGAATAAATTGATAGTCATCATATGATATTCTGAAAATAATTAATCTTGTCATACTTGTCATTACTGTAGATTCTCATATGCATAGGTATAGTGCATTCATGTGACCAAAGATATTTACTGTAGTTTATACAGCTGAACATGACGTGATGAGCTATATTGATAGTTATTTATTGTTAAACTTACTGGGATTTAATTCTCACTATATTTCCATGTCATGTTCAAAAAATTAGTTATGCAGATTTTTCTATGGCTCTGCTTTTAGTTTATGTTAGATCGAGTTACTCTATGTTGGGCAGATCTTAGAATCAAATAATATGTTTGTGGTCGAGTTGGTTCAGATCCCGGTGAAGGTGCAACCACCCACACCTATATCTCTGGAATTGGTCAACCAAAATAAATAAGATGTAGTTGTATATGTGTTTGATTTTTTTGTACATACGTTTTGATTAATGACGTGTATGTGAGCTCTATATTGTATGATAAATAATAATAAAAAAAGAGGTTGTTACAGAAATAAAGGAAATTATTAACATAACAAATATAGATATATGTCTCACGGATCTATAGGCTCTAAAATTACTTAATTTGAAGTCCATATGAGGGAGCTATGGCTGATTAATGAGTAGAGGTCAAAATTAGTCTAGAATCCCGGGTGGTAAATGTATGTGTTTTTGTTTTCGATTTTTTGGGAATAGTTTGTAAGGAATCTGAAGAAATGATAAACATGAAAGTTGTAGATAAGTGGGCAACTTTTTATAGGATTTGGAATCAACTTAATGTGAGTTTGTATGAGAGAGATATGGTTAAATAACTCAAGAAGGGTCACAGAACACGACTAGGCCGTGTTCTGGGTTGCTTTAGTATGGGTAGGCAATAACATTCAATTAAATTATCTAAGCATAATTAAGGTTGATGAAATACCATTAACACTTATACAATTCTGGGTTCACATACACATCATTATTTAAAAACATCCATACACAAATCAAACACATATATGTCTACATCTTATTCATCCATATTGACTGGTTCCGAAGATACAGGTGCAGGTGGTTGCACTCTCACCGGGATCTTAGCCAACTCAACCCAATGTACACTAAAAACTAGTCATAGTGAATATCTGTATATTTAGTCTTCTGAACAAAATATAGAGACATAGTGAGAATTAAATCTATAACAACTTCATATTTTTTTACATATATACATATATATAAATTTTTAAAGTCCTATGAAGTCATTACCTTTATTTAACTCATAATAACATTTAATTCATTTAACCAAGCATAATTAATGTTTACACATCATTAATTAACAACATCCGTACACAAATCAAACACATATAAATCGATATCTTATTCATCCATATTGACCAGTTCTGGGGATACGGGTGAGGTTAGTTGCACCTTCATTGGGATCTTAGCCAACTCGACCACAAACACCTTATTAATTTCTAGGATATGCCCAACATAGAGTAACTCGATCCAACGTACACTAGGAGCTACAGCCAAAGAAAAATATGCAAAACTAGTTTTCTGAACATGATATGGAAATATAGTAAGAATTAAATCCTAGTAGGTTCAATAATAAATCACAATTATCATCAATATAGATTATTATATCATGTTCATCTGTATAAGATATAACAAATATCTTAGGTCACATGAATGCACTTTATCTATGCACATAAAAATCATACAGTAATGACATGTATGCCATGAATAACTATTTTCAGATTACCATATGATGGCTATCAACTTATTTTCAAATTAAGCTACCTCGATCAGGGTGAGTACTTTCTACTCTCCAAGATGGGCTTTTCTCGCTTCGTTCGACATGGTACACTTTCTCTTTCTTTTTTCATTAACATAACCATAGTCATTGGTAGAGCGTTCCTTATTGGTGCACCACATGGACCGCCATGAGACTATGCTCATTTCATTTCTTTTTTTTTCTTTTCAAATTCATAGCAAAAAATATGATTTCAATAACAAGTATGTTCATTATACTCACATGCCATAATTTTTCATCAAAATATAATCATTACCAAAAGTCATTGGTAATCATGACATGAATATAATCATTTCAAATATCACTTTATAAAATATTTCTATGTCAAAATTACACACTTAAGATGGTAAGGAGATCATGCAATGGAAATGGCTATGGCATACACTAGTCATTTATTATTTTCATTTATAAGATTCTTCTTCTTTTTTAAATATTATTTTTATCTCTTCATTTTCTTTATGCTTGGCCTCTAGTCACTTTCCTCCTACTTATATCATTTCCAACACATGTTCTCACAAATTTAATACGACATTCTTCTTTAATTTGCTTTCTACTATTATCCTATAGTTAATGGGGTTCATTTAGGGTAGAAAAATGTTGAAAATAAGTTTTACCAGCTTCCAACACGGCCTAAACATATCCTATAACACGGCTTGGCCATTTCCTGTAAAACAGCCATGCTTTAGGCTTCAAAATGTCCTTTCTAGCACAAAACACGACCTTGCCGTGCCTTGGAACACGACCATGCTCTCTGTTGTGTATTCCCTCATGCAGGTTTTTTTCATGCCTGATCTTCTCTCACTAATCAGAGTATAATTCCCTCACTTTAACTCTAACTTATGTGATTTTGGTGTCCTTTTTAAGATAAAAAAAATTATCTAAAACTATTATGTTGAATATTTTAGCGAAATCTTAAGGAATCTTTGTGATTATACTCCCTCAAGTTAAACGTTATTTCTTCTTGGGTAGATTATGTCCTTTACTTACTAATCTAATCATATCTCCCTCATATGAACTCCAAATTGAGTTATTCCAGTGGCTAAATTTTTGTGAGACATATATCTATATTGTTTATGTTAACCAGTTATTTTAATTCCTTACATAAGTTTCCTAGAAATTCAAACACAGAAGCTTTTCTAACAGATTCTTCCCTAGTTAACCATTTTCTGACCATTGCTTACTAATCTAACCATATCTACCTCATATAGACTCCAAATAGAGTGATTCCAGTAGCTAAAAATTCATGAGACATATATATATATATATATATATATATATATATATATATATATATATATTGTTCATATTAATCATTTCTTTTAATTACTAACTTATTCTTCCCAGAATTTTAAAAATAGAAACTTTCTTAATTACTCTGAAATTCAGTTTCTTAACCAAAACTTTTCTAAGGTTTTAGTTTATCATTTTATTATGTCCTCTTCCATTTTCTTCTTAATTTACATCTAATCATATTTTATCAATTGTTCACCACATTTAAATATACAAAATAGCAGCATAAAACATCTTAAACTTTTGTCACCCATAGCCATACCTATGCAGAACTATCCACACCAACCTAAGTATTCAATCATACATCACTTGCAAGATCAACATGGACATGATATAGCAACATCCATGGCCAATCATCTAGGTAACAAATATAGTAAATTTCATCAAAGTTCTAGGATTAAAATCCCATATAAATGTTTCTAATTTCAAAGCTTTTCTAAAAAAAAATTTGTTAAACCTACCTAAAGATCTCCCTAGCTCACTTAGTGAATTCTTTTTTTATTTTCTCTTGAAGGAAGTAGCAAGATTCCTCCCTTCTCTTAGCTTTTCTAGCAGCTTAAAAAAGAGAAGCAGGGTGAGTTTTTGAACCCCAAGGATTGAGAGAAAAGATGGATTCAAGTGGAGATAAAGCTAACTTACCTTGAGTACTTAGTGCTCCATACTTCTCCTTCTTCTTCCTTCCTTTCTTCTTTTCTCATTCTCTCCTTTCCTCACTCTACATTGCTTCTATTTTTCCTCTCTCTCACTTGGACTAAATTATAATGTTATAAGGTTTGGTTTTGCTTAAATAAACTATCAAGTGGTTCAACTTTCATGATCATTGGTCTATCTTATCAAAATTAGGATGCACTTGTTATTTTTTTGGGGAAAGACAACTCATGTTCTTGTCTTTCTCTCCCTTAGTCAAGATATGCATAACAAAAGGAGATTTGTATTTTAAAAATCAAGATAAAAAGTTCTTAAGACAAGGGACAAAGTCCCTTTGATTTAGGGATTCATTTCCTTTTTTCGTTTGTCACACTCAAGTATGATAGGTTTGCCTTTCTATGTGGTAAATTTTTTGCCCTTGAGTCTCCCTTGCTTGGCTGAAATTATTTATGAAGGATAAGGATGTTCTGTCATAATGCTATGTATTATTACCCACTTGTTGAAATTATGAATGTAGGATATAGATGTTTTGTCCTAATACCATGTATTATTACCTACTTGTTGAAATTATGAATGTAGAATATAGATGTTTTGTCTTAATGCCATATGACCTAATCTTGATTATTATTACACTACTATTTTCTCCAAGTCTTTGTTTTATTTCTTGCTTGGGCTATCTTATTGGCTTGCTAGAAATTCATGTGAAGTTGAAAAAATCTATATGAAATGTCCATAGGTAAAAGCCCAAATTCATGTTAAATTTAGTAATTATAGCTCTTGAATTAGGAAGAATTATCCGAATCCAATCTTCTTGAAATTTTAAGACCTTTACTTAATTCACAGAAATTTATCTTCCTTACCCAAGAATTTTGCCTTTCTTTAGTATGTTATTTCTAATTTTTTTCTATTAGGTTTTCTCTCTTTACCTATTCCCTTAATGTTATAAATATTTTCTATGCATACACATAAGGTGAAGAATTTCAAAGGATTATATTTCCTTATATATCTAAAAATTGTCTAATAAATTTTATTTGCTTAATTAAATATTTATGTACCTTTATTAATAAATGAAACGAAATAGGGATGTTACAAAATCCCAATAGGTTCAACAATAAATCATAATTATTATCAATATAGCTCATCATGTCATGTTTATCTGTATAAGCTACAGCAAATATCTTAGGTCACATGAATGCACTTTATCTATGCACATAAAAATCAAACAGTTTTACATGTATGGCATGAATAACTATTTTCAGAATATCATATGATGGCTATCAACTTATTTTCATATCAAGCTACCCTGGCTAGGGTGAGTACTTTCTACTCTCCAGTACAGGCTTTTCTTACTCCGTTCGACATAGCACACTTTTTCTTTCTTTTCTCATTAACCTAATTATAGCCGTGAGTACGACATCCCCTACTGGTGCACCACATAAACTACCATGTGATCGTGCTCATCTCTTTTTTTTCTTTTTTCTTTTTTCTTTTTTCACATTAATAGCCAAAAATATGATTTCAATAACAAGTATGTTCATTATACTCATATGTCATAATTTATCATCAAAGCATAATGACTACCAAAAATCATTGGTAAAATACTATCATGTCATGATCATAACCATTTTTTAATATCAATTTATAAAATATTTTCACATCAAAATTACACACTTTAGGTGGTAAGGAGTTCATACAATGGCAATGGCTAGGGCATACAGTAGTTATTTATTATTTTCATTTATAAGATTTTTCTTGTTTTTTAAATATTATTTTCATCTTTTCAATTTCTTTACGCATTAAAAGTTATTCTTCAGGTTTCTTTATATAATGTTGGTAAAACTTGAGAGGAATTATTTATCCTTAGTCAAACTTTCCCATATCAATAATAATCATTCCAATATACAAATGGCACAATTTGAGATTTTACATGAAACATCGTAGGTTTCCTAATAGGTGGATGAGTTGAGTAAAGTTAAGCTTTTGGAATCTACTTTGGAATAACATACAATAGATAAAATATGACTAACCTAAATTGATGATACTAGTTTGGAGAGCATGTTTCAAGCATATGTCTTCGAGTTTAGTGAGAGATCTCCTAGCAAATTTTAACTATAATAAAGTAAAATTGGATGACTTAAAACCTTATGTAAAAGGTGTTACAAAATTTCTGTTAAATGATTCAATGGGGTCTAACTTATTGTAAGATGGCATTGATAAAGTGAAATTGATTTGAAAAATATACAAGCAACTCAATACAAGCCAAAACTTCTATAAAGACCATGAATGTTGAGCACTAGAAATTATCTGTTAGTGACCAAATATTCTTGAAGGAATCACCCATGAAAGAGGTAATGAGATTAAGAAAAAAGAAAAGTGTTAAGCTATAGTATATAGGCTCTTTTGAAATCTTGAACAAAGTAGGCTTAATAGTATATCGCCTAGTCTTGCCATCAGGATTAAGTAATGTTGATACAGTCTTTCTTGGATCAACGCTAAGGAAGCACCTATCAGATTCTTCACATGTTATCGGATTTTAAGAAATTTAGTTGGACAAGAATTTGGCTTAACTATGAGTAAAAATCGATGTCTATTGTTGATCAACAAGTAAAGAACTTATGGTTAAAGGAAATCCCTATGGTTAAGGTTATATGGAAAAATCACTCAAGTGAAAAGACTCCTTAGAAAGTAAAGATGATATATAAAAGAGATATCCTTAATTGCTTGAGAATTGAGGTTAATAATTGTACCTTGACTTCATTCTCTACTTGTGATATGATGGTTTAAAATTTAGGGACCGAATTTCTTAAGGGGGAAAGAATGTAACAACCCTAAAATTAAATAATTTTCATTTATGCATGGATTAATAAAAGAAATAAAGGAGTAGGGATGTAATTGAAAGGTTTTGAGAATGAAAATGAAAACTTATTAATATTTTTAGGGTCAAATTATAATTTCCTAAAAGTTTAGGGGTCAAAATGTAAATAATGAAATTTACAAGGACCACTTTGAAAAATTGACTTTTTGTAGAATAATCCCTCCATTAAGATAAAAAAAAGAAAAATTCTCCTTGAAACGAGGTACATGAATAGTACATTTTCTCCTCCATTTTTTTCTCTCTAGATCTAAAGTACATTCGAGTCTCTAATCTCAAAAATAAGGGTATCAATGGATTCAGGACGAAGAGTACTACGATATTAGCCGAACAAATTTTCAAATTGGCCACAGAATCACCGTAGATCAAAAGTAGAAAATATTAGAAAAAGGTAAGTTATAAAACTCATATCTAGAGTTCTCAAATTGAAAATCTGACACTGTAGATGGATCCAGGAGATAGATAAATCTTAGGATATGAAATTTTTTAGCCATCTGAAAACTTTTTGTGCGTCGTGAACAGTAAATTCAGCTAGTATGAATAGTGATTCCAGCAGTGAATAGTTTTTTCGACCATGAATAGTACCTATCAGTAGACCAGTGTTGACCAAGTTCCCAGAGGCCAAATTTTGCGATTTCAGAGTCATTTCCTAGGTTTTTGTGTGACACCCGAAATTATGTTAATAATATTTACATAATGAAATAGTAAGAAAGGATTAAAAATGATTAAAAATGGTTAAATAGGAGAGTTATGAGGAAATAATTGTGAATATTTAATAAGGGTTTTCTCATTTTTGAAAGAATTTTTTGAGGAAGAGATAGTAATTTTCTTGTCTACAGGACCACAAATAGACAATAATAATTAAGATGGGGGAGCTATAAAGAAAGTTGCATAAAAATCCATTGAAGTAAGGCTCAAGAAGGAATTAAACACATGGCAAGTTTTCTTTCACCCAAACAAAGCCTTAGCCAACCCCCGTAGTCATAATGTAATGGAGTGGCATATTGGAAATAGTTAGCCAAAGCAAGGGTAAAGGTTAAGGGCTAGATGGCTTCTTGGAGAAGTTTGCATTATTTTATAATATCTTCTCTTGACTTGGTGGCCAAGTCGCCATTATCCTTATCCAAAGAAGAGAGTTCGACGGTAAGGGAGAAGAAAGAAAAGGAAATAAAGAAAGAAGGAAGGAGAGAGAAAGAATAAGGAAGCTAGAGAGAGAAGTGGAAATCTAAGAAGAAGAGGTAATATTGAACCCTTAATCTCTTGCTTATCCCTAAATTTTCTATGGAAACTAATGGATAGAAGGAAAATCTGTTGTTTTGGTGAAGCTTTCTAGAGAGAGAAGTAGCTAAAATAAGAGAGAGAAGCAAGCTTTTGGGGAAAGAGAAAGGTAAGATTAACATCCTCCTTTAAGATTTATGGTTGGATGACTTAATGGTTGGATGAATGTGAGTATTTAAAATATGTGGGAAGGTAGATAAAGCTTTTATTGCAGCAGTTATGGCATCCATAGTTACGGTTCACTTATATGCATGTGGTAGTGTTTTGGGAAAATTTTGTGTAGTTCATTTCAAGATTTAAATCCATGTTTTGTGTGGTTGTTTGCTCTGGAAAAATTGTGTTTTTCATGCTCAAAATGTTAATATTTTTATTGTTGGATTTTCTTGGCTGGTTTAGTAGAAAAATGGAATTTTTGAGGATTTTCGTGCCCGAAGCACGGCCCTGCTTGGAGACAAGGCCAGGCCGTGCTTGGGGCTGGAAAGATGAAAATCTAGAAATCTTGAAAAAAATGATGAACACGGTTGGAAGAACAACTGTGCTTGGGGCTGGCCTATGTATAACACAGCCAGGTTGAGAGGGAGACACATGGAGAAACACGGCCATGAAGCACGGCCCTACTTGGTGGCACAGCCAGGCCATTCTTCATGCTATGTCACCCTTTTTCAGTGTTTTCTATTCCCTTGCTAAATCTTAATTAATTACCAATGTTTTTTGGATGTTAATAAGGGTTTTATGATGCATGAATGCTATATTTGCATTTGTAATATCTATTTCATTATGTTTGTTCATTGAATCATGTATGTAAGCATGAAGAATGGTGCATGAATGCTATATTTGCATACTATAGACTGCTTGTATGTATGGCTACAAGTGAGTTATTGATGTATGTATATTATGAAAGGTTATCAAGACATGTATGTTCATCTATGATGAGTTGTTGTAACATGCTTAGGGATGAGTATGGTTTATGCTCTGAATATTTATTAATATGCATACTCTTATTGTGTTAAGTGGCTGGAGAGATGTAAAAGACTTAAGCTTTGTCAAGACGACCCTCTCTAGAGCAAGGTGGCTTGGTAACATGTGTCTCCCTTACTGTATTGAAGCGACTGACAAGTCAAAATGATCCTCTCTGAAGTAGGGTGGCTGGAAACAGGTGTCTCCCTTATTGTATTGAGGAGACTGGCAAGTCCAAGAAGACCCTTACCCATTAAGGTGACCTGGGAGTGTGGCACCTTACGAGGTAAGGTGACTGAAGGGTCGTGGCTTGGATACGGTATTGGGATAGGGGACGCCCTATAGCCTAGAGTGGTTAATACAGGAAGGACCGCTCTGAACAATGGCCCTCAAAGGGTGGGTGAGTAGTTGGAGGGTTAAGACTCATGCCACATTGAGGATTGCAATTGAGAGAGATTAACAGATGAAGTGCCATTGTGAGTGATGTATGAGCCATGAATAATGGGATAGGTATTTTATAAGTACATGTTTCATTTTATCATGCGTGATATTGATGCATAACTTATAAAAAGGCTTGCATGTACTTTACTGTACCTTTATTGCATAAAAAGAGAAAATGTTTTTTGTAGCTTATACAACTGGCATGTAAGTATTTTCTATATTCTTATATGTAGTGGATGTTGACTTGGCTGGGATTTTATATCTCACTATGTTTTAATGTTATGTTCAGATTAGTAGAGATGCCTTTTGTTGTGCTGACGATTCTCCTGGAGCTGCAGACGGTAGACGTCCCTTACTTTGGATAGTTCACGGTCATAGTGAACCTGTTAGTGATCAACATGGTAGAGGTCCCCGCTCTTGGCCCACCTCCTCTATCAGCAATACCCTAGGAGTGATGGCTAGGGGAGGGTAGTAGGATAACATTATGTATATAAGTAATTTTGTGATGTAAATGGGCTAACCCCATTGTTTTGATGTAACCCTATGATACTCTTCCTTTTTTGATGTGTGCTCAGTACCTCAGGTTACATATGTATGTATATATGCTGCTAAACTCTAATGGGTGTAACTTTTGTATGCATGTAAATACAAGATGCATAACTTATAATATAACACTGGTCTCTTGCATACATGTTAATATATATATATATATATATATATATATATGTTAAACCAGGTGTTACTTTGGATCCTCTGAACTCTATTTTAAGGTCTATTTAGTCAAATTTGAATTGGAAAAGTACATTTTAGGGTTGTCCAACCTGGAGCCTTACCGTGTGAGTAGATAATTCTTTTTATGACTTACCCTATGATCTTCTTGATCTTTAAATGTATAATTAATTCTGTTTACAAGTTATTTATACTTTTATATGTCTTTGAAATAGATTAAATTACCTAATTTGTTTACATTATGGCATATAGTTCAAGAAGAGTATGGTTTTGAAAATGAATTTTTGACTCATTGAATATGTGATTTTAAATGTATTTCTCATCATATGGTAAAGGAAATATATTGTGCACGTGGAATTGATATGTAAAGCTATGAATTTTGTAGTAGGACTTTGAGTATAGGTATGTAACTGCAGACATATTTATACTCACGATACTATTGTGGAATTCTATAGGGTGTCATCCTTTTCTTCCTTCTAACTCTTTTCCTTAGATATGCGAGGTTTAAACATCTATACGTCTGTCCTATATGGTACCTTTTGTGTGTGGACTACTAGTTCATCTTTTGAACTTATTTTGACGAAAATTGATAAAGAGAATCCTCTTAAAAAATTAGCTGAAAATAAGAAAATTCTATTCAAACACAAAGGAAATGGCTTGTTTGGATGTCAAGAAGGTTTGAATTGATTGTTTGATTTGCTTATGTGAAACAATATGACGAATGGCTAATATAATATTGATAGTGGGTTATGATGTGATCGGGATTGTTAACTCCAAGATAATGATTTGAAATAGAGTGAGTGTTTTGAAAATAGATTTAAATCTCTTTTTGGATGGATGAGTTGGAATCTATATATATAAATGAATTTAGTAAGTTGTGGGTCGGATTGAATTTGAGAGCAGAGAATCTATTAAAGTAATATTTTCAATGATATATTTTGTTGATATAAGGAATTCAAAGACAATTTGGTTTTTAATAATACTATGTATAAGCATTATGATAAATGAAGGTTTACTCATGGAAATTTAAAATTTAAGGTATGCAAAATGGGTAATTCATGTGAAGGGCTCTTAGATAGACATAAATTTTTCATGATTGATTGTTAAGATATTGCATAAGCATGTTAAAGAATAAAGTCACAATAGGTTGAATTTGTTTAAGTGTTTTGAAGTGCAACCTAGCTGATACAATATGAAGATATTATCAATAGCAAAAAATGTTAGTAAAGGAGTTGCAAGTAGTGAGCAATCATGGAAGCAAGTAACAAGTAATTTAATTTCACCTTTAGCAACCATAAGTTATTACAAAAAAAGGGGTGCTAAGGATATTTGGTAGTGGTGAGAGATGTTGATATAAAGTATACTAATGTAAATCAGGTTCTAGTAGTTAGGAAATTTCCTGATGTGTTTTTAGAAGAATGGCCTAGATTACCCCCGAAACAAAAAATAGAATTTGATATTGATTGACTTCTTGGAACCCAAATAGTATCTATATCCCTATATAAAATGATATCAATTGAATGTAAAAAAAAATAGTTACAAGACTTGTTAGATAAGGGATTTAAATGCCCTAGTACTTTTATTTGGAGTGCTCCAGTTCTATCTATGAAAAAGAAAGATGGATCACTATGACTATGCATAAATTATAGACAGTTGAATAAGGTGACAGTGTGAAATAAATACCCATTACCTCGTATAGATTATCTGTTTCTATTTGATCAGTTACAAGGTTCTCAATGTTTTTTAAAAATTGATTTGAGGTATGAGTAACATTAATTGAGGATAAGAGAAGAGGATGTACGAAAATTTTCTTTTAGGACTTATTATGGGCATTATGAGTCCTTGGTTATGTTATTTAGTTTGACAAATATCCTAGCTGCATTCATAGATTTGATGAATAGTAATTAGGTCATCCCTGGATCAACTTGTTATTATATTTATTGATGATATACTAGAATATTTTAAAAGTTTAGAGGATCATAAACAACATTCAAAGATAGTTTTACCAACTCTAAGGGAGTATGGTTGGTAAAGATGGTATCCAAGTAGACTCTAAGAAAGTACAAGTGGTACAATAATAGCTATGTTTTACTACATCTAAAGATGAAGATCCAAATCCAATTACCCTTCCTGCGGTTGTCTACCGTCCATTCTATTTGAGCCATAGTTGGATCGGGTACATGAACATATGCTTGTAAAGCATCAATCAACTCCTCAGCATTTGACGTCGAAATGAGAATTCGTCATGCTGAGTGTGAGATGAACCTTTATTCCACAGCATGATTAAGAAAAGACAACAGACCATCAAAGAAGTGGTTAAAATTTAACAAACCTATCGGTTTGTGATGCATATTTAGTTGTGCCCAAGAGACTATTTGAAATTTTTTTTCTAAAGTACGAAAACCCCCTGGTAAGGCAATGAAGGCATCAGCATTGCTCATCATTCTAGCCATGCGCTCGTGCATGGAAGCTACCCTAAACTCTTACCCATTTGTCTTTCCTACGATGTTAGATGCAGCTAGAGCTATAGGAATAATACCTAGAACTTGGCATCCTCCTACATGGGTAACTGTAGACACACACCCCATTAACCCACGGTTACCTCCACCATAGACTAAATGAATTTTTCTTCTGGCCAGTACCATACCCAGGTTTTGTGCAGCTTTCACATACTCTCTATCTATTTTAGGACTGGAACCACAAAAGACACAAATATTTCGAAATTGAAGGAATGCAATTCCCTCCATAGCTGGACACACCCTATCTTTGAGTATGAGAAGATAAAGATACTAATGTGTGTATTTATAGAACTCAGAGAAGGGCATACTTATGATATATATACAAATATGATAAGTATAATTAGAACATCTATGTGAGTGATTAGTGGATATAAGTTAAATTGAAGGTGAAATTTAAAAAATGATGGCAAGCATGTATATGTACAGTAATTGTGATAGTCGCTCATATTAGGCATATAAAGAGAATAAGGTTAAGATATCTCTACTTCTGCTGTTACTTTAATATTTAGAGACTTGGTCTGTATATTGTGTATTCATGAGAATACCTATATGAAACTATTTCCAATGACAAATGAGTGTAATATGCATGTTATAGAAAATATATGTTCCTAAAGTATGTGGTTCATGTGCCCTTAAAAGTAGGTGCATGACAAGTTGGTATCAGAGCATTAGGTTTTCCTATGGCTATCGAAGCAAAGGATTCTATAGTAGGAGTTTGAGTATTGGTATGTAACTGCAAACATATTTATACTCACAGTGCTACTGTGTAATTTTATAAGCTGTCATCCTCTTCTTCCTTCTGACTCTTATCCATAGGTGTATGTAATAACTCCTTTTTAAAAAGAAAATTTATATATATTTGTAAATCCCATGAAGTCATTACCTCCTTAATTCTAACTATTTAACTCATAATAACATTCAATTAAATTATCCAAGGATAATTAAGATTTATAGAATACATCACACTGACCACTATATGACCGTGCTTTTCTCTCTTTTTTTCACGTTAATAGCCAAAAATATGATTTCCAAAACAAGTATGTTCATTATACTCACATGCCATAATTTATCATTAAAGCATAATCACTACAAAAAATCATTGGTAAAATGTAATCATGTCATGATCATAACCATTTTCGAATATCAATTTATAAAATATTTTCATGTCAAAATTACACAATTAAGATGATAAGGAGTTCATGCCATGGCAATAGCTAGGGCATACACTAGTTATTTATTATTTCCATTTATAATATTCTTCTTCTTTTTTAAATATTATTTTCATATTTTCATTTTCTTTATACTTGGCCTCTAGTTACTTTTCTCCTACTTATATCATTTCTAACACATCTTCTCACAAATTTTATAGGGCATTCTTCTCTAATTTTGTTTCTATTATTACCCTATAGTTAATGAGATTTATTTAAGGTAGAAAAATGTTAAAATAAGATTTACCAGCTTCCAACATGGCCTGGCCATGTTCCAAGACATGGAGATCTTGAAAAATACTTCAAATGTACTTAAAAATAGCCCTGAACACGGCCTACCCGTGCCGAAGCAACCCAGAAAATGGCTTGGCCATGTTTTGTGACCCTTCCTCACTTATACAATAATATCTCCCTCATAAAAACTTCAATTTAGGTGATTCCAAAGCCTACAAAAAAAGAAGACACTTATCTACAACTTTCATGTTTATCATTTCTTTGTATTCCTTACAAATTATTCCCAGAAAATCAAAAACAAAGACACATTGTTGGGATACGTTTGTGTGTTATTCATACAAAGATGAATACAATATCGGTACGCAAGTGCACGTATCGTGACCAAGTAATAAAGTGATGAGTGAGTATCGTCCCACGACGAGTGAACTGAAACTGTCTAGATACCTTTGCTGTATGAATGCTGTAGCAATGTCAAGTTGTTTCACAAAATTGGAATACGCTTGGTTTATCCGACTTTTACTGTGACTAAAGTGAAGAGTATTAGGGAATAGAAAAGGAAATATGTAAGGGGATTTGGGGTGCTCGGGGTTGCCATGGACTTCAGCATTCAGAGATGCTGTAGACTTTGCTGCAGCAAGGTCCCTGGTGCTAAACTTAGTCCTGAATGGAGTCTTCCCAGACTACCATTCCTTACAACTTCAAGGTTCAGACACGCATTCCTGCCTTATTCCTCACCTCTTAGTTGTGCATGCATTTCGTTATGGACTAATAAGGTACCCGTATATCCCTACATGAGGTAACCCCCTACAATTAGCCTCTTTTTCCAGCCTCCATTACCCTCCCAGGTGAATGGTGGCCTTGGATTTCTTCCTTCAAACTTCCGTTATTAAGGAAAGAAAAGTTACTGAAACAACAGCTGAATGTAAACAAAACTGCAGCAAATGTACTCACGTTAAAAATGTGCCTCAGTCCATTACAACCCCTTGTGCAACCCCAGCTGGAAACTAGCCGAGCCTCATGGGTGCACTAGTTACAAAAGGTTTTGAAACTCTAGTATGCATTCTAAAAGATAAAAACTTGTTGCAAAATGCGGTTCTTTCTTTTCCTTTGATAAACAATGAAACCTCCGCAGAAAAACTAAGTTCCTTCCTACACTACTCCTCTCCTCCCTTATGCTGCACCTTCCGGTGTTATCAGCACTCTCCGTTGTGGAGTGATTTTTCTACCTAATTCTAGTTTCTTCCTTTCTCTCCCGCCTCCTTTCATTCTCTATTTTTCGGTCTTTTATCAGCAGCCTCTGTGGTCCCAGAAAAGCTCCCTGGATGCTGCCATTCCTTCTGCTCTGCAGCAGGCGCCCTTGCAGCTTTTATACTCTCCACTTTCAGTAGTGGAGGCAGTCCTGTACCAACGGCTTGTAGTGACCCTACTGCTTTCTGCCTGCACTGCTGCTGTCTGCTGCTGTCTGCTGCTGCACCAAATCAAACGGAATCAGGGTATTTCGGGAGGAAGGGGCAGCTCACCCTCTATCACTTGTGGTTCTGCTATCATTGCCACAGATGCTCAGTGAAATGCTGCAGCAATGGGTAGCTGATGTCATATCTAGACTAGTCATCCTTTTTTATTAAATCAGAGGGCAAAAGTGCTTAAAACACCAGAAAATTCAGTAAATAATTATGGGAAATGCATGGAAACTATAGTGAAATGCAGTTAACACAATGCAGTTATCAAATCCCCCCAAACTTAAAGGATTGCTTGTCCCCAAGCATCCTACATTGCCCACTACAAACTAAACACCTGGCAGTTTTAGGCTTTGGTTCTGCTGAAAGCTCTCAACTCTCAAGATTGCCTTCATACAAAGGATACCACAACTCTTTCTCCCAATCACAGTAATACCTTATTTGAATTTGTGTGTGTGTGGTATGGACAATTTGTCTAGGAGTTACTTGGGTCACAAACAGCCAGAGTTCTTAAGACTTTTATGCTAATATTTTGAGTTTCCTTTCCTAGGTCAAGCTAGCATTCATCATAATAAGGGCAGCAGATATGGGGGAAAAAGGGGCAGCTTACTGACTTTTCTCCTTTTACTGTTGTTTTTGATATGGATCTTATTACAGCAGAGGTCATTACGGCCTTTTGACGCGAGTGCCAACATGTTCAATGCCGGCACCCGGTTACTCAACCTTATCACCTTTCAACTACTCCCCACTCATACTCTACATCCCTGTTTTACGCAAAGGCACACATGGGGCTCATGCATACCCCTGGTTACTAAGGGATTACAGAGCATTGGAGTGTCCACTCTTCATCCCCGTTTTACGTAAAAGCACACATGGGACTCATGCATGCCCCTGGTTACTAAGGAATTACAGAGCATTTGAGCGTCCATCTTTTTCTTTATTTTCTACTCCCCTCCCCCAAACTTAAGCTGTTATGCCCCTATGATTCTGCCTCTTTTTTTTAAAAAAAAAAAAATTTTACTGGAAGCTCTCAATACTAGCTCTAAGACTAAGGGCCTTTTTCTGGAAGTTCACCAAATTCTCTTATGGGCAAGCTGCCCATGATCCAGTGCTTATAAGAGGAAGGTGTTGTGTGATGGGGTAAGACTGAAGGTTCCTTATTCTGATTTTTAACAGAATACCCAATCCTCCTCATGGAGTATCCCAAAACTTTCAGCAGGATAAGCATCTGTTCCCCCCTCTTTTCTCTTTTTTTTTTTAAACATTAAACAAACTTAGTGATTACTGGGAAAGATTCATTCAACACGGGTGGATGAAGACACAGGCAGACAGTACTATAAACAAACACCTAGCAGAACTAATCATGCAGAATGCTTCAGCAATGAATCAAAATAAAATATGCTCCAGCAATGAATCAAAAGACACAAGTGATGCTACATCAATGAATCCATACACAAAAGTGATATGCTCTAGCAACTTCATTCCCAACAGACAATTATATCACACCCCCCCCGAAACTTAAGGTGAGCAGTGTCCTCACTGCTAATGCAATAGTTAAAAAATAAAATATGCTCACAAACAGAAACAGAAACAAATAAATTCCAAATACTGCAGAGAAGGACAAAGGGTTGAGGGAACTTTCCTGAGGGTGCTGGCAGGTATGCTGCAGCACCCTAGGGTCATTGACCCCCAGAAGATTTCGAGGAGCTTCTGAGTCCACTCCTCCTCTGCGTTGATTGATGTGGTGCCTTTCCTTTGCGCAGTACTGCTGCCCTTTTTGCAATGGGCTCATCATCATCAGAGGATACACGTTCCTCCGATGTCTGGTGGGGCTCAGGGCAGGGCTCCTTGCTGGAGGAGGATCCTTCAGAGGCCTTAGGGTGCTCTGCTTGAGTTTCTGGTACTGCAGCTGACTCCTCGAAGGTGGCGTGGAGCAGGGCAGTTGGGAACTCTGGGAATGGGAAAAATTTCTTGAAATTTTGTTCCAGAGTGGTGTGGAAGGCAAAGTCCCTTTTCTGCGCATATTGCCAGAATGTTTGCTGGTGCTGCAGCAACTGTGCTTGCTGTTTGAGGAGTGTGGATTGTTGCTGCAGCAGGTCCTGAATGACCTTGTCAGCTGGTGGAGCGGTAGAGGAGGACACAGATGGTCCAGTAGTTGGTGGGGGATTACGAGAGGCAGTTGGTGGATGCTGGGCGGCTTTCTCGAGAACAATGCGAGAAATGGTGGTAGGGGTGATGGGGGGAGTGTCCTTTAAGACCTCTTCGTCGATGGAGACTGGCACTCCATGATTGTTGCACAGGGTGAGATGAGGGAAGGAAAGAGGAGGCTTCCCTTCTTTCGGCTGGCACAGGCTCGGATTTAATCACTTATAATGCGGCCAACGTTGAGTGGCCGGCCGAGTATGAGCGCATCCACCATTGCTACTCTTTCTATGCTCACAGTCTGCCCGTGGGTGGAAGGCAGGAGATGGGTCTTGAGAAAATGGTACCAGACCTTCGCTGCCGGCACCAAGGAGATGCGATTTACAGTGGTGGAGCCCTAGGGAGATTTGTCCCAGGTGGTGCCAGGAAGGCACATCCTGGTGAGTATTGCTTCCTAATCTTCATCCCGCAGACTCTGCAGATAGCCTTCGTAGTTGTCCTCCTCGTCGGGCAAGTTGTAGGCCTTGTTGATAGCAGCTTGGTCAAAATGGACCTTTGTTTCCCGAACTTTCACCCATTTGTCCGTTTCTGGGGCGAAGTTCGTATAAAACTCCCTAACCAATGGGATGAGGGACGTTGGTGGATGGCTTGCAAAATTTTCCCAATTCCTCTGTTTTACCACCATTCCAACGTGGATGGCTTGCAGAATGATGAGCAATGCTTGCTTCGAAGAGTTGAAGGTTGGGGTTTTCTGGGACGAAGGTGATGAGAGGGTTGCAGTGTTTGGAACTCGGGAGAGGTGAGGTGAGGGGAGGTTGAAGAGGTGGCAGTGTGGGTGCGTTAACTCTCGAAAGAAGTGGGTTGGAAGCTGCAGAGGTTTAAAGACCGTAGGTGTCTTATGGCCTTCTGCTAGTTTCCCGCCCACCTTTTTTTTTTTTTTTTTAGCATTGCAGAGGGGAACCCTTGGCTTGAAGCTGACTGTGTTGCTGCAGCAATACTGGAGCAATGCTTCAGCAAGCTAGGAGCCCAAAAATTTCCTGCTGCAGCATAGAGTGCTTGCTACCAGTTCTGCTATAGCAACCAGGGACTGCCTTTAGTGCTATGCTGCTGTAGCAAAACAAAGGCTGGTTCAGTAACTCCTTGCTTCCTAACCTGCGTATTAACCACAAAAGCTATTAGGTTCTTGATCTAAGCTTGTCTTAAAACTATTATCCTAAATAATAAAAAATTTAAATATGGGTTGCCTCCTATGAGCGCTTGGTTTAGAGTCTTCAGCTTGACTTCCCTTCTGTTCAATCCTCTTACAGCTGAATGGAAGTGTGCTGTCTCTCCACGTCACCCCCCAGATAATGCTTGACTCTTTGCCCATTAACCTTGAATGTCCTTCCTTCCTTCTCTTCTTCCAATTCAATTGTCCCAAA
Organism: Gleditsia sinensis; assembly: GCA_037074535.1. Classification (NCBI taxonomy): domain Eukaryota; kingdom Viridiplantae; phylum Streptophyta; class Magnoliopsida; order Fabales; family Fabaceae; genus Gleditsia; species Gleditsia sinensis. Next base: position 56,030,313 of record CM073470.1, read on the forward strand.
TGGAAAGACCTGGCTTATACGAAAGGGTCCAGACCATCATGATTTTAACTTTCCAGGAAACAAGGTTAGCCTGGAGTTGTACAGTAGTACTTTCTGTCCTACTTTGAAGTTTCTGGGCTGTATCTTCCTGTCATGCCATTGCTTGGCTTTCTCCTTGTATAGCTTGGCATTCTCATAGGCCTGCCCCCGAAATTCGTCCAACTCATTTAGCTGCAGCATCCTTCTCTCCCCTGCGGCATCCAGGCTCCAGTTCAGTTTCTTCACTGCCCAATATGCTCGATGTTCCAGCTTTACTGGGAGATGACAAGCCTTCCCGAATACCAACCTGTAAGGTGACATGCCCAGAGGTGTCTTATAGGCTGTTCTATATGCCCAAAGTGCATCATCCAACCTTGAGGACCAATCCTTCCTTGTTGGACTTACTGTTTTTTCCAACATTCTCTTGATCTCTCTATTAGAGACCTCAGCCTGCCCACTTGTTTGTGGATGATAGGGGGTTGCTACCTTGTGTCTTACTCCGTATTTGGCCAGTAGTGCCTTGAACTGCCTATTGCAGAAATGGGTTCCTCCATCGCTGATGATAGCTCTGGGGGTTCCAAACCTTGTAAAGATATTCCTCTTCAAGAATCTGGTCACAACCCTGGCTTCATTAGTCTGAGATGCACTGGCTTCCACCCACTTTGAGACATAATCTACAGCTACAAGGATGTATTGGTTGCCAAAGCTTGAGGGGAATGGTCCCATGAAATCTATGCCCCAGACATCAAATAATTCCACCTCCAGGATGTTGTTCAGTGGCATTTCATGCCTGCGAGATATATTTCCTATTCTCTGGCACTGGTCACATTTCCTTGCATACACGTGGGAGTCCTTGAATAATGAGGGCCAATAGAAACCTGCCTGCAACACTTTGTTTGTTGTCCTAATTCCTCCAAAATGACCTCCATAAGGAGAAGCGTGGCATTGCTGCAAGATTTGCTCCGTTTCTTCACTGGGTATACACCTCCTTATCATCTGGTCAGCACATTGTTTGTAAAGATAGGGCTCATCCCAGTAGTAGGAGTTGACTTCATGCAGGAATTTTTTCTTCTGCTGCCATGTCAGGTCTGGTGGGAGCATTCCACTCACGAGGTAATTCACATAGTCCACATACCATGGCACATCCATTTGAGACATGAGATAGAGTTGCTCATCCGGGAATCTTTCATTGATAGCCTCTGCTCCAGAGCTGTGCTCCTCTAACCTGAAAAGATGGTCTGCCACTTGGTTCTCAGTCCCCTTTCTATCTCTGATCTCTAGATCAAACTCTTGAAGCAAAAGCACCCACCGAATGAGCCTCGGTTTGGAATCCTTCTTTCTGACCAAGTGTTTGATGGCAGAGTGGTCTGTGTGCACTATCACCTTTGCTCCTACCAGATATGCTCTGAATTTCTCAAAGGCAAACACTACAGCAAGCAATTCCTTCTCTGTCACAGTGTAGTTCAGCTGGGCACCTTGCAGCATTTTGCTAGCATAGTAAATAGAGTGAAACAGCTTATTTTTGCACTGTCCCAGGACAGCTCCTAATGCTGTTTCGCTAGTATCACACATTAGCTCAAATGGGGAGGTCCAGTCTGGTGCTACGATGATCGGGGCTGTGCTCAATTTCTGCTTGAGATCGCAGAATGCTGTCATGCAGCCTTTATCAAAACAAGAGGTTCTATCCTTCTCCAGCAAACTGCATAGTGGTTTGGCCACCTTAGAAAAGTCCTTGATGAACCTTCTATAAAATCCTGCATGTCCCAAAAAACTCCGAATGCCCTTTACCGAGGTGGGAGGAGGCAATTTCTCAATAACTTCTACTTTGGCCTTGTCCACCTCTAGTCCTCTCTGCGATACCTTATGCCCCAGCACAATTCCCTCCTTTACCATAAACTGGCACTTTTCCCAGTTTAGCACCAAGTTTGTCTCCTCACACCTCTGCAATACTTAAGCAAGGTTTCCCAAGCATTGGTCGAAGGAGTCTCCAAAAACTGAGAAATCATCCATAAAGATTTCCACAAACTGTTCAGCCATTTCTGTGAATATTGCCATCATGCATCGCTGGAACGTTGCTGGAGCATTGCACAGCCCGAATAGAATCCTTCGAAATGCAAAGGTACCATAAGGACATGTGAATGTGGTCTTATGCTGATCTTCTGGTGCTATGGCGATCTGGTTATACCCTGAGTACCCATCCAGGAAGCAATAATATTCCCTCCCAGCAAGTCTATCTAGCATTTGATCGATGAATGGCAGAGGGAAGTGATCCTTCCTAGTGCTTTTGTTCAGCTTTCGGTAGTCCATGCAAATCCTCCAACCGGTTACCACCTTAGTGGGAATGAGCTCCTTGCTATCAGTTTCCACCACAGTCATGCCTCCTTTCTTGGGCACACACTGGACTGGACTCACCCAAGAGCTATCTGATATAGGGTAAATGATTCCAGCATCCAGCCATTTGATGATCTCCTTCTTCACTACTTCCTTCATTATTGGGTTAAGCCTACGCTGAGGTTCAATGGACCCTTTTTCATTGGTTTCCAGAAGGATCTTATGCATGCAAAATGAGGGACTGATTCCCTTAATGTTAGTAAGTGTCCAGCCAATTGCCTTCCTGAATTTCTTCAGTGTCAGGACCAATTTCTCCTCTTGCTCCTCTGTTAGAAATGCTGAGATAACGACAGGAAGAATGGCTGTTTCTCCTAGATATGCATACTTAAGGTGAGCTGGCAGAGGCTTCATCTCCAGAGCTGGTGGTTCTTCCATTGGTGCTTTTAGCAGTCTTGAATTTGTCATGGTTTCGAACAATGGCTCCTTCTTACTGAAGCCTTGTCTGAAATCAATCCAAGCCCATTCCTTCTCATCTTCTCCTTCGGACTCTGAGTGATCTGTCCACTCTGCTGGTGATGGCTCTTTGCAGCATCTTTCTAGTTGTTCTGATGCTAATGTATCTATCATTGACACTACAGCACATTCCTCTTCTTCACTGGCAAACCTCATGGTCTGGAGCACATTGAATGTAACCTGCTCATCCTGTACTCTCATAGTTAATTCACCCTTCTGAACATCAATGAGTGTCCGGCCAGTTGCTAGGATTGGTCTGCCTAATATAATAGGTACTTCTGCGTCAGCTTCATAATCCAGAATTATGAAATCTACTGGGAAGATGAACTTGTCCACCTTAACTAAGACATCCTCTATTTTTCCCTCTGGGTGTGCAATGGATCTATCTGCCAATTGCAGTGTAACTGTGGTAGGCCGAGCTTCTCCAATTCCTAGCTTTTTAAAGATGGCCATTGGCATAAGGTTGATACTTGCTCCCAAATCACAAAGTGCCTTGCCGAAATACTGGTTTCCAATCGAACAAGGTATGGTGAAACTGCCTGGATCTTTAAGTTTGGGTGGCAACTTATTTTGCAGTACAGCACTGCATTATCTTGTGAGGGCAACGGTTTCAAACTCGCCAAACCTCCTTTTCTTTGTCAGAATGTCCTTCATGAACTTCACATAATTGGGCATCTGCTCCAGTGCTTCCACTAGCGGAATGTTGATGTGTAGCTGTTTCAGGACATCCAAGAACCTTCTAAATTGCTGGTCATTCAGCTGCTTCTGAAATCTTTGAGGGAAAGGGGGAGGTAGCTTGGATTGCTGCATATCCTGCTGCAGCAAAGTTGACGACTTTTGCTGCGGCATAGCTGCAGCATTCTCTCCAGAGATGTTTTCGTCCTTGCTTATCTCCTCCTTTTGCTTTTTCTTGGCATTTTCATTCTCCAGGGGTGCAGTGGAGTCTGTCTGGTCTTGCTCTCTTGCTTTTGGTGTTTCCACCATCTTTCCAATCCTCAGGGCTATGGCTTTATAATGTTCTTTCCCCTCTCTCCTAGGGACTTCAGTATTGCTAGGAAGTGTCCCTGGGGGTCTGCTTTTCAGTTCATTGGCAAGCTGTCCCACTTGAGTCTCCAGATTCCTCAGTGAGGCTGCTTGACTCTAGATTAAAGCGTCATTCCTTGCCATATACTCCTTCAACAGGGATTCCAGTGAAGTGTGGGCTTCCTGAGGCTGTTGTCTCTGTTGCTGAAAGCCTGGTGGACCCTGTGGTCTTTGTGGGGCAGAGTTGCTCCCTTGTCCTGCACCATAATTGCTCCAGGAGAAATTGGGGTGTTGCCTCCATCCTGGGTTATATGTGTTGGAGTAAGGGTTGTTATTGCGATTCATATTTTCCACAAAACACACTGATTCAGGGTTTGAGGGACAAGCTTCAAATAAATGAGATCCATTGCATAGTACGCAAGATGGTCCAGTTTCCTGGACTGCATTGGTTCCTTGAGGGCGGTGAGACTGCTGGCTTTTCAAAACGTTGACTAACGAGGCTAGCTGGGCTGTGAGAGAAGTCACTTCACTTACTTCATGCATGCCTGCTGCTTTCTTTCCATTTGAAACCCTGTCCATTGGCCATTGGTAGTTATTACTGGCCATTCTTTCGAGCAACTCATATGCTTCATTGTATGTTTTGGACAAGAGTGCCCCATTGGCCGCTGCATCTACTATGGTCCGGGTTTGGGCATTGAGACCATTATAAAAGGTCTCCATCTGAATGCAGTAAGGGATTCCATGATGTGGGCATCTCCGTAATAGCTCTTTATACCTCTCCCACGTCTCATACAAAGATTCACCTTCTAATTGCTGGAAAGAGGTGATGTCGTTTCTCAATCTGGCATTTTTGGTAGGCGGGAAGTATTTCAGCAGAAATTTTTCTGCCAAATCACTCCAGTTAGTGATAGAGTCAGGTGGCAGAGAGTTTAACCAGGCTCTTGCTCGGTCTCTTAATGAATAAGGAAACAGCTTAAGCCTGAGCACTTCTTCTGTTACACCATTCATTTTAAAAGCATCCGTGACTTCCATGAATACTCTTAAATGAAGGTGGGGGTCCTCTGTAGGCATGCCACTGAATTGCCCAGCAGTTTGCAGCATCTGGAACATTACTGGTTTAAGTTCAAAATGTAGAGCCTCAATCTCTGGTCTCACAATGCTTGGGTTCAATCCATTCAGATTTGGTTGAACGTAAGCATTCAAGACCCTATCTCTGTCGTCCATGTTGTCTGTTCCATTTTGATTTGCCATCTCCGCCTGCTGCTGGTGTGTTAGCTGTCCTCTTCTTCTTCTCAGAAGTGTTCTTTCTATTTCTGGGTCAAGGGGCAGAAGTTCTCTGTCAGCCCTGCTCATACACCGTGTCACCTGCTCAATCAGGACACTAGAATAAAAGCACAACAATCCTTCACACAGTAGGATATCTAAAAACAATTTTCAAAGTTTGACACTCCCCGGCAACGGTGCCAAAAACTTGTTGGGATACGTTTGTGTGTTATTCATACAAAGATGAATACAATATCGGTACGCAAGTGCACGTATCGTGACCAAGTAATAAAGTGATGAGTGAGTATCGTCCCACGAGGAGTGAACTGAAACTGTCTAGATACCTTTGCTGTATGAATGCTGTAGCAATGTCAAGTTGTTTCACAAAATTGGAATACGCTTGGTTTATCCGACTTTTACTGTGACTAAAGTGAAGAGTATTAGGGAATAGAAAAGGAAATATGTAAGGGGATCCGGGGTGCTCGGGGTTGCCATGGACTTCAGCATTCAGAGATGCTGTAGACTTTGCTGCAGCAAGGTCCCGGGTGCTAAACTTAGTCTTGAATGGAGTCTTCCCAGACTGCCATTCCTTACAACTCCAAGGTTCAGACACGCATTCCTGCCTTAGTCCTCACCTCTTAGTTGTGCATGCATTTCGTTATGGACTAATGGGGTACCCGTATATCCCTACATGAGGTAACCCCCTACAATCAGCCTCTTTTTCCAGCCTCCATTACCCTCCCAGGTGAATGGTGGCCTTGGATTTCTTCCTTCAAACTTCCGTTATTAAGGAAAGAAAAGTTACTGAAACAACAGCTGAATGTAAACAAAACTGCAGCAAATGTACTCACGTTAAAAATGTGCCTCAGTCCATTACAACCCCTTGTGCAACCCCAGCTGGAAACTAGCCGAGCCTCATGGGTGCACTAGTTACAAAAGGTTTTGAAACTCTAGTATGCATTCTAAAAGATAAAAACTTGTTGCAAAATGCGGTTCTTTCTTTTCCTTTGATAAACAACGAAACCTCCGCAGAAAAACTAAGTTCCTTCCTACACTACTCCTCTTCTCCCTTATGCTACACCTTCCGGTGTTATCAGCACTCTCCGTTGTGGAGTGATTTTTCTACCTAATTCTAGTTTCTTCCTTTCTCTCCCGCCTCCTTTCATTCTCTATTTTTCGGTCTTTTATCAGCAGCCTCTGTGGTCCCAGAAAAGCTCCCTGGATGCTGCCATTCCTTCTGCTCTGCAGCAGGCGCCCTTGCAGCTTTTATACTCTCCACTTTCAGTAGTGGAGGCAGTCCTGTACCAACGGCTTGTAGTGACCCTGCTGCTTTCTGCCTGCACTGCTGCTGTCTGCTGCTGTCTGCTGCTGTCTGCTGCTGCACCAAATCAAACAGAATCAAGGTATTTCGGGAGGAAGGGGCAGCTCACCCTCTATCACTTGTGGTTCTGCTATCATTGCCACAGATGCTCAGTGAAATGCTGCAGCAATAGGTAGCTGATGTCATATCTAGACTAGTCATCATTTTTTATTAAATCAGAGGGCAAAAGTGCTTAAAACACCAAAAACATTCAGTAAATAATTATGGGAAATGCATGGAAACTATAGTGAAATGCAGTTAACACAATGCAGTTATCACACATACATTTACCACCCTAGATTCTAGACTGATTTTGACCTCTACTCGTTAATTAGCCATATCTCCCTCATATGGACTCCAAATTAAGTGATTTCAGAGCTTTATAGATACGTGAGACATATATCTGTATTTGTTATGTTGACAATTGCCTTTAATTACCTACATATGTTGCACATAAATTCAAACACAGAGGCATACTTAACAGATTTTTCTCTAATTAGCTAGTTTCTGAACACTACATACTAATAAGACCATATCTCCCTTATATGGAATCTAAATGGAGTGATTTTAGTGTCAACAAATCCATGAGATATATATATCTACATTTTTTATGTTAACTATTTATTTTAATTCCCAACCTATTCTTCCCAAAATTCCAAAAGTAGAAGCTTCCTTGGTTACTCTGAAATCCAGTTTTCTTAGCCAAGCCTTTCCTAAAGTTCTAGTTAATACTTTTTTTCTTCCATTTTTCTTTCAAATTTCCACCTAACCAAAGAATTACTCATCTCAAAATTTAAATATATTTCTTACTTAATTTAACATATTCCATCATCCACTTCAAAAGAAAAAACATAATCAAATCATGCATCACTAAGGGTGTTTCCCAACAACAATTTCTCATATTCTTCTTCTAAATTTTTATGGCCATACTCATTTTATCAATCTAATCATATTTCATCAATTTTTTACCATATTCAAATATACATAACAGTAGCATAAAAACCCAAAATTTTTTTGCCACCCATAGCCATATTTATGCAGAACTTTCTATAGCAACCGAACTATTCAAAACATCCATCACATGTAAGATCAACATGTAACATGATATAGCAACATCCATGGCTCATCCTCAAAGTAGCAAATATTTTAAACTTCATAAAAGTTATAAGATCAAAATCCCATATAAATGTTACAAATTTCAAAGTTTTTCATCAAAAAGAGATATGGTTAAACCTATCTAAAGGTCTTCCTAGCTCACTTAGTGAATTATTTTTCTTGTTTCCTCTTGAAGGAAGTGGCAAGATTTCTCCTATCCCTTAGCATTTCCAACAGCTTAAATAAGAGAAGGAGGGTGACTTTTGAACCCCAATAATGAAGAGAAAAGATGGATTTAACTAAGAATTTAGCTAACTTACCTTGAGTACTTAGTCCTCTAGACTTCTCCTCGCTTTCTTTCCTTTCCTCACTCTACCTTGCTTTAGCTTTTCCTCTCCCTCACTTGGAAGAAATTATAATGTTATATAGGTGGGTTTTTCTCAAATAAAATATCAAGTGGTTCACCTCTCATAATCATGGGTTTACCTTATCACAATTAGGATGCACTTGGTTGTTTTTTTTAGGGGAAGACAACTCATGTTCTTGTATTCCTCTCCCTTAGTCAAGATATGCATAGCAAAAGGAGATTTGTATTTTGAAAATCATGATAAAATATTCTTAAGACAAGTGACAAGATCCCTTTGATTTAGGGATACATTTCCTTTTTCTTTTATCTCACTTAAGTATGATAGGTTCACCTTTCTAGGTGGCAAATTTCTAGCCCTTGAGTCTCCCTTGCTTGGCTAAAATTATTTGTGTAGGATAAGGATGTTTTGTCATAATACTATGTATTATTACCTACTTGCTAAAATTATGAATATAGGATATAGATGTTATTTCTTATGCCATGTATTATTAACAACTTGATAAAATTATGAATGTGGAATATAGATGTTTTGTCCTAATGCCATGTGACCTAATCTTGATTATTATTACACTATTATTTCCTCACATGATTCTTATTTTTCCTGCTTCGATTTGGGCTCATTCTTGCCCATTTCCTATGCTTTGGTTGAAAATTTAACTTTCATGGAGGGCTTGGTCAAATTTTCATGATTTTTGGTCTAATGTAAAGTGATCAAGGTATTTGTGTTAAGGGTTTATACTATGCTTAGTTGAGTCTAGTAGCTAGGATGTGAATTATGTTAAGATTAGAAATTCACGTGTGAATAATTGTTTAGAAGGGAGATTTCAGAAGAAGCCATAGATTGTGAATAAGATAACCCCAAGGCAATAAGGATATACTAAGATATGAAAAAGTTATACTAGTATAATGGCAAAAGAAGATATAAGTAATATTTTTTCATTGTTTGGTGTGTCAACAAGTAAGAATTGAATATGTTGTTTTAAGAGAGCTATTCAAGAAGCCTTAAAATCTTTGTTAGATTATATTATAGCTGATAGTAAATCTAAATTATGTGTTTATGAAGTTATGCTTCAGGTATCTTTATATTGTTTTGGTAAAAGTTGGGAGAAGTTATTTGTCCTTAGTTGAATTTACTCATATCAGTAATAATCAAGCCAATATACAAATGGCAACATTTGATATTTTACATGAAACATCGTAGGTTTTCTAATAGGTGATTGAGTTGAGTAAAGTTAAGTTTTTTGCATCTAATTTGGAATAAGATACAATAGATAGAATATGACTAACCTAAATTGATGATGCTAGTTTAGAGAACATACTTCAAGCATATGTCTTCGAGTTTGGTGACAGATCTCTAAACAGAATACGCTTATACTAAAATGATATTGGGTGACTTAAAGCCTTGTGTAAGATATGTTACTAATTTTCTGTAAAATAATTCAGTGGTGTCAAATTTATTGTAAGATACTATTGATAAAGTCAAATTGATTAGAAAAGAATACAAACAACTTAATACGGGCCAAAAGTCTATAAGGACCGTGAATGTTGAGCACTAGAAATTTTCAGTTGGTGACCAAATATTCTTGAAGGACTCACCCATAAAAGAGGTAACGAGGTTTAGAAAGAAGAAAAAAGTTTAGCTTTAATATATAGGCTCATTTGAAATCTTGAACAAAGTGGACATAGTAGTATATCGCCTAGCCTTGCCATCAGGATTAAGTGATGTTTATACATTCTTTCTTGTATCAATGCTAAGGAAGTACCTATCAGATTCTTCTCATGATATCTAATTTCAAAAATTCAATTGGACAAAAATTTGGCTTAATTATGAGGAAAAACCAATGTCTATTTTTGATCGATAAGTGAAGAACTTATGGTTGAAGGAAATCCCCATGGTTAAGGTTATATGGCAAAATTACTCAAGTGAAGAGACTTCTTAGGAACTAAAGATTATATACAAAAGAAATATCCCCAGTAGCTTGAGTAGTGAGGATAATAACTATAATTTATGTTTTGTTTTTATTTTCTACTTGTGATAAGATGGTTTGAAATTAGGGAACCGAATTTCCTAAGGGGAGAAGAATGTAACATCCCTAAAAAATTTAGTAATTCTCATTTATATATCGATTAATGAAAGAAATAATGGAGTAAGGATGTAATTGAAATGTTTTAAGAATGCAAATGAAAACTTAATAATATTTTTGGGGTCAGAATGTAATTTCCTAAAAATTTAAGAGTCAAAGTGTAAATAATGAATTTTGCAAGGACTTGCTCCAATAATTAACAAATTTCTATTTGGTCACTCCATCATTTTTTTTAAAAAATCTTATGTCGGTTTATTGGGAGATTACTATTCATTCTTCCCCTCTATTTTTTTCTCTCTCGATCTAGAGTACTTTTGAGCATCTGATCTCAAAATTAAGGGTACCACTGGATTCAGGACAAAGAGTACTACAATATTGGTCGAATATTTTTTCAAATGGGTAGAAGAATCGCTGCCAATCGGAAGTAAAAAATCTTAGGAAAATGTAAACTCTGAAATGGTAGATGGATTCAAGAGATAGATAAATTAGAGGGTGTGAAATTTTTCAATGATCTGACTATTTTTTGTGCATCATCAATAGTAAATCTGGCTGACATGAATAGTTATTTCAGTAGTGAATGGAGGGAACGAGAAAAATTATTTGCAATTTTGCTCCAAGGTCTTCCACAAGGCAATGTCTTTCATGTGTTGGTACTGTCAAAACTGCTATTGTTGCTTCATAAAAAGGGTCTGCTATTTTAGGATGGATGCTTGTTGCTGTAGGAGTAGGTTTTGTCTCTCCTCTGCCGGTTGATGGTGGCTTAACCTTCAGGGTGTTGGGGTTCTTGGGTATGCACTGGTGGTTCTTGCTCACTCCTCTCTTATACAATATGTGCTATGGCTATAGAGTTTATCGCACCTCCCAGCTTAAATATCTCTTCCTCCATCGAGACTGGGACTTTGCTAGCCATGCACAACATGGTAATCAAGGAAGGGAAAAGCAGACTGCCCTTCTTCCGGTTAGCACACACCCTGATTTGTTCAGAGATGATTTTTCCTACATTAATGGCTTTCCCAGAAAGGATCGCATCAACCATGGCTACCCGGCCTCAACTTATAGTTTGCCTATGAGTAGAGGGCAAAAGGCGGGTCTTTAGGAAGTGATACCACACCTTAGCCACCAGTAGCAAAGATGCTCTGTTCATGGTTGCGGCTCCTTGGGAAGACTTGTCCCATGAGGTGCTTCGTATACACACCCTCTTCAGCATTGCCTCCCAGTCTTTGTCTTCAAGAGACTCCAAATTTCTCTCATAGTTATCTTTGTTGTCATTTAACTGGTAGGTAGTGTTGATATCACTGGGGTCGATTGGCACCCGGGTTTCTCCAACCCTCACCTAGTTTGCAACATCTATTAGGAAGTTAGCATAAAACTCCCTCACCAGTGGAATCATGACAGACTGGGGTTGTTTTGCAAAGTCTTGCCAACCCTCTGCTTCACCACTACAACAACATACATTGGCACCCCTAAATCTTCAGCATTTGTAAAGGTGAACCCTTTCTCTGAATAGAATGTTCGTTGGACAGTTTCCTCGTCATGCCTCTTCTTGTTCTCCTCAGAGTTGATTTTCTTCATCTTGCTCGCCTTTCTCGCTATTGTCTTCACTGTCGGCATAGTTTGTAGATGAAAGATGTAACAACTCCATTTAAGTAACAATTTTTTTTTAAATACCATAAAGTTATTACCTTGTTACAACTTAACTGAAAATAACATTTATTTAATTTATACAATACAGAGTTTACATACATATCATTAATCAATAACATCCATACAAAAGTCTAACATAGATATAATTACATCTTATTCATCCCTGTTGACCAGTTCCGGAGATACGGGTGCGGGTGGTTGTACCGTCATCGGGATCTTAGTTAGCTCGACCGTAGACACCATATATATTACTGGGATAAGCTCAAAATAGAGTAACTCGATCCAACATACGCTAAAAGCCAGTGCCATAGAGAAAATCTGCATATTTACTCTTCTCAACATGACATGGAAATATAGTCAGAATAAATCCTAGTAAGTTTAACAATAATTCATTATTAATTAAACTTATCACGTCATGTTCATATGTATAAACTACAACAAATATCGTTGGTCACATAAATGCACTATATCTATGCACATGAGAATCGTACAATAATGACATGTATGAAAGGATTAACTATTTTCAAAATATCATATGATGACTATTAATTTATTCTCATATCAAGCTACCCCGGTCAAGGTGAGTATTTTCTACTCTTCGGTACAGGATTTTCTCGCTCCGTCTGACATGGTCTGTTTTCTCTTTCTTTTCTCATTAACATGATCATAACCGTTGGTAGGGTGTCCCCTACTGGTGCACCACACGGATTGCTATGTCACCGTGCTCAATTTTTTTCTTTTCACAATAATAGGCAAAAATATGCATTCAATAACAAGTATGTTCATAAAAATATAATTTTTACCAAAAATCATTAGTAACCATGCCATGAACATAATAATTTCAAATATCACTTTATAAAATATTTCCATGTCAAAATTTCACACTTAAGATGGTAAGAAATTCATTCAATGGCAATGGCTATGGCACATACTAGTCATTTATTATTTTCATTTTTAAGATTCTTCTTTTTTAAATATTATTTTTATTTCATTATTTTCTTGATGCAGGTTTTCATCCTATCTGACCTTCTCTTACAAATCAGAGCACAACTCCCTCATTTTGACTCGAATTTAGGTGATCTTGATATCAATTTAAAGATAAAACAATTATCTAAAACTATTATGTTGAACAGTTTAGCGAAAGATTAAGGAATCATGGTAATATTACTCCCTCAACATACAGGTGATTTCTTCTCGAGTAGATTCTGACCTCTACTTACTAATATCTTCATATCTCCCCCATAACTATTCCAAATTAAGTGATTCCCATGGCTAAAAATCCATGACACATATAGATATAATTTTTATGTTAACCATGTATTTTAATTCCCTATAGAATGTTCCCATAAATTAAAACACATAAGCTACCCTAACATATTCTTCCCTAATTAAACATTTTCTGACCATTCCTTACTAATCGGACCATATCTACCTCATATGGACTCCAAAATTGAGTCATTCCAGTGGGTAAAACTCTGTGACACATATAGCTATAAGTTTTATGTTACCCATTTCTTTTAATTCCCTATAGAATGTTCGTAGAAATTAAAACACATAAGCTATCCTAACATATTCTTCCCAGAATTTTAAAAAATAGAAGCTTAAAGTTTTGCCACCCATAGCCATACCTATGCAGAACTATCTACACCAGCCTAAGTATTCAAACATACATAATATGTAACATGATATAGCAACGTCCATGACCAATCATCAAAGTTCTAACATCAAAATCTCATATAAATATTAAAAGTTTCAAATCTTTTCATTAAAAAGAAATATTGTTAAACTTACCTTAAGCACTTAGTCCTCTAGACTTCTCCTTCCTCTTTCTTCCTTTCTTCCTCTCCTTTCCTCACTCTACCTAGCTTCTATTTTTCCTCTCCCTCACTTAGACGAAAATTCTAATGTTGTAGGGGTAGGTTTTGCTTAAATAGACCACCAAATAATTCACATTTCATGATCATAGGTCTACCTTATCACAATTAGGATACACTTGGTTGAATTTTTGGAAAAAAAACAACTCATGTTCTTGTCTTCCTCTTCCTTAGTCAAGATATGCATAGGAAAATGAGATTTGTATTTTGAAAATTATGATAATATGTTCTTAAGATAAGGGACAAGGTGCCTTTGATTTAGGGATTCTTTTTCTTTTTCTTTTGTCTTAATCAATTATGATAGGTTTGCCTTTTTGGGTCGCAAATTTCTAGCCCTTGAATCTCCATTATTTGTGTGAGATAGGAATGTTTTGTCCTAATGTCATGTATTATCATACCACTTGCTAAAATTATGAGTGTAGGATATAGATGTTTTGTCCAAAATCCTTGTATTATCATACCACTTGCTAAAATGATGAGTGTAGGATATAGATGTTTTGTCCAAAAGCCTTGTACTATCATATCACTTACTAAATTTTTGTCTTAAAGCCATATAACCTAATCTTTGTTATATTATCACTTAATTTATTTTATTTTATTTTTCCTCTTGGATTTGGGCTTATTCCTACTAATTTCCTTTGCTTTGGATAAAATTCTACCTTTCTTGGAGGGCTTGGACACATTTTCATAATTTTTGGGCTCTCGGTCCAATTTCTATATCCTAGTCCAAGTCTATGTTTTATTTCTTGTTTAGGTTATCCAATGGGTTTGCTAGAAACTTATGTGAAGTGGAAAAACTCTATATAAAGTGTCCATAGGTGAAAGCCCAATGTATGGGTGAATATGTTAAACTTAGTAACTTTAGTTCTTGAATTAGGAAAAATTACCCTAATCAATGTTTTCATGAAATTTTAACACATTTATTTGTTTCCAAAAGTTTATCTTCCTTAACCAAGAATTTCACCTTTCTTTGGTATATTATTTCTAATTTTTTCTCTTAGGTTTTCTCTTTTTACCTATTCCATTAATGTTAGAACATTTCTATGCATACACGTAAGGTGAAGAATTTCTAAGGATTATATTTCCTTAGATATCCAAAAATTGTCTAATAAATTTTATTTCCTTAATTAAATATTTATGTACCTTAAAAAAAATGAAATTAGGGATGTTACAAAAGACGTTCCACGATAAAGTTCCAACCTTTCTCAAAGACGTTCTCAAAGGGCAAAGGAGTAAGTCCTAGCTACGAGTACAGTAAGAGCCTTCAGGACTTTCTCAGAGTTGTACAGACTGTAAAAGGTGAATGGACACTTTTGAAGTTGGATGAGGAAAATGTGGGGGGGTCATTACTTATGGGTGCCTTTTAGTTTCCCCCTCTTACTTTTTTTTTATATGACCGGGCCCTAAGTGTTGGGCTCTTTCTTTTTTCTTTTCCTTTTATTTCGCGCATTGGATTATCCATGCCATTTTTTCTTCAGCCCAACTTCTTCCTTCTTTTTTCAAGCCCTGAATGATCCCGGTGGCCCAGTGTCATTCATCTTCTTGCTAGGGAAAGACTCCTTGCTTCAAGGGAAGATTCTCTTTGTTGCTGCATTTCTGTGGAAAATTTTAAGAACTATAACTTCAACTCTGATGCTCCATTTAGTCTGAAAAGTTACACACAGCTAATATAAAAAAAAATTCAAACTATCTAACAACTATAAAATAAAATGAAATTTTGCAAAAGTGTGGGTTGTCTTCCATTAGCGATTGTTTTATAGTCGACAGCCTGACTACTTCCCTTTTCATTCTTCTTGCAATTGAATTGAGGTGTGCTGGTGTTCCACTTCACCTCTAAAATAGCATTTGATCCTTTGCCCATTTACCTTGAATGTTCTTCCCAATTTCTCTTCTTCCAATTCAACAGCTTCGAATGAGAAAACTTGGTTAATGCGGAAAGGACTAGACCAACGAGACTTGAGTTTTCCAGGGAACAAAGTTAATCTGCAATTGAATAACAGGACTTGCTTCCTACTTTCAAAGTCCCGTGGCTATATTTTCTTGTCATGCCATTACTTTGTCCTTTCTTTGTAAAGCTTAGCATTATCATAGGACTGCCTGCGGAATTCATCCAATTCATTTAGTTATAGTATCTTTTTTTCTCTAACAGCCTTTAAATTCAAGTTGAAGTTCTTGATTTCCTAGTATGCCCGATGCTCTAGCTCCATTGGCAAATGAAAAGCCTTGCCAAACACTAACTTATATAGAGACATCCCCAAAGGTGTTTTATAGGCTATTCGATAAGCCCATAATGCATCATCCAACCTTGAAGACCAGTCTTGTCTAGTTAAGCCAATAGTTTTTTCGAGGATTCTCTTAATTTCTCTGTTTCAGATTTCAGTTTTCCTACGATTTTAGGGGTGGTATGGGGTTGCCACCTTGTGTTTAACCCTATTTATGGCCAGCAGTGTTTCAAACTGTCTATTACAAAAGTGGGATCCTCCATCACTGATGATTGCTCGTATAGTTCCAAATCTGGTGAAAATGTTCTTTTTAAGGAACTTTGTCACCACCTTTTCATCATTGGTTGGAAAAGCTCTTGCTTCCATCCACTTTGAAAGGTAGTCAACAATAACCAAGATATATTGATTCTCGAAACTCGTACGGAATTGCCCCATGAAATCTATCCCACATACATCAAACAATTCCACTTCCAAAATGTTGTTTAGAGGCATTTCATATCTTTTGGATATATTCCGTACTCTTTGGAACCTATCACATTGCATCACAACAAAGTAAGAATCCTTAAACAATGAAGGCCAGTAGAACCCTGCTTACAACACCTTGTTTTCAGTCTAAATTCCTCCAAAGTGGCCTCCATAGGGTAAGGCATGGCATTATTGCAAGATAGGCTTCATTTATTCCTTCAGAATACATCTCCTAATCATCTGGTCATCACACTAGTTGAAAAGATATGGTTCATCCCAGTGGTATGAATTAACATCATGCAAAAATTTCTTTTTCTACTATGATGTCACATCTGGTGGAAGTAGTCCACTCACTAAGTAATTCAAGTAATCAACATACCATGCTATATGAGCTTGAGATATCAAGAAAAACTGCTCATTCGGGAACTTCTCATTGATTTCCTCTGCATTTTCTCTCTCTTGTTTAAGTCAAAAAAAGTGATTAGCTACTTGATTTTCAATTTCTTTTCTATCCATGATTTCCCAATCGAATTCTTATTAAAGAAGCACCCATCAGATGAGTCTTGGTTTTGAATCCTTCTTCTTTACTAAGTGCTTGATGGCAGAGTGGTCAGTCTACACAATCACTTTGTTTCCCTCTAAGTAAGATCTAAATTTTTCAAAAGCAAACACAACTACAAGTAGCTCCTTCTCTGTCACGGTGTAATTGAGTTGAGCCCCTTGTAGTGTCTTGCTAGCATAGTATATGGAGTGAAACGCCTTGTTCCTACGTTGGTCAAGAATAGCACCCAAAGCTACATCACTTGTGTCACACATAAGCTCAAATAGTGATATCTAGTCCAGTGCCACATTAACAGGCGATGTACTCAAATTCTCCTTAAGTTCATAGAATGCTTTCAAGCAATGTTCGTTAAAGCGAAATGCTTTGTCTTTCTCGAGTAGATTGCACAAGGGCTTAGCAATCTTTGAAAAATCCTGCATGCCCAAGAAACTTTTAATACCTTTCACTGAAGTGGGAGGAGACAGCTTCTCAATGATTTCTACCTTGGCCTTATTAACTTCTAGCCCATTTTGAGAAACTTTGTGTCCCAACACAATTCCTTCGTTCACCATGAATTGACACTTCTCCCAATTTAATACAAGATTTGTCTCCTCACACCTTTGGAGAACTTTAGCTAGATTTCTCAAGCACAAGACAAAAGAGTTTCCAAAAATAGAAAAGTCATCCATGAAAATCTACACAAATTGTTCTTGTTCTGCTCTACAGAAGTGGGATGAGGCATCTTCTAAATGATTTCCACCTGGGTACATGAACGTGGTTTTATGCTAGTCCTCGGGTGCTATAACAATCTGGTTGTACCCTGAATACCCATCCATGAAGCAGTAATACTCTCTTCCAGTAAGCCTATCCGACATTTGGTCTATGAGTGGCAAGGGGAAAGGGTCATTTCTAGTGTTCTTGTTCAACTTCCTATAGTCCATGCAGATTCTCCAACCAGTCACAACTTTGGTTGGGATTAATTCATTGTTTTCATTCTCCACCATAATCATGCCCTTTTTTTTCAAAACACATTGAATTGAACTAACCCAGGAGCTATATGGTATTGGGTAGATAATTCCAGCATCTAACCACTTAATGATCTCCTTCTTCATGACATCCTTCATTATCAGATTGAGCCTTCATTGAGCTTCGATGGACCCTTTTTCATTGTCCTCTAATAGAATCTTATGCATACAGAATGAGAGACTAATGCCTTTAATATCTACAAGTGTCCATCCAATAGCCCTTTTAAATTTCTTCAACACCATGACCAATTGGCTTTCTTGCTCCTCTATCAGGTATGCTAAAATAATCAATGGTAAGGTGGTTGCATCACCTAAGTATGCTTATTTTAGGTGTGAAGGTAATAGCTTCAACTGCAAGACTGGTGGTTCATCTACCGATGCCTTTGGTAGCTTCAATTCTTGGGAAGATATATCCAACAGCTCAATCATCAATCTCTGCTTTCCAACGCCCGATGTTGCCTCTATCCAAGCCCATTCTTCTTTTTCTCCTTTTGAGTCTGAGCTATCATGCAAAACATCTTGTAGTGGGTCCTTATAGCTCTTCTCAAATTGCTCTAATAGTAAAGAGTCAATCACCGAAATGACTACACACTCCTCCACCTCTCATGGAAATTTCATATATTAGAAGACATTGAATGTGATCTGCTCATCTTGCACTCTCATTATTAGTTCTCCCTTTTATACATCGATTAACATTTGGTCGGTGGCTAAGAATGGCCTTCGTAAAATGATTGGTACTTCTGCATCTGCTTCATAATCCAGCACTATGAAATCTACTAGAAAAATGAATTTATCCACCTTAACCAAGACATCTTCTATTTTTCCTTCTGGATATGCTATAGATCTGTCTACCAACTGTAATGAAATAGTAGTGGGCCTAGCTTCTCCAATCCCCAATTTCTTAAATATTGACATAGGCATGAGGTTGATGCTTGCACCTAAATCACAGAGAGCCTTGCAAACATACTGGTTCCCAATGGAACACAAAATGGTGAAACTGCCTGGATCCTTAAGTTTAGGTGGCAGCTTATTTTACAGCACAGCACAGCATTCCTTGGTTAGAGCAATAGTTTCAAATTCTCCAAATCTCCTTTTCTTTGTCAAAATATCCTTTATAAAATTGACATAATTTGGCATTTGTTCCAAAGCTTCCACCTAGGGAATGTTGATGTGTAACTATTTGAGGACATCCAGAAACCTTCTAAATTGCTAGTCCTGCTGCTGCTTTTGAAATCTTTGAGGCAATGGTGAAGGTGGTCTGGTCTACTAAACATTTTGCTATGGCAAAGCTGTAATATTTTTTTGTGGTAAAGCTGCAACATTTTTTCCAGAGGTTTCTGCCTCTTTGCCTGCCTCCTCCACCTGCCCTTGTTTGTTCTCTTTTTTATCCAAAGGTGCAGTAGGATCTTTTTTCTCCTGCCGCTTGGCTTGCATTGCTTCCACTACGTTTCCATTCCTAAGTGCTATAGCCTTGCAATTTTCCTTCCCATCTCTCCTAGGGACTTCAGTATTGCTTGGGAGTATCCCTAGAGGTCTGTTTTTTAATTCATTAGCCAGCTTCGTAACTTCGGTCTGTAGATTCCTTATTGATGCGGCTTGACTCTGGATCATAGCATCATTTCTTGCCATATATTCTTTAAGCAACACTCCAAGGAACTCAAGATCTTATTAGGTTGATGCTTTTGCTGCTGGAATCCTGGGGGAAATTGTGGTCTCTGAGAAGCAAAATTACTTCCCTAGTCAGCACTGTGTTACTCCAAAAAAAATTAGGATGCTATCTCCAACCTGGGATATATGTATTTTAATAAGGGTTGTTGCGATTAATGTTACCCATATAGCATATTGACTTCAGATTTGAAGGACAACTATCAAAGACATGGGGCTCACTGCACAAGACACAAGATACTCAAGTTTCCTGGACTACGTTAGCTCCTTGGGGGCGATTTAGCTACTGGTTTTTTAAGATGTTGACTAATGAAGCTATTTGAGCTGTGAGAGAAGTGACTTCTGTAACAACTCCATTAAATGTAACAATTTTTTATTATATATATTTGTAAAATTCCATGAAGTTATTACTGCTTTAATTCTAACCACTTAACTCATAATAATAATTAATTTAACCAAGCATAATTGTTATTAACAGTGATACAATATTGAGTTTCCATACACACCATTATTTTACAAACATTTGTACAAAGGTCTAAAATATACATATTAGCCCTAATTAGCTACGTAGACTACTTCCGGGGACACTGTGCGGGTGGCGGCACCACCACCGGAATCTCAGTCATATCTAGTACATATATATCTGATATAACTGGTAGTTGCCCAAGTTAGGGCACCTCGATCCAACGTACGGCAATAATAAGTGTCATGGAGAAAATCTGCATAATTATTCTTTTGAACATGATATGGAAATATACTGAGAATTAAATCCCAGTAGGTTCAACAATAAATCATAATTTACCATCAATATAGTTCATCATGTCATGTCCATCTGTATAAACTATAGAAAATATCTTTAAGTCACATGAATGCACTTTATCCATGGACATGAAAATTGTACAATTATGACATGTATGGAAATACTTCAGGGAACTCGTTGGCTATTGGGATTTCATCAAGCTTCGATTCGACTTCTAGGTTTGATAAATACAAAAGAATGTATCCAAGTACTCCATTCATTATCTCTCGATTGACTTGGTTGGCATTAAGCATTAATAACTACATCTCTTTTGGAGGAGGAGATAGAAATTCAACGGTCTTGGTGCAACAATTTAGCAAGACCTGATTTATAGACATCCAGTCTAACCCTAAACTGACCTCAATACCTTTTAAAGGTAAACAGATGAGGTCTACAGAAAAAGTTTTCTTCTGGATGGTGACTTGACAGTCCTTATATACAGAGGAAGTTAATACCCTTTCCCCCATGGGGGTCACCACGGATAGCTCATAGGGAGTTTCAGAAATAGGAAACTGAAACTTCCTAATACATTCTTCTGATATAAATGAATGACTAGCACTAGAGTCAAACAGTACCATAAGAGCAAATCCATAGATGTAGCATGTACCTTGAATCATTTCAGAAGATTGAGTTGCCTCTTGGCCGCTCAGGGTGAAAACCCTTCCTTTCAGTTGAGGCCTCTGTTCCGGCTGCTTTCCCATATTCTGTGGGCAGTTTCTTGCAAAATGTCCCTTCTGTCCGCAATTAAAGTAGACATCTTGTCCCATGTAGCATGGCCGGTTACCATGCATATGTCCGCACTTAGCGCACTTAACTGGGGTGAGGTCTTGTTGAAAAGGTCTAGGACCTGCAATCAATGGCCTCTTACTAGCTCCATATCCACTTCTTCTCACGTTCTTTCCAGGGTTGGGAAAATATTTCTTCCTCTTCCATAGGTTTTTCCTTTGCTTCTCATCCTCTACTGCCCTTAAACTCTTTTCCAGGAGTCTGCATTTATTTATCAAATGTACAAACTCCCTGATCTCTATAGCTATAACAGCATTCTTTATCTCCGGGTTTAGTCCCGCTTTGAACTTAACCACCTTCTATGCTTCATATGGGTTATATCGCAGATAAGTGGATAACTTAGACAGCACCTCAAACCTTGCCATATACTGGTCCACAGTCATGCTGCCTTGCCTGTGTTGGAGAAATTCGATCTCTTTCTCTGCCCGTACAGTACTTGGAAAGTACTTTTCCAAAAAAGTGTCCTTGAACACTTGCCAGGTGATTTGTCTTCCCTGATGAGCTAAAAGTTCTCTAGCTCCACGCCACCAGTATTCTGCTTCATCCTTTAACATATATGCAGCAAAAATAACTTGCTGCTCTTCAGTACAGCCCATCACATTAAAGATTTTCTCTAATTCCCTTATCCACCTTTCGGCTACCGTTGGGTCATAGCCACCTTGGAAACAAGGTGGTCAATTCCTCAGGAACGCGGATATGCCATTATCTTTTCCAGCCATCTGGTTGTTAGCACCATTCTCACCATTTGAGTTATTAGCATTATGGAGATATTATAGAATTTGGTTGGTGGTCATGACTTGGTCTCGAATTACTGTGGCTAGATTGTGCAGGGTTTCCTCTACATTGGTTGCTGGATTCCTCCTTGGTGGTGCCATTTTCTACTTTGGGAAAAACAAAGTTATGCAACTATTGAGGTGATCAAACCCAATAGTTAGTTCAAAAATATTTAATAGCAGTCATAACACCACCTCGGCATATAGATAGGAAACACTAGTAATTTCTTACCTATATGAATCACTGATCCCCTACACAGCACAACCACAACATACTCAAGACACTATAAGATCGATTCAAATAACCATCCACCCACTAGCCATCTAGGATCGACCTGCTCTGATACCAATTATCTAACAACTCCATTAAATGTAACAATTTTTTTTATATTTGTAAAATTCCATGAATTTATTACTGCTTTAATTCTAACTACTTAACTCATAAAAATAATTAATTTAACCAAGCATAATTGTTATTAACAGTGATACAATGCTGAGTTTCCATACACACCATTATTTTACAAAAATTTGTACAAAGGTCTAAAATATACATATTAACCCTAATCATCTACGTAGACTACTTCCGGGGACACTGGTGCGGGTGGCGGCACCTCCACCGAAATCTCAGTCACATCTAGTACAGATATATCTGATATAACTGGTAGTTGCCTAAGATATGGAAATATAGTGAGAATTCGGTGGAGGTTCTTATCCAACGTACGGCAATAATAAACTATATAAGTGTCAAGGAGAAAATCTACATAATTATTCTTCTGAACATGATATGGAAATGTAGTGAGAATTAAATCCCAGTAGGTTTAATAATAAATCATAATTTACCATCAATATAGTTCATCATGTCATGTCCATCTGTATAAACTATAGAAAATATCTTTAGGTCACATGAATGCACTTTATCCATGCACATGAAAATTGTACAATTATGACATGTATAGCATAAATATTATTTTTCAGGATATCATATGATGACTATCAATTTATTCTCATATCAAGCTACCCAAGTCAGGGTGAGTATTTTCTACTCTCTAGTACGGGCTTTTCTCGTTCCCTCCGACATGGCTTACTTTCTCTTTCTTTTCTCAATAACATGAACATAGCCGTTGGTAAGGCGTCCCCTACTGGTGCACCACACAGATTGCCATGTGACCGTGCTCATTTCTTTTCTTTTCACAATGATAGCAAAAAATATGCTTTCAATAACAAGTATGTTCATCAAAATATAACTATTACCAGAAATCATTGGTAATCATGCCATGAACATAACCATTTCAAATATCACTTGATAAAATATTTCCATGTTAGAATTTTAGACTTAAGATGGTAAGAAGTTCATACAATGGCTGTAAGAGCCAGATTTTTTTTTATGCGTTCAGTTTTATCTTGGTTTATGCAAGTGAGTTTCCTTAATCTCATTAAGCCATAAGAATAAATACCACATATTTATATAATAACTCCACAAGAGATTACATCATTATTAGAGTTATACAAGAGTAACACACTAGGAATTATTCTTCCAAACATATACACTAGTTATATTACATACATCCTACTGACTAGGCCCTGGCCTAGCACCACACCCCTAGGGTGCATGGGGTGATAGAGGGGGTGGTGCCGATGCTGGGATCTTTATTACATTCATTATTATTACATCTTGTAAGATGGTGAACTGGCCCAGGAGGGCACATCCACTACCTGTACCTTTAACATCAGTGTAGGCATCTCAGTTGCTATTATCTGAACACATCACCAAAATTAATGAGAATAAAATCTCAATAGGTCTAACATTAACAATTTATAATATAAGTAAAACAAGTGACGTGTTCAGCTGTATAGGCTACAGAAAACATTATTTAAAGCCATAATCAGTGCATATAATATAAAATTATTGAAATGCATACAACATGAATACACCATTAATTTCTTGGTTGTTAATAGGTCAATATCACTTGGTCGGAGTGGCCATAACCCATGGCTCACTCAAGGCTAATAGGGCATCCCCTATCCGGTACCGTCTCACAGCCATTATGACCTCTCAGGTCACCTTACCACCACAAGGTGCCGCATGTCACCGAGTCACCTTGCCACCATAAGGATCATCCCAATATTTCATTTTAAGATATCTCAGGTCACCTTACCACCACAAGGTACCGCATGTCGCCGGGTTACCTTACCACCATAACGATCATCCCAATATTTAATTTTAAGATATAGGTGTATCACTTACACAACACACCATCACATATGCCACTTATGCTTTTAAGCATTCACTTCATATGCATCACATACACCTTTGAGATCATGCATCGCATGAATATACAATGTTCCCATATATCATACATGCCTTTCACTAGGTCATGCACTCTCATATTTTCTTTAATGCAACATATATATACAACACATACACATGCCTCAGTTGCATACACCTCATCCATTTACAATGCAAGTATTTCACACATGCACACACTTCTCATTCATATGCATCTCATCAATTCATCTTGTATACATCTCACACACATCTTATCTATATGAATATTGTCAATGCATCATGCATCCATCTCACATACATCTCATCTATATGGTTCTCATCAATGCATCATGCATCCATCTCACATACATCTTATCTATATGCCATATGTGATTTAATTTCTCATAATAAAAGGATGGAATCCATACTACAATGCATCATTGAAAAGGTATTTATCTGTATTTTAGTTTCCCTTAACATCATCCATTCATTGGAGTACATTTAGAGCATTAAAAATGCAAAACAGAGCAAAAACAGCCTCAAGCACGGCCATGCTTCAAACAGTGTAAACCATGCTAAAAACTCATAAAACAGCCAGAAGCACGGCCTGGCCGTGCCCCCAACCACGGCCATGCATCGGGTTTTCTCTATAGCCCCGATTTCCATCCTGTCAGACCTTCCTTTACTAAAAATACCATAACTCTCTCAATATAACTCGGATTAAGGTGATTTTGGTGTCGTTAGAAAGATAATAATAACTCCTTGGATTCCTTCTTTTTGATCCCCTTCTCTCTTCTTTCTCTCTTCTTTCTCTCTCTCCTTCCTCCTTCTTCCTCTTCTCCTTCTTGCCTACGTTTTTGTCTTTTGTTTTCTGAACCCTCTCCCCCTTTGATCACTTATTGAGTCTTATCCCCCTTCTCCTTCTTATCTTCCATTAATTTATTTCATTTTATTTTTTTCCTTCCTACCCCTACCTTATCACCTCTTTATCTCCAAAATGCCCATGCCATCATCCATTATTTACACAAATGCCATCCTCCATAAAATTACATAAATGAAATGCTATTTTAATGAAATTACATAATTGCCATACTATGAGAATATGACTTTACCCCTTATTTCTTTACTAATTACGAGATTGCCATACCATTATCTAGAAACTTCTAGAATGTACCGAAAGTATCTAGAATGTTCTAGAAGGTTCTAGAACCTTCTAGCTGCTCACATGGCACATGTCCTCAGCCTTTCAAAGTTGTGACACAGCCACTTACACCTATGACTTTGCCCCTAATTTCTCTAATTATTACGAGATTGTCACTCTATTAGAATTAATTGAGGGATGTTACATTTCTCTCCCCCTAAGAAAGAATTTTGTCCTCAAACTTTAGAGTTTTACCTGTCTCTAAATAGTTGTGGATATCTCTGTCTCATTTCATCTTCTCTTTCCCAAGTAGCATCCCCTTCATCAAATCCATTCCAAGCTATCTTCACCAAAGGAATAGTCTTGTTACATAATTGCTTTACCTCTCTATCCAGTACTGAGACCGGTTCGGCTTTATATGTTAACTTCTCATTTACAGTCACTGAGTCTTCTTGGATTAAGTGTATAGGATCCGAAAGGTACTTACGAAGTTGAGAGACATGGAACACATTGTGAAGGTTCAATAAGTGTGGAGGAAGTGCAATTTGATAAGCAGATGGTCCCACTCTCTTAAGAATTTGATAAGGACCCAAGAACCGTGGACTTAGCTTTTTGACCTTCATTGCCTGCCCGATGCCAGTGGTAGGAGAGATTTTCAAAAACACATGGTCCCCTTTCTGAAACTGCAACGGCTTTCTTCTTTTGTCATAATAACTCTTCTGTCGGCTTTGGGCTACTCGCATATTTTCTCGGACCATTTTTATTTGTTCAGTGGTGTGTTGGACCAAGTCTGGGCCCAACAAATTTCTTTCCCCCACTTCATACCAACATAAAGGGGATCTGCATTTCCGACCATACAAGGCTTCGTAAGGTGCCATCCCAATGCTGGAGTGGTAGCTATTATTATAAGCAAACTCAGCTAGTGGCAAATAGTTGTCCCATCCTTTTCCTTGTTCCAAAGTGCATGCTCTGAGCATATCCTCCAGAGTCTGTATGGTCCTCTCAATTTGACCATCAGTCTGGGGGTGGTAGGCTATACTAAAATGTAGTTTGGTGCCAAAAGCTTCTTGTAAATCCCTCCAAAATCTAGAAGTAAATCTGTGATCTCTATCTGAGATAATACTGTTAGGGATTCCATGCAACGTCACAACTTCCCTTACATATAGTTGGGCTAGTCTCTCTAATGGATAATTGATTCTAATGGGCAAGAAATGAGCAGACTTTGTCAATCTGTCCACTATTACCCATATTGAATCAAACCCAGTTTGAGTTTTAGGCAACCCCACAATGAAACCCATAGAAATACTATCCCACTTCCACTCCGGTATCTCCAAGGGTTGTAGTAGTCCCGCGGGTTTTTGATGTTCTATCTTCACCTTCTGGCAAATTAGGCATCTAGTAACATATTCTGCAATGTCCTTCTTCATCCCTGGCCACCAGTACCTCTTTTTCAAGTCTTGGTACATTTTAATGGATCCCGGGTGAATAGTGTATTTACTTTGATGAGCTTCTATTAGAATCTTATCCCTTAAAGTCCCTTCCTTTGGTACACATATTCGCCCTCGATATTCAAGAATCCTATCCCTTGAAATTGCAAAGTCCGGTTGTTCCCTCCAGTCTTGTAAAAATTCATCCCGTGATTATGCTTCCTTTATTTGCGTCTGTAAATCACATTCGATTCGTAGCTCACTAAGTCTTAAGCCTTTAGGATTTCTTGTAACCAATAAGCTCAGATTTCTAAAATCCTCTAACAACTTCATCTCTTTCACTAACATTTGACTCACGTGTAGTGACTTCCAACTTAATGCATCAGCTACTACATTAGCTTTTCTCGGATGGTACTTCAGCTCAAACTTATAATCATCAATAAACTCCATCCACCTCCTTTGTCTCATGTTTAACTCCTTCTGATCAAAAAGATATTTTAAAATCTTATGATCACTATAAACTTCGAACACGGCTCCATATAAGAAGTTCCTCTAGATTTTCAGAGCAAAAACTATTGCTGCTAGCTCTAGGTCATGTGTGGGGTAACTTTCCTCATGTGATCGTAATTGCCAGGAAGCATAAGCAACCACTCTACCTTCTTGCATCAGAACACAGCCTAGTCCCTTCTTAGAAGCATCCGTATAAACTTCAAAATGTCTAGAAGAATCAGGAATGATTAAAATAGGAGGAGTAGTTAATCGATTCTTTAGCTCCTGGAAACTATCCTCACACTCTTGAGTACATTTGAAAAGACTTACCTTCCTGGTTAATCGAGTCAGAGGCAATGCTATTCGAGAAAATCCCTGTATAAATCTCATGTAATACCCGGCTAAACCCAGGAAACTTCTAATTTCTGTCACCGTCTTAGGCCTCTCCCACTTTAATACTGCTTCAGTCTTGCTGGGGTCTACTGCTATACCATCTTTGGAAATGACATGACCCAAGAATTTTACCTCTTTTAACCAGAATTCACACTTTTCTATCTTCGCAAAGAGTTTCTTCTCCTTTAAGATTTGAAGTATTAGCCGAAGATGCTGACTATGCTCCTCTTCACTCTTCGAGTATATCAAAATATCATCTATAAAGACCACTACAAACTGGTCCAAGTAGGGCCTGAAAATACGGTTCATATAATCCATGAAAATTACAGGTGCATTTGTGACTCCGAACGGCATTACCAAAAACTCATAATGCCCATATCTTGTTCTGAAGGATGTTTTCGGGATATCATCTTCTTTAACCCTGATCTGGTGGTACCCCGATCTCAAGTCTATCTTCGAGAAAATTGTGGCCCCTTTCAATTGATCTAGAAAATCATCTATTCGGGGTAGCGGATATTTATTCTTAACAGTTGCTTTATTGAGTTGTCTATAGTCAATGCACAATCTCATACTGCCATCTTTCTTCCTCACGAATAGTACCGGTGCTCCCCAGGGTGACACACTAGGCCGGATGAAATTCTTCTCCAGTAGTTCTTCAATCTGCTTTTTAAGCTCCTTTAATTCTACCAGAGACATTCTATATGGAGTAATGGAAATAGGTTTTGCTTCTGGTGTAAGGTCAATGGAAAATTCTATCTCTCTCCTTAGTGGCAATTCTAAAATTTCTGAGGGAAAGACCTCTAGAAATTCACAGATTATTGGAATCCCATATAGATCTTGGCTCAACTCCAGATTAACAGAATACAAGAAAATACAACTTAAATCAGTACTCTCCAGACCCTTAATAGCTTTATGTGTACTGATAATATTGCATTGTGTTTCCCCAGAAATAACAGGAAGGAATTCTAGAGTCTTATCACAACAATTGAGAAGTACTCGATTCCGACTCAACCAATCCATCCCTAAAATGACATCTATACTATCTAAAGGTAAGCAAATCAGATCCACTACAAACAACCTATCACGCACCATTAGAGAACAATTTGAACACATCGAGGAAGTAATCACCTTCTCCCCCGTAGGAGTCATCACCGTTAACTCATAAGGAAGATTATAAATGTGATGTTGCAACTTCCCAACACTATCCCATGATATAAAAGAATGACTAGAACCCAAATCAAAGAGTGCAGTCAAAGGCATTTTATTGACATAACACATACCTTGAATCAAGTCGGGATTTTGTCTCGCCTCAGCTCCACTCAAGGTAAAGACTCTCCCTGCTGCTTGTGGAGTTCGTTCAGGCCCTTTTCTATTATTCATTAGGCAACGTCTCTGTAGATGCCCCTTTTGGCCACAACGGAAACAAGTGGCTTGAGTAGAGTAACATGGCCTTTCCCCATGAACTCGTCCACATCTTTCACATGTACTCACTGCTGGTCTTTGTGGGAAGGGTCTAGGTCCCATAACTACATGCTGTTTACCTCTTGCATGGTTCTTGACCCTGAGATCCCTACTATATGTAGAAGCTTCCCTCTTCCTCTTCCATATAGCTTGGCGTTCCCTCTCCTCCCCTGCCGCTCTCAAACTTTTTTCCAGTAGTCTACATTTGTTGACTAGGGAGGAGAACTCTCGAATCTCCAGAGCAACCACGGCACTCCGAATTTCTGGATTTAGTCTAATTTCAAATCTAACTGCCTTCCACGCTTCATCTGGATTAAACTGCAAATAAGTGGAAAACTTAGACAGTTCTTCAAATTTAGCCACTTATTGGTCAATGGTCCAGTTGCCCTGCCTAAGTTGAAGAAATTCTACTTCCTTTTCAGCCCTCACACTGCTAGGAAAATACTTGCCCAAGAATGTTTCTCAGAAAACCAGCCATGTAATATGTCTCCCCTGGTGGACTATCAGTTCTTTGGCTCCCCTCCACCAATATTCAGCTTCAGCGTTAAGCATATAAACTGCAAAAGTGACCTTCTGCTCATCAGGGTAGTCTAGGACATCAAAAATCTTCTCTAGTTCCACCAACCATCTCTCAGCAATATTTGGATCATATCCACCCATAAAAGAAGGAGGCCGAATCCTCATGAACTCTGTCCATCCATTCTCATTCCCTACTGCTCGTGGGTTGCCATGCTCATCACTATGGTTGTTGTTATTTTGCATGTGTTGTAAAATTTGATTTGTGGCAACTACTTGGTCTCGAATAGCAGTGGCTAAGTCATGTAGGGTCGTTTCTGCACTGTTGGTCGGATTTTGTCTTGGTGGTGCCATCACTTACTGTAGTAATAAAAAAAATAATGAGTCACTATTGAGGTGATCAAGCCCAACAGCGGATTAAAACCTTACAGTAGCAATCACACCACCAAAACATATAGTTAGGAAACACTAGTAATTTCCTAAAATTCATGCGACCCTACACAAACACCACACACCTATTCGGGTCCTCCATAAGTCGACATAGGTGACCACCCACCCCACATGGTCGCCTAGGACCGACTTGCTCTAATACCAACTATGTAAGAGCCAGATTTTTTTTATGCATTCAGTTTTATCTTGGTTTATGCAAGTGAGTTTCCTTAATCTCATTAAGCCATAAGAATAAATACCACATATTTATATAATCACTCCATAAGAGATTACATCATTATTAGAGTTATACAAGAGTAACACACTAGGAATTACTCTTCCAAACATATACACTAGTTATATTACATACATCCTACTGACTAGGCCCTGGCCTAGCACCACACCCCTAGGGTGCATGGGGTGATAGAGAGGGTGGTGCCGATGCCAGGATCTCTATTACATTCATTATTATTACATCTTGTAAGACGGTGAACTGGCCCAGGAGGGCACATCCACTACCTGTACCTTTAACATCAGTGTAGGCATCTCAGTTGCTATTATCTGAACACATCACCAAAATTAAAGAGAATAAAATCTCAATAGGTCTAACATTAACAATTTATAATATAAGTAAAACAAGTGACGTGTTCAGCTGTATAGGCTACAGAAAACATTATTTAAAGCCATAATCAGTGCATATAATATAAAATTATTGAAATGCATACACCATGCATACACCATTAATTTCTTGGTTGTTAATAGGTCAATATCACTTGGTCGGAGTGGCCATAACCCATGGCTCACTCAAGGCTAATAGGGCGTCCCCTATCCGGTACCGTCTCACAGCCATTACGACCTCTCAGGTCACCTTACCACCACAAGGTGCCGCATGTCGCCGGGTCACCTTGCCAGCATAAGGATCACCCTAATATTTCATTTTAAGATATCTCAGGTCACCTTACCACCACAAGGTACCGCATGTCGCCGGGTTACCTTGCCACCATAAGGATCATCCCAATATTTCATTTTAAGATATAGGTGTATCACTCACACAACACACCATCACATATGCCACTTATGCTTTTAAGCATTCACTTCATATGCATCACATACACCTTTGAGATCATGCATCGCATGAATATACAATGTTCCCATATATCATACATGCCTTTCACTAGGTCATGCACTCTCATATTTTCTTTAATGTAACATATATATACAACACACACACATGCCTCAGTTGCATACACCTCATCCATTTACAATACAAGTATTTCATACATGCACACACTTCTCATTCATATGCATCTCATCAATTCATCTTGTATACATCTCACACACAGCTTATCTATATGAATATTGTCAATTCTTCATGCATCCATCTCACATACATCTCATTTATATGATTCTCATCAATGCATCATGCATCCATCTCACATACATCTCATCTATATGGTTCTCATCAATGCATAATGCATCCATCTCACATACATCTTATCTATATGCCATATGTGATTTAATTTCTCATAATAAAAGGATGGAATCCATACTACAATGCATCATTGAAAATGTATTTATTTGTATTTTAGTTTCCCTTAACATCATCCATTCATTGGAGTGCATTTAGAGCATTAAAAATGCAAAACAGAGCAAAAACAGCCTCAAGCACGGCCTGGCCATGTCCCTAAGCACGGCCTGGCCATGTCCCTAAGCACGGACATGCTTCAAATAGTGTAAACCATGCTGAAAACTCACAAAACAGATAGAAGCACGGCCTGGCCGTGCCCCCAACCACGGTCGTGCTTCTAGTTTTCTCTACATCCCCGATTTCCATCCTATCAGACCTTCCTTTACTAAAAATACCATAACTCTCTCAATATAACTCGGATTAAGGTGATTTCGGTGTCGTTAAAAAGCTAATAAAAGTATATACAACTTTGATGTTTACTACTTTAACATATTAGAAACATAAACCGGTCCAAAACGTGACCGAAAATAGAATCACCATTTTGTGCGTTAAATCTGACCTTCCTTCACTCGTTATGGCATAAATCTCTTATATTAGGTCGGATTAATGTGATTCCAGAGGAGTTTTAACCATAGGACAGAGATCTACAACTTTTATGTTGGATACATCTTCTAATTCGACCTAAATCTGGAAGTGCAGATTCATTCATACAGACCATCGAATTTCATCCATCGAAAGTCAATTTTCAGCACAAAACAAGCAAAACATATGCTTCCAAACCTTTGCTCTACATGCATATTCATATGATCAATCCAATACATGCATAAGATACCTCCATCAACAAAAGCTTACAAGTATTCATACACATATATGTCATCAAAATTACAATCTTCATAGTAAGTTAATGTTAAACCTACCTTAACTCCTTGGATTCCTTCTTTTTGATCCCCTTCTCTCTTCTTTCTCTCTCTCCTTCCTCCTTCTTCCTCTTCTCCTTCTTGCCTACGTTTTTTTCTTTTGTTTTCTGAACCCTCTCCCCCTTTGATCACTTATTGAGTCTTATCCCCCTTCTCCTTCTTATCTTCCATTAGTTTATTTCATTTTATTTTTTTCCTTCCTACCCCTACCTTATCAACTCTTTATCTCCAAAATGCCCATGCCATCATCCATTATTTGCACAAATGCCATCCTCCATAAAATTACATAAATGAAATGTTATTTTAATGAAATTACATAATTGCCATACTATGAGAATATGAATTTACCCCTTATTTCTTTACTAATTACGATATTGCCATACCATTATCTAGAAACTTCTAGAATGTACCGGAAGTATCTAGAATGTTCTAGAAGGTTCTAGAACCTTCTAGATGCTCACATGGCACATGTCCTCAGCCTTTCAAAGTTGTGACACAGCCACTTAGGCCTATGACTTTTCCCCTAATTTCTCTAATTATTACGAGATTGCCACTCCATTAGAATTAATTGAGGGATGTTACAATGGCAATGGCTATGGCATATACTAGTCATTTATAAGATTCGTCTTCTTTTTTAAATATTAATTTTATTTCTTTATTTTCTTGATGTAGGTTTTAATCATATCTAATCTTCTCATAATAATCAGAGCATAACTCCCTCATTTGAACTCCGATGTTGGTGATCTTGGTGTCAATTTCAAGATAAAACAATTATCTAAAACTATTATGTTGAACATTATAGCAAAATAGTAAGAAAGCAAGGTGATATTACTCCCTCAATGGATAGGTTATTTCTTCTCGGATAGGTTCTGACCTCTACCTACTAATCGGACCATATCTACCTCATATGGACTCCAAATTTAGTGATTCCAGTGGCTAAATATCCGTGACACACATATCTATAATTCTTATGTTAACCATTTATTTTAATTCCATACATATAATTCCCAACAATTAAAATACCGAAGCTATCCTAACATATTCTTCCCTGATCAACCATTTTTTGACCTTTGACTACTAATTGGAACATATCTACCTCATATGGACTCCAAATGGAATAATTCTAGTGTCTAAAACACCATGACACATATATCTTTAATTCGTATGTTAACCATTTATTTTAATTCCCTACAGATAATTCTTAAAAATTAAAATACAGAAGATATCCTAACATATTCTTCCCTGATGAACCACTTTCTGACCATTGACTACTAATTAGACCATATCTACCTCATATGAACTTCAAATTGATTGATTCTAGTGGTTAAAACTCCGTGACACATATATCTTTAATTCTTATGTTAACCATTGTTTTTAATTCCCTACAAATAATTCCCATAAATTAAAATACAGAAGCTATCCTAACATATTCTTCCCTGATGAACCATTTTCTGACCTTTGACTACTAATCAGCTCATATCGTCCTCATATGGACTCCAAATTGAATGATTCCAGTGGCTACAAATCCGCGACACACATAGCCATAATTCTTATGTTAACCATTTATATTAATTCCATACAGAGAATTCCCAAAAATTAAAATACAGAAACTATCCTAACATATTCTTCCCTGATGAACCATTTTCTGACCTTTGACTACTATCGGACCATATCTATCTCATATGGACTCAAATTGAATGTTTCCAGTGGATTAAAATTCGTGACACATATATCTTTAATTTTTATGTTAACAATTTATTTTAATTCCCTACAGATAATTCCCAGAAATTTAAATACAAAAGCTAAAAATTTTGCCAACCATAGCCATACTTATGCAAAACTTTCTATACCAGTCTAAGTATTCAAACATACATCACATGCAAGATCAATATGTAACATGATATAGCAACATCCATGACCAATCATCAATGTTCTAAGATCAAGATCTCATATAAATATTATAAGGTTCAAAATTTTTCTTCAAAAAGAAATATTGTGAAACTTATCTCGAGCACTTAGTCCCCTAGACTTCTCCTTCCTCTTTCTTCCTTTCTTCCTCTCCTTTCCTCACTCTACCTTGCTTCTATTTTTTCCTCTCCCTTAGTTGGACGAAATTATATTGTTGTAAGGGTGGGTTTTCTTATATAGACCACCAAATAATTCACCTTTCATGATCATGGGTCTACCTTATCACAATTAGATTACACTTGGTTGAATTTTTGGAAATCAAACAACTTATGTTCTTGTCTTCCTCTTCGTTAGTCAAGATATGCATAGGAAAAGGAGATTTGTATTTTGAAAATTATGATAATATGTTCTTAAGATATGGGACAAGGTCCCTTTGATTTAGGGATTCATTTCCATTTTCTTTTGTCTTAAACAAGTATGATAGGTTTGCCTTTTTTGGTGGCAAATTTCTAGACCTTGAATCTCCATTATTTGGTTGATATTATTTGTGTAGGATAGGAATGTTTTGTCCTAATGCCATGTATTATCATACCACTTGCTAAAATTATGAGTGTAGGATATAGATGTTTTTGTCCTAAAGCCTTGTATTATCATGCCACTTGCCAAAATTATGAATGTAGAATCACACCACTTGCTAAATTTTTGTCTTAATGTCATGTAACCTAATCTTTATTATTATTACATTATTATATCATCACCTAATTTATTTTATTTTATTTTTCCTCTTGGATTTGGGCTTATTCCTACTCATTATGGGCTTATTCCTACCCATTTTCTTTGCTTTGGATAAAATTCTACCTTTCTTGGAGGGCTTGGTCACATTTTCATAATTTTTGGGCTATTGGTCCAATTACTATATCCTAGTCCAAGTCTATGTTTTATTTCTTGCTTAGGTTATCTAATGGGCTTGCTAGAAACTTATGTGAAGTGGAAAAACTTTATATGAAGT
This sequence comes from Gleditsia sinensis, assembly GCA_037074535.1. Classification (NCBI taxonomy): domain Eukaryota; kingdom Viridiplantae; phylum Streptophyta; class Magnoliopsida; order Fabales; family Fabaceae; genus Gleditsia; species Gleditsia sinensis. The sequence goes on from CM073470.1 coordinate 56,065,585, forward strand.
GTCCATAGGTAAAAACCCAATGTATGGGTCAAGATTTTAAACTTAGTAACTCTAGTTCTTGAATTAGGAAAAATTACCCTAATCCAATGTTCTTGAACTTGTTTCTAAATATTTATCTTCCTTATCCAAGAATTTTGCATCTCTTTAGTATGTTATTTCTAATTGTTTTTCCTATTAGGTTTTCCCTCTTTATTTGTTCTCTTAATGTTAGAAACATTTTTTGTGCATATACATAAGGTGAAGAATTTCTAAGGATTATATTTCCTTAGATATCTAAAATATTGTCTAATAAATTTTATTTCCTTAATTAAATATTTATGTACTTTTATCAATAAAAGAAACGAAATTAGGGATGTTACAATTTTATCTCAAAATCTTAATATTTTACTATAGCTTATACAGTTGGGCATAACAACATTTGTTTAATGATCATATCATACTGCTTATGGTTTTGGATATCTGAATATCCTTTGAATTGAGAATATTTGAAATACGGGTCTCATATGAATGTATTTCTGAGCTGTATTATCCATGTGACACATTTTAAAATATAAGTACATCCATATACTGACCTAAGAGGTCATAGGAGGAATTATTTGCTCACTGAGTTGTCAAACTCACTACACGATATTTTCACATTTTTCAGATAAGAATATCAGAGTCTGATTCGGAAGATAGGTGATATATTCTCTAGGTGAGTCTACGTTGCTTCCACAACTCACGGTCTTTGAATTATACTGTGTTTGTATTCTAGAGTGTGCTCTAAACACTACAGATAGGATCCTCGTTTCTGCTATACTTTGATGTTTATAGACTTGGTCTGTATATTGTGTATATATGAGAGATCCTATATGTATCTGTTCCCATGATAAAGAATTGAATTATGTATCTTTATGGAAAATATCTGATTGTGGAAAATAATAATAAAAATGTTTATTTTACGTAATGTAAATTAGGGGCGTTACAAGTCATTATTCACTCGCCAAAACACTATTCACTAGTCGGAATCACTATTCACGATGAACAAAAAGTTGTCAAATAACTAAAAAATTTCATATCCTAAGGTTAATCTAACTCCTGAATCCATCTACGGTGTCAAAATTTCAATTAGAGATCTCTAACTAAGAGTTTTAGAATTTACCTTTTCCTGAGATTTTCTAATTCAGATCTACGGCGATTCAACGATTAATATGAAAAATTAATCGGTCAAAATTGTAGTATTCTTCATCCTCAATCCAGTAGCACCTTCAATTTTGAGATCAAAAGCCAATAGGCACTCTAGATCTAGAGAAAATTTTGAAGGTTACTATTCATTTACTATTCACTCACTATTCATCCGTTTTTTTCGTTTTGCAGAGATCCGCCCTCCGTCTATTGCCTCCACCTTCCCCTTTTTATTTTTATTATATTTTTATAATAATTATTATTATTTAATAATTGAATAATAAGATTTTCTTTATATAAATTCATATAAATTTTGTTTTTCATCCTAAAATATCCCAAAAATTTCTAAAAATTTACATTCTCATAAACCTTTAGTTAAACTCTTAAATCATGCTTTTTCTTGACAAACATATAATAAAACAAATCTCAAAATAAATATCTTTATACATATTAAAAGAAAGAATATTTCTAAAAATACAACAAAAATTCATTAAAGACCAATATAATTATTTCAAGCGAAACAATAATTATTTTAATTAAAAATAGACTTACTTTTAGCAGAACATAATCATTTTTAAACAAATAAAAATATATTTGTTTATAACAAAACATTATTATTTAAAAATAAAAATTATAGGATGTTAAAGTTTGAAGATAAGTAAAATTCTTGAATTTTTTGGGATAAAATTCCTGTTAAGTGGGGAGAAGTGTAACACCCGAAATTCTGTTAATAATATTCACAAAATGGAATAGTAGGAAAGGATTAAAAAGAGTCAAATAGGGGAGTTATAAGGAAATAATTGTGAATATTTAATAAGATTTTTCTCATTTTTGGAAGAATTGTTTAAGGAAGATATAGTAATTTCCTTGTTTACAGGACCATAAATAGAAAACAATAAAGATGGGGAACCATGAAGAAAGTTCAATAAAAATCCATTGAAGTAAGGCTCAAGAAGGAATTAAACACTTGGTAAGTTTTCTTTCAACCAAACAAGGTGTTAGCCAACCTCCTTAGTCACAATATAATGGAGTGGCATTTTGGAAATTGTTAAGGGGGCAAGTGGCTTCTTAAGGAAGTCACTAATTTTTTATTAGTTTCCCTTGGCTTGGTGGCCAAGTCGCCACTCTCCCTACCCAAAGAAGAAAGTTCCACGACAAGAAAGAGAAAAGGAGAAAGAAAAAGAAAAGGGAAGAAAGAAGAGAGAAGGAATAAGAGAGCTAGAGAGAGAAGGGTGAGATTCAAAGGAAAGAGGTAAACTTTTCATTTTGATCTCCTCTAACCTTTGTGTATTCATAAATCTTCTATGTAAACTAATGGATAGAAGAAAAATTTGTTGTTTTGGTGACGCTTTCTAGAGAAAGAAGGTAGCAGAAACAAGAGAGAAAGGCAAGCTTTTGGGAAGAGAAATGTAATATCAACATCCTCCTTTAAGATTTATGGTTGGATGACTTTATGGCTGGTGGTATGTGAGCATTTAAATGTGTGGGAAGGTAGAAAGAGCTTTTATTAAAGTAGTTATGGCATCCATGGTTACTGTTCATTCATGTGCATATGGTAGTGTTTTGGGTAAACTTTGTGTAGTTGGTTTTGAGATTAAATCCATGTTTTGGTTGGTTGTTTGTTCTGGAAAAATTGGGTTTTTAATGCTCAAAACATGGGTATCTTTATTTTTGCTTTTTCTGGGATAGTTTGGGAGAAAAATAGAATTTTTAGGGGTTTTTTGCGCTCAAAGCATGACCATGCCTAGAGACATGGCCAAGCCATGCTTGGAGCTGGGAAGATAAAATCTGGAAATCTAGAAAAAAAATAAGGAACATGGCCCGAAGCACAGCCGTGCTTGGGGTTGGCTTGTGTGAGACACGACCAGGTTGAGAGGAAAACACGGGGAGAAACACAGCCATGAAGCATGGTCGTGCTTCAGGATGTGTCACCCTTTTTCATTGTTTTCTGTTTCCTTTCTAAATTTTAATTAATTACCAATACTTTTGGGATGTTAATGAGGGTTTTATGATGCATGAATGCTACATTTGCATGTGCCATATCTATTTCATCATGTATGTTTATTGAATCATGTATGTAAGCATGAAGAATGATCCATGAGTGCTATATTTGCATACTATAGACTGCTTGTATGTTTATCCATGATGAGTTGTTGTAACATGCTTAAGGATGAGTATGGTTTATGCTCTGGATATTTATTAATATGCATACTCTTGCTGTGTTAAGTGGTTGGAGAGATATCAAAGACTTAAACTTTGTTATGAGAACCCTTTCTAAAGTAGGATGGCCTAAAAACTAGTGTGTCCCTTGCTGTATTGAGGCGACTGACAAGTCAAAATGATCCTCTCTAAATTAGGGTGGCATGAAAATAGGTGTCTCCCTTGTTGTATTGAGGAGACTGACAATTCTAGGATAACCCTTACCCATTAAGATAACCCTTACCCATTAAGGTAACCCGGGAGTGTGGCACCTTACCAGGTAAGGTGACTGAAGGGTCGTGGCATAGATACGGTACTGGGATAGGGGATGCCCTATAGCATAGAGTGGTCAATACAAGAAGGACCCTCTGACCAATGCCACTCAAAGGGTGGGTGAGTAGCTAGAGGGGTAAGGCTCACGCCACATTGAGGATTGCAATTGAGAGATTAACAGATTATGAGCCACTGTGAGTGATGTATGGGCCACGAACAATGGCGCAAGTATTTTATAAATACATGTTTTATTTTATCATGCGTGATATTGATGCATAACCTATAAAAGGCAGGCATGTACTTTTTCGTACCTTCGTTGCATAAAAAGAGAAAATATTTTCTGTAGCTTATACAACTAGACATAGCATGTAAGTTTTCTGTATGCTTATATGTATTGGATATTGACCTTGCTATGATTTTATATCTCACTATGTTTTAATGTTATGTTCAAATCAGTAGAGATGCCGTTTGTTGTACTGACGATTTTTCGAAAGGAGATAGTAGACGTCCCTTCCTTGGGACAGTTCACAGTCATAGTGAACATGTTGGTGATCAACATGGTTGAGGTCCCTGCTCTTGGCCCAACTCCTCCACCAGCAATACCCCAGGGTTAATAGCTAGGGGTGGGTTGTAGGATAGCATTAGTATATAACTAACTTTGTAATGTAAATGGGCTAACCCCATTATTTTGATATAACCCCACGGTACTCTGCCTTTTGTGATGTATGATATGCATAACTTTTGATATAACACTGGTTTCTTGCACATGAATATATATATATATATATATATATATATATATATATATATATATATATATATATAAACCAGACGTTACATTACATGAAAAGAAAGAGAAAATGTGCCACATCAGACGGAGCGAGAAAAACCCATTTCAAAGAGTAGAAAGTACTCACCCTGACCAAGGTAACTTGATATGAAAACAAGTTGATAGCCATGATATGATATTCTGAAAAATTGTTATTCATGCCTTACATGTCATTACTATACAATTTTCATGTGCATAGATAAAGTGTATTCATGTGACCTAAGATATTTGTTATAGCTTATACAGATGAACATGACATGATGAGCTATATTTATGATAATTATGATTTATTGTTGAACCTATTGGGATTTAATTCTCACTATATTTTCATATCATGTTCAGAAGACTAAATATGCAGATATTCTCTATGACTAGCTTTTAGCATACATTGGGTTGAGTTGGCTAACATCTCGGTGAAGGTGCAACCTCCCGCGCCCGTATCTCCGGAATTGTTCAATATGGATTAATAAGATATAGACATATATGTGTTTGATTTTTGTATGGATGTTTTTAATTAATGATGTGTATATGAGCCCAGAATTGTATAAGTGTTAATGGTTTTCCATGAACCTTAATTATGCTTGGAATATTTAATTGAATGTTATTATGAGTTAAATAGTTAGAAGTAAAGAGATAATGACTTCATGGGATTTTAAAAATATATATATATTTTAAAAAAATAGAGTTATTACATAATTGGTATAAGAGGAGGTAAACCCTAGATGGCCAGTGGGACGGTGTTTATCTTAATTGATCTTTGATAAAGGGAAAAATTGTGTTTAATGGTTATATTTTATCCCCTAATTAATAGTAAAATTGTGATTATTTCCCTGGTTTCGGTTATGCTTTGCTTTAGATACTGCTTTGCTTTGTTTTATATTTGTAGGTGAGCAAAAAAGGCCAAGAAGCAAAGAAAAACATTCATGTGAAGGGACATATGGACTTGGAACATGCTAAGGAGGAAGCAAGGAGGCAACTTAGAAGAAATTGGCAAAAAACGAGCTTGGCAACCTCAAAAATGGCAAGGCTGTGCTTGGTGTTGCAAGAATCACGACCAAGTCGTGCTCTGTGCAAAGAACGTATTTTCTCCTAGATTTCTAGCACGAAGCACGATTGTGCTTCGTGTCTGTACATTTCGTATTTTATGGGTTTTGAGTAGCCAAAGGGATATAAATACATGGGGAAGCATAGCCAAGACAATTCTGACACATAAAGACTTACTTTTACTCAGTTTTAAGCTTAGGAAACACAATTAGATTAGTTTTAGAGTAGGATTAGTGATTACTTTATGTATCTAGAGTAGAATTTACATAGATTGAAGTTTGTATTTAGTATATTCTGCACTACAGATTTTATCTTTCCATCTTTACTTCTACTCTTTCTCTTTGATTATATTAAACACTTATGATTTATTTAATGAATTTGATGATGATTTATCTTTCAATTATGTGTGAGTAGATATTGATCTAGGATTTTAGTAAACTCACTTATGGTATGATGATACTAAATTATTAAATTGAATGTTGGAACCCTAATTGTGGATTAATTAGGATTGACCATTATGCACATGTTAAAGAGTTGATAGAATGCCTGATCACCAATCTGTAACGTCTTAGGTTATTAACTGATGAATTGAAATGTGAAATTTAATACCAGAACCTAATAGTTAATTAGGGATATTGTAATCACGAAAGTAGTTTAAGGTTCTCTAGGAATTTAATCAATTAGTGGGCACGAGAAAACCAATTAATTGCATTCCATGGTTAGCATATAACTTAGTAGACTTAGGTTGAACTAGAAGCCAGAAAGTAACAATTGGATTAACTTAGGTAAGATTAGTAACGCTTGAAAGAGGTTGCTAGTTAATTAAGGATAAACCATCCCCAATTACCTAGATAGTTGCAATTGGAGGTACATATTGATTGTTGAATATCGTAAGTGTGGTAAACCCTAACACTATGCTTTTATTAATTGAATTACTTATTTACTTAATTGTGACACACACTCTCATCGAATCACATTGATTTAGATAGCTTGCTCGTATAATTCTAGTAATTGATCATTGTTCTCTATAGGATACAACCCGTACTTTCTAGACTAGCTACTGCTAAGCCGTGCACTTACACTCATTTATAAAACACACACGCCAATTTTTTGGCACCGTTGCCAGGGAAAAATAGTCAATATGAGTTATTTTGCGAAATAGCTAGACCATATCTTTTTCTTTTAATTTTTCTGTGTAATTCTATTTTGCTGATTTTTGTTCCTTTTTCTTCCTTTATAGGTGTGTTGTTGCTCTTTTATGCGAAGGGATCGTGAATTTTTTGCTGAATTTGACCCAGAGATTGAATGCACCCTACAAAGAAGGAGAAGAAGATAGCAGCAAGATCATCCTTTACCACTTACCATGGCGGACAGAGATAACCAATCTCTTAAATATTTCACTGCCCCAGATACACATGGTTTGCACACAAGCATTGTCATACCAGTTGTTGAGGCTAACAACTTTGAGTTGAAGCCATCTCTTCTGCAGATGGTTCAGTAAAATCAGTTTGGACAGTCGCCTATTGAAGACCCCAATCTCCATCTTTAAGCATTTTTGGAGTACTGTGACACATTAAAGCTGAATGGAGTATCCTCTGATGCAGCCAGATTGAGATTGTTCCCATTCTCTTTAAGGGACAAGGCCCGTGCATGGTTGCACTTTCTTTCATTAGGGTCCATTGTAAACACTCCATTTAAGTATTAATTTTTTTTAAAATACCATGAAGTTATTATCTCGTTACAACTTAACTCAATATAACATTTATTTAATTTATACAATACAGAGTTCACATACATGTCATTAATTAAAACATACGTACAACATATCAAACACATAAAAATCTACATCTTATTTATTTTGGTTGACTAATTTCGGAGATACAGGTACGGGTGGTTGCACCTTCACCGGGATCTAAGCCAACTCGACCACAAACATTTTATTTGGTTCTGGGATCTACCCAACATAAAGTAATCGATCCAACGTGCACTAAAAGCCAGAGCCATAGAAAAATCTGCATAACTAATTTTCTAAACATGATATGGAAATATAGTGAGAATTAAATTCCAGTAAGTTCAACAATAAATCATCATTAATATAGCTCATCACGTCATGTTCAGCTGTATAAACTACAGCAAATAACTTTGGTCACATGAATGCACTATATCTATGCACATGAGAATCGTATAATAATAACATGTATGACAGGGTTAACTATTTTCAAAATATCATATGATGACTATAAATTTATTCTCATATCAAGCTACCCTGGTCAGGATGAGTATTTTCTACTCTCCGGTACGGGCTTTTCTCGCTTCGTCCAATATGGCCCACTTTCTCTTTCTTTTCTCATTAACATGATCATAATAACCGTTGGAAGGGTTTCCCCTACTGGTGCACCACACGGATTGCCATGTGATCATGCTCATTTCTTTTCTTTTCACAATGATAGCCAAAAAGATGCTTTCAATAACAATTATATAACTATTACAAAAAATCATTAGTAATCATGCCATGAACATAACCATTTCAAATATCACTTTATAAAATATTTCCATGTTAAAATTTCACACTTAAGATGGTAAGAAATTCATACAATGGCAATGGCTATGGCATATACTAGTCATTTATTATTTTCATTTATAAGATTCATCTTCTTTTTTAAATATTAATTTTATTTCTTTATTTTCTTTATGCAAGTTTTCATCCTATCTAACATTTTCTTACTAATCAGAGCATAATTCCCTCAATGTAACTCCGATGTAGGTGATCTTGGTGTCAATTTCAAGATAAAACAATTATCTGAAACTATTATGTTGAATAGTGTAGTGAAATATTAAGAAATCAAGGTGATATTACTCCTTCAATGTACAGGTTATTTCTTCTCGGATAGGTTCTAAACTCGGCCTACTAATCGGTCCATATCTCCCTCATAAAAATTCCACATTAAGTGATTCCAGTGGCTAAACATCCGTGACACATATAGCTATAATTCGTATGTTAACCATTTATTTTAATTCCCTACAGAATATTCCCAGAAATTGAAGTTATCCTAACATATTACTCCTTAATTAACCATTTTTTGACCTTTTCTTACAAATCGGACCATATGTACCTTATATGATCTAAATTGAATGATTTCAGTGGCTAAAAATCCATTAGACATAGATATACATTTGGTATGTTAACCATTTGTTTATATTCCCTATATAATGTTCCCAGAAATTAAAACACAGAAGCTATCCTAATATATTCCTCACTGATAAACCATTTTCTGATCTTTGCTTACAAATTGGACCATATCTACCTCATATGAATTCTAAATTGAATGATTCTAGCGGCTAAAACTCCGTGAGACATAGATACACATTTTTCATGTTAACTATTTCTTTCAATTCTTTACTAATTCTTCCCAAAATTTTAAATACAGTAGCTTAAAATGCTGCCACCTAAAGCCATACCTATGCAGAACTATCTATGCTAACCTAAGTATTCAAACATACATTATATATAACATGATATAACAACATCCTTAACCAATCATTAAAGTTCTAAGATCAAAATCCCATATAAATAATACAAGTTTCAAAATTTTTCTTCAAAAAGAAATATTGTTAAACTTACTTGGAGCACTTAGTCCTCTAGCCTTCTCCTTCCTCTTTCTTCCTTTCTTCCTCCCCTTTCCTCACTCTACCTTGCTTCTATTTTTCCTCTCCCTCACTTGGACGAAAATTCTAATGTTGTAAGGGTGGGTTTTGCTTAAATAAACCATCAAATAATTCACCTTTCATGATCATGGGTCTACCTTATCACAATTAGGATACACTTGGTTGAATTTTTGGAAAACAAACAATTTATGTTCTTGTCTTCCTCTTCCTTAGTCAAGATATGCATAGCAAAAGGAGATTTGTATTTTGAAAATTATGATAATATGTTTCTGAGATAAGGGACAACGCTCCTTTGATTTAGGGATTCATTTCCTTTTTATTTTGTCTTAATCAAGTATGATAGGTTTGCCTTTTTAGGTGGCAAATTTCTAGCCCTTGCATCTCCATTATTTGGTTGAAATTATTTGTGTGGGATAGGAAATGTTTTGAACTAATGCCATGTATTATCATAGCACTTGCTAAAATTATTAGTGTAGGATATAGATGTTTTGTCCTAAAGCCTTGTATTATCATACCACTTGCTAAAATTATGAATGTAGGATATTACACCACTTGCTAAATTTTTTGTCTTAATGCCATGTCACCTAATCTTGATTACACCATTATTTCATCACTTTACTTTTATTTTTATTTTTATTTTTCCTCTTGGTTTTGGGCTCATTCTTGCCCATTTTCTTTACTTTGATTAAAATTTTACCTTTCATAATGGGCTTGGTCACAATTTTATGATTTTTGGGCTATCGGTCCAATTTCTATATCCTAGTCCAAGTCTATGTTTTATTTCTTCATTGGGCTATCCTATTAGTTTGCTAAAAATTTATGTGAAGTAGAAAAAATCTATATGAAGTGTCCATAGGTGAAAGCCCAATTTATGGCTGGAGATACTAAATTTAGTAACTTTTGCTCTTAAATTAAGAAAAATTACCCTAATTCGATCTTCTTGAAATTTTAAGACATTTACTTACTTCACAAAAATTTTTCTTCCTTACCTAAGAATTTCACCTTTCTTTACCATGTTTATTTCTAATATTTCCTCTTAGGTTTTCTTTCTTTACCTATTCCATTAATATTAGAACATTTCTATACATACACGTAAGGTGAAGAATTTCTAAGGATTATATTTCCTTAGATATCTAAAAATTGTCTAATAAATTTATTTTCTTAATTAAATATTTATGTGCCTTTATCAATAAAAGAAATAAAATTATGGATGTTACTTTGAATACTTTTGTACTTTCATTAATACATGAAATGAAATTAGGGATGTTACATCCATCACTACTTGGCAGTAACTTTCTCAAGCTTTCTTGGCCAAGTATTACCCACCAAGTAAAACAGCTCCTCTTAAGAACCAAATCACTACCTTTGCTCAAAAAAATGGTGAGTCTTTGTATGATGTTTGGGAGAGATTTAAATAACTTCTCAGAATATGTCCACACCATAAGTTGGAAAAGTGGCTCATAGTCCATACATTCTACAATAGACTAGCATACAGCACCCGAATGTCTGTGGATGCTACAATAGGAGGAGCCATTATGAATAAAAGAGTTGATAAGGCATATGAACTGATTAAAGATATGGCTCAAAATCATTACTCATGGTCTAGTGAAAGGCAATCAAGGAAACCAGTAGGTATGTATGAAGTAGATGTGTAACATCCCTAATTTTGTTTCTTTTATTGATAAAAGTACATAAATATTTAATTAAGGAAATAAAATTTATTAGACAATATTTTAGATATCTAAGGAAATATAATCCTTAGAAATTCTTCACCTTATATATATGCACAGAAAATGTGTCTAACATTAAGAGAACAAATAAAGAGGGAAAACCTAATAGGAAAAACAATTAGAAATAACATACTAAAGAGATGCAAAATTCTTGGATAAGGAAGATAAATTTTTAGAAACAAGTAAAGGTCATAAAATTTCAAGAACATTGGATTAGGGTACTTTTTCCTAATTTAAGAACTAGAGTTACTAAGTTTAAAATCTTTACCCATACATTGGGCTTTTACCTATGGACACTTCATATTGAGTTTTTCCACTTCGCATAAGTTTCTAGCAAGCCCATTAGATAACCTAAGCAAGAAATAAAACATAGACTTGAACTAGGATATAGTAATTAGACCAATAGCCCAAAAATTATGAAAATGTGACCAAGCCCTCCAAGAAAGGTAGAATTTTATCCAAAGCAAAGAAAATGGGTATGAATAAGCCCATAATGGGTAGGAATAAGCCCAAATCCAAGAGAAAAAATAAAATAAAATAAATTAGGTGATGATATAATAATGTAATAATAATAAAGATTAGGTTACATGGCATTAAGACAAAAATTTAGCAAGTGGTGTGATTCTACATTCATAATTTTGGCAAGTGGCATGATAATACAAGACTTTAGGTAAAAAAAAATCTATATCCTACACTCAAAATTTTAGCAAGTGGTATGATAATACATGGCAATAGGACAAAACATTCTTATCCCACACAAATAATATCAACCAAATAATGGAGATTCAAGGGCTAGAAATTTGCCAACTAAAAAGGCAAATGGAAATGGAAATGAATCCCTAAATCAAAGGGACCTTGTCCCATATCTTAAGAACATATTATCATAATTTTCAAAATACAAATCTCCTTTTCCTATGCATATCTTGACTAAGGAAGAGGAAGACAAGAACATAAGTTGTTTGTTTTCCAAAAATTCAACCAAGTGTAATCTAATTGTGATAAGGTAGAACCATGATCATGAAAGGTGTATTTTTTGGTGGTCTATTTAAGAAAAACCCACCCCTACAACATTTTAATTTCGTCCAAGTGAGAGAGAGGAAAAAATAGAAGCAAGGTAGACTGAGCAAAGGAGAGGAAGAAAGGAAGAAAGAGGAAGGACAAGTCTAAGGGACTAAGTGCTCCAGGTAAGTTTAACAATATTTCTTTTTGAAGAAAACTTTTGAAACTTATAATATTTATATGAGATTTTGATCTTAGAACTTTGATGATTGGTCATGATGTTGCTATATCATGTTACATATTGATCTTGCATGTGATTTATGTTTGAATACTTAGACTGGTATAGAAAGTTCTACAAAGGTATGGCTATGGGTGGCAAAATGTTTAGCTTCTGTTTTTAAATTTTTGGGAATTATCTATAGGGAATTAAAATAAATGGTTCACATAAGAATTAAAGATATATGTGTCACGGATTTTTAGCCACTGGAATTATTCAAATTGGAGAACATATGAGGTAGACATGGTCTGATTAGTAATCAAAGGTTAGAAAATGGTTCATCAGGGAAGAATATGTTAGGATAGCTTTTGTGTTTTAATTTCTGGGAATTATTTGTAGGGAATTAAAATAAATGGTTAACATAAGAATTAAAGATATATATGTCACGGATTTCTAGCCACTGGAATCATTCAATTTGGAGTCCATATGAGGTAGAGATGATCCAATTAGTATACAAAGGTCAGAAAATGGTTCATCAGGGAAGAATATGTTAGGATAGCTTCTGTGTTTTAATTTCTGGGAATTATCTGTAGGGCATTAAAATAAATGGTCAACATAAGAATTAAAGATATATGTGTGAAGGATTTCTAGCCACTGGAATCATTCAATTTGGAGTCCATATGTGGTAGATATGATCCAATTAATATGAAAAGGTCAGAAAATGGTTCATCAAGGAAGAATATGTTAGGATAGCTTCTGTGTTTTAATTTTTGGGAATTATCTGTAGGGAATTAAAACAAATGGTTAACATATGAATTAAAGATATATGTGTGACGGATTTCTAGCCACTGGAATCATTCAATTTGGAGTTCATATGAGGTAGATAGGTTCTGATTAGTATGCAAAGGTCAGAAAAAGGTTCATCAGGGAAGAATATGTTAGGATAGCTTATGTGTTTTAATTTCTGGGAATTATCTGTAGGGAATTAAAATAAATGGTTAACATAAGAATTAAAGATACATGTGTCACGGATTTTTATCCACTGGAATCATTCCATTTGGAGTCCATATAATGTAGATATGAACCAATTAGTAAGCAAAGGTCAGAAAACTGTTCATCAGGGAAGAATATATTAGGATAGCTTCTGTGTTTTAATTTCTGGGAATTATCTGTAGGGTATTAAAATAAATGGTTAACAAAAGAATTAAAGATATATGTGTCACAGATTTTTAGCCATTGGAGTCATTCAAGCTGGAGTCCATATGTGGTAGATATGGTCCAATTAGTATGCAAAGGTCAGAAAATGGTTCATCAGGGAAGAATATGTGAGGATAGCTTCTGTATTTTAATTTCTGGGCATTATCTGTATGGAATTAAAATAAATGGTTAACATAAGAATTATATATATGTGTGTCATGTATTTTTATCCACTGGAATCATTCAATTTGGAGTCCATATGAGGAAGATATAAGCTGATTAGTAGTCAAAGGTCAGAAAATGGTTCATCACGGAAGAATATGTTAAGATAGCTTCTGTATTTTAATTTCTGGGAATTATCTGTATGGAATTAAAATAAATGGTTAACATATGAATTATAGATATGTGTGTCATAGATTTTTAACCACTGGAATTACTCAAGTCGGAGTCCATATCAGGTAGATGTGTTCCGATTAGTTGGTAGAGGTCAGAATCTAACAGAGAAGAAATAACCTGTACATTTAGGGAGTAATATCACCTTGATTTCTTAATATTTTGCTACAATGTTCAACATAATAGTTTTAGATAATTGTTTTATCTTGAAATTGACACCAAGATCACCTACATCAGAGTTCAATTAAGGGAGTTATGCTCTGATTAGTAAGAGAAGGTTAGATATGATGAAAACCTGCATCAAGAAAATAAAGAAATAAAATTAATATTTAAAAAAGAAGACGAATCTTATAAATGACTAGTATATGCCATAGCCATTGCCATTGTATGAACTTCTTACCATCTTAAGTGTGAAATTCTGACATGGAAATATTTTATAAAGTGATATTTGAAATGGTTATGTTCATGGCATGATTACCAATGATTTATGGTAATAGTTATATTTTGATGAACATACTTGTTATTGAAAGCATATTTTTTGCTATCATTGTGAAAAGAAAAGAAATGAGCACGGTCACATGGCAATCCGTGTGGTGCACCAATAGGGGACGCCCTACCAACGGTTATGATTATGATTAATGAGAAAAGAAAGAGAAAGTGGGCCATGTCGGACGGAGCGAGAAAAGCCCGTACCGAAGAGTAGAAAATACCCACTTTAACCGGGGTAGCTTGATATGAGAATAAATTGATAGTCATCATATGATATTCTGAAAATAGTTAATCCTGTCATACATATCATTATTGTATGATTCTTATGTGCATAGATATAATGCATTCATGTGACCAATGATCTTTTCTGTAGTTGATACAGCTGAACATGACGTGATGAGCTATATTGATGATGATTTATTGTTAAACTTACTGGGATTTAATTCTCACTATATTTCCATATCATGTTCAAAAAATTAGTTATGCATATTTTTCTATAGCTCTGTCTTTTAGTGCACGTTGGATCGAGTACTTTATATTGGGCAAATCCCAGAAGCAAATAAAATGTTTGTGGTCGAGTTAACTTAGATCCCGGTGAAGGTGCAACCACCTGCACCTGTATCTCCGGAATTAGTCAACCAGTATAAATAAGATGTAGATTTTTTTTATGTGTTTGATATGTTGTACGTATGTTTTGATTAATTACATGTATGTGAACTCTGTATTGTATAAATTAAATAAATGTTATATTGAGTTAAGTTGTAACGAGGTAATAACTTCATGGTATTTAAAAAAAAATTTGATGCTAAAATGGAGTTGTTACAAGATGCGTTTAACCATATCACTTCTAAGGTTGATGCATTATTTTAGAATATAGATAAATTGAGCATCAATGTTATTGGTTCTTCTTCATCTTCATTATGTGAGATTTGTGGATGTGCTGGCCATATGGCCAATGATTATTAACTTGGAAATTCTACACCTCAGGATTGTGAACAAGTGAACTTTGTGAACAATAATCAGAAAAATAATCCTTTCAGTAACACCTATAACCCAGGTTGGAGGAACCACCCAAATCTCTCATACAAGCCTAATGTGAATCAGCCTCAAAATAATTTTTAGCAACCTCCAGGATTTCAAAATCAGAGGCCATTAAATCCTCCTCCACAGCCAAAATCAAAGTCAAATCTGGAGACTCTGATGGAAAATTTCATCATTACTCATAAGAAACAGAATGATGAGTTCAGAGCCCAGAACCACTCTATGAATGAAGCTATAAAAGACTTAGCCTCTAAGGTTAACTGTAACATCCCGTAATTTTTAGATATTTTCATTAGAAATTCTTCACCTTACATATATGCATAGAAATGTTCTAATATTAATGGAATAGGTAAAGAAAGAAAACTTAAGAGGAAATATTAGAAATAAACATGTTAAAGAAAGGTGAAATTCTTAGGTAAAGAAAGATAAATTTTTGTGAAGTAAGTAAAGGTCTTAAAATTTCAAGAAGATCGGATTAGAGTAATTTTTCTTAATTTAAGAGCAAAAGTTACTAAGTTTAGTATCTCCACCCGTAATTGGGCTTTAACCTATAGACACTTCATATAGAGTTTTTCTACTTCACATGAATTTTTAGCAAGCCAATAGGATAGCCCAAGGAAGAAATAAAACATAGACTTGGACTAGGATATAGAAATTGGACCGGTAGCCCAAAAATCATGAAAATGTGACCAAGCCCATTATGAAAGGTAGAATTTTAACCAAAGTAAGGAAAATGGGCAAGAATGAGCCCAAACCCAAGAGGAAAAAAAATAAAAATTAAAGTGATGAAATATTGGTGTAATCAAGATTAAGTGACATGGCATTAAGACAAAAATTTAGCAAGTGGTGTGATTCTACATTCATCATTTTGGCAAGTGGCATAATAATACAAGGCTTTAGGACAAAAACATCTATATCCTACATTCATAACTTTAGCAAGTGGGTAATAATACATAGCATTATGACAAAACATCATTATCCTACACAAATAATTTTAGTTAAGTAAGAAAAATTCAAGGGCTAGAAATTTGCCACTTAAAAAGGCAAATCTATCATACTTGATTAAGACAAAAGAAAAAGGAAATGAATCCCTAAATCAAAGGGATCTTGCCCCATATCTTAAGAACATATCATCATAATTTTCAAAATACAAATCTCCTTTTTCTATGCATATCTTGACTAAGGAAGAGGAAGACAAGAACATAAGTTGTTTGTTTTCCAAAAATTCAACAAAGTGTATCCTAATTGTGATAAGGTAGACCCATGATCATGAAAGGTGAATTATTTGATGGTCTATATAAGAAAACCCACCCTTACAACATTAGAATTTCGTCCAAGTGAGGGAGAGCAAAAATAGAAGCAAGGTAGTGTGAGGAAAGGAGAGGAAGAAAGGAAGAAAGAGGAAGGAGAAGTCTAGGGGACTAAGTGCTCCAGGTAAGTTTAACAATATTTCTTTTTGAAGAAAACCTTTGAAACTCATAATATTTATATGAGATTTTGATCTTAGAACTTTGATGATTGGTCATGGATGTTGCTATATCATGTTTCATATTGATCTTGCATGTGATGTATGTTTGAATACTTAGCTTGGTGTAGATAGTTCTGCATGGGTATGGCTATGGTTGACAGAATTTTATGCTTCGGTATTTTAATTTCTGGGAACAATCTATAAGGAATTAAAATAAATGGTTAACATAAGAATTAAAGATATATGTGTCACGGATTTTTACCCACTGGAATCATTCCATTTGGAGTCCATATGAGGTAGCTATGGTCTGATTAGTAGTCAAAGGTCAGAAAATGAATCATCAGGGAAGAATATGTTATGATAGCTTCGGTAATTTAATTTCTGGGAATTATTGGTAGGGAATTAAAATAAATGGTTAACATAAGAATTACAGATATGTGTGTCATGGATTTTTAGCCACTGGAATCATTCAATTTGGAGTCCACATGTGGTAGATATGGTCCGATTAGTAGTCAAAGGTCAGAAAATGAATCTTCAGGGAAGAATATGTTAGGATAGCTTCGGTAATTTAATTTCTGGAAATTATTGGTAGGGAATTAAAATAAATGATTAACATAAGAATTAAAGATATGTGTGTCATGGATTTTTAACCACTGGAATCATTCAATTTGGAGTCCACATGTGGTAGATATGGTCCGATTAGTAAGCCAAGGTCAGAAAATGGTTCATCAGGGAAGATTATGTTAGGATAGCTTTTGTATTTTAATTTCTGGGAATTATCTGTATGGAATTAAAATAAATGGTTAACATGAAAGTTATATATCTATGTCTCATGGAAATATACCCACTGGAATTATGCAATTTGGAGTTCATATGAGGTAGATATGATCCGATTAGTAAGCAGAGGTCAGAAAATGTTTATTCAGGGAAGAGTATGTTATTAATGCTTTAGTTTTGAATTTCTGGGAATATTCTGTAGGGAATTAAAATAGCGCGCCAACATAACAATTATAGATATATGGCTTATGGATTTTTACCAACTGGAATAACGCAATTTGGAGTTCCAATTTGGGAGATATGGTCTAATTAGTCAGTAAAGGTCAAAACCTATCCGAGAGGAACTATCCTGTACATTGAGGGAGTAATATCACCTTCATTTCTTAATTTTTCGCTACAATGTTCAACATAATAGTTTTAGATAATTGTTTTATCTTGAAATGGACACCAAGATCACCTACATCAGAGTTAAATTGAGGGAGTTATGCTCTGATTAGTAAAACCTACATCAAGAAAATAAAGAAATAAAATTAGTATTTAAAAAAGAAGATGAATCTTAATAAATGACTAGTATAGCCATAGCCATTGCCATTGTATGAACTTCTTACCATCTTAAGTATGAAATTTTGACATGGAAATATTTTATGAAGTGATATTTGAAATGGTTATGTTCATGGCATAATTACCAATGATTTATGGTAATAGTTATATTTTGATGAACATACTTGTTATTGAAAGCATATTTTTGGCTATCATTGTGAAAAGAAAAGAAACAAGCACGGTCACATGGCAATCCGTGTGGTGCACCAGTAGGGGACGCCCTACCAACGGTTATGATCATGATAATGAGAAAAGAAAGAGAAAGTGGGCCATGTCGGACGGAGCGAGAAAAGCCCGTACTGGAGAGTAGAGGATACTCACCCTGACCGGGGTAGCTTGAAATGAGAATAAGTTGATGGCCATCATATGATATTTTGAAAATAGTTAATCATATCATACATATCATTACAGTATGATTCTTATGTGCATAGATATAATGCATTTATGTGACCAAAGATATTTTCTGTAGTTTATACAGCTGAACATGACGTGATGAGATTTACTGATGATAATTTATTGTTGAACTTACTGGGATTTAATTCTCACTATATTTCCATATCATGTTCAGAAAATTATTTATGCAGCTTTTGTTTCTAAGGCTCTCGCTTTTAGTGCACATTGGATCGAGTTACTTTATGTTGGGCAGATTTTAGAATCAAATAAGATGTTTGTGGTCGAGTTGGCTCAGATCCCGGTGAACGTGCAACCACCCGCACCTGTATCTCCGGAATTGGTTAACCAAAATAAACAAGATGTAAATATCTATGTGTTTGATATGTTATACGTCTGTTTTGATTAATGACATGTATGTGAACTCAATATTATATAATAATAAAGGAAAAAAAAAGAGGTTGTTACATAATTGGTATCAGAGCAGGTCGATCCTAGATGGCCAGTGGGTGGATGGTTATCTGAATCGATCTTATAGTGTCTTGAGTATGTTGTGGTTGTGCTGTGTAGGGGATCAGTGACTCATATAGGTAAGAAATTACTAGTGTTTCTTATCTATATGCCGAGGTGGTGTTATGACTGCTGTTAAATATTGTTTTGAAACTAACTATTGGGCTTGATCACCTCAATAGCAGCATAAATTTATTTTTCCCACAATAGGAAATGGCACCACCAAGGCGGAATCCGGCAAACAATGCGGAGGAAATCTTGCACAACCTTGCCACAGCAATTCGAGAATTTGGTATTGATTTACTCCTTAGAACCCAACTAGTATCTATATCCCTATATAGAATGATATCGATTGAATTTTAAAAAAAAATTGTGATTTGTGAAAAGTGCATGTCTAAGGAAAGCTCTGGCAAGGAAAGACTTGGTACTTAAGCGTGTCCATTAGTGACCCACCTCTCTTTCCTGGGAACTTTTCTGGTGCGCTATTTACAGACTACAATTACTATCCAGTTACCGAGATATTAGTGTGGAATTTTAACATGGAATTTACCCTAGTACTCATATAAAATTTCCAA
This sequence comes from Gleditsia sinensis, assembly GCA_037074535.1. Taxonomy (NCBI): domain Eukaryota; kingdom Viridiplantae; phylum Streptophyta; class Magnoliopsida; order Fabales; family Fabaceae; genus Gleditsia; species Gleditsia sinensis. The sequence goes on from CM073470.1 coordinate 56,085,146, forward strand.
GAAGTTTTGAAAGTGCCGGTTTTATTTGAAAAATCTTAGTATGCTCCGTGGTTGCAGTATTTCCACATCAGAAAAGAATTATTCTAGTTACTGGAAAAAAAAAAATTTTACAAGACTTGTTAGACAAGAGATTTAAATGCCCTAGTACTTTTATTTGGAGTGCTCTAGTTCTATTTGTGAAAAAGAAAGATGGATCACTATGACTATGCATAGATTGTAGACAGTTGAATAAGGTAACAATGTAGAATAGAAACCCATTAGTTCGTATAGATTACCTGTTTGACCAGTTATAAGGTGTTCAATATTTTTCCACAAATAGATTTAGGATATGAGTAACATTAATTAAGGATAAGAGAAGAGGATGTAGGACTTATTATGGGCATTATGAGTTCGTGGTGATGCATTTAAATTGACAAATATTTTAGCTACATTCATAGATTTAATGAATAGTAATTAGGTCATCCCTGTATCAATTTTTTTATTATTAATGATAACTAGAATATTTCAAAAGTTCAGAGGATCATAAGAAACATTTAAGGATAGTTTTACCAACTCTAAAGGAGTATGGTTGGTAAATATGGTATCCAAGTAGACTCTAAGAAAGTAAAAGTAGTACAATAATGGCTACGTTTTACTACATTTAAAGATTAAGATCCAAATCCAATTTACGTTTCTTGCGGTTATCTGTCGACCATTCTATTTGAGTCATAGTTGGATCAGGTACATAAACATAGGCTTGTAAAGCATCAATCAACTCTTCAGCATTTGAAGCTGAGATGAGAATTTGTCGTGCTGAGTGTGGGATAAACCTCTGTTCCACAGCTTGATCTAGAAAAGATAACAGACCATCAAAGAAGTGATTAACATTTAACAAACCTATCGGTTTGTGATGTATATTCAGTTGTGCCCAAGAGACTATTTGGAAAATCTCCTCTAAAGTACCAAAACCACCTGGTAAGGCAATGAAGGCGTCAGCATTGCTCATCATTCTAGCCATGCGTTCATGCATGGAAGCTACCCTATATTCTTCCCCAATTGTCTTCCCTATGTTGCTAGATGTAGCTAGAGCTGTAGGAATAATACCTAGAACTTGGCATCCCCCTGCATGTGCAGCTGTAGCCACACACCCCATTAACCCACAGTTACCTCCACCATACACTAAATGAATTTTTCTCTTAGCCAGCACCACACCCAGATTTTGTGCTGCTTTAACATACTCCTCATCTTTTCCAGGACTGGAACCACAAAAGACACAGATATTTCGGAACTGACAGAATGCGGTTCCCTCCATAATTTCTATCACCTTAACTTTGAGAATAGACAAAGATACTAATGTAAGTATTTATAGAACTCAGAGAAGGGCATATTTATAATAGCTATGCAAATAGGCCAGGTATTATTAGAACAACTATGTGAGTGATTGGTGGATATCAGCTAAATTAAAGATAAATAAAAAAAAATTCAAAAATGACGGCAAGCATGTATATGTACAATAGTATGACTGTGACCCATATTAAGCACATAAAGAGTATAAGATAAGATATCACCAGAAATCTGTCTTTATCTTGTTGTCTTTGATGAAGCATTGATGTTTTGATTCTTGTAGAAAAGTTGTAGGTGATAGCCGTCATTGAAAAAGAAATGCAATCAAATGATTTATTTTGTATTCTCAATGTTTTTGCCAGTCGACTATCAGTATTATTAAGTCGACTAGCTATTTTGAGAAATTTTAATTTGGACTGGTTCTTTTTACAGTTGATTGATTACATCTATTTTGAAGCAATCAACTGCATCCTACCAGTTAACTACATATTATTTGATTTTCACAGACTTTTATAAGCTCAGAAATGTTTCTTTTCCATGTGATATCTTTCCACCGAATACCAATAGATTTAAAGTAGATTCTGACACATATATTCAAAATTTGCGGCCACCGATTTTTGCTGAAATCATAGATAGATTTTGTTTACAGATTTTCAAGAATTACGGCCACCGATTTTAATATTTTTCAATGCTTTGTCGAAATTTTTGACTTTCGCTTTTGGCACCATTCTCTATTATGCTTTTCGTCTGTTTCACTCATTAACGGTTGGCATTAAATGCAAGGTTATTTTCCCTCATTGCAATGAAAGATAATTTCTTTTCTTTAAAACTCAGTTATTATGGTGTCTAAGTTGTTAGTAGGTTAAAGTAATGAAAAGTTTAAAAAGAATGGACGGATGATGGTCTTATGGTGTTTTGACGAATGTAATTAAGAGAATTAGTGGTGTTGAAGTTCTCGAGGAATAAAATATAGGAAGTAGGATTTAAGTTAGTCTTTGAACTCTTAATTTGGAAATATAGAGAATATTCTGAGAACCATGTCCGAAAATAATGTAGGTTATCAAGATATTTGTTTTAAAGGATTATATCATGCTAAATTGAGTCTAGTATATAGGATGTGAATTATGTTGGAATTGAGAATTCATGTATGAGTAATTGTTAGGAAAAAAAAAACACAAATCTTCTTGAAATGATTGGGTGAATTAAATGGGATTGGCATAAGCTAGAATGAGGTGCTTTTGGATATGATAGAAGAAATAATTGAAATTTTTGACAATGAGTTTAATGGTGTTAATAAGCTTGTATAGAATTACTGTGATGATGTAAGTTGGAATTATTAGACATGTGTCAATGGTACATAAACGTTATTAAAGGTTTGAAGGATTTATTGCTATGTATGTTTAACATATTGATTAAAGGATTTGAGGATAAAAATAGATGATAGATTAAGATGATGATATTCAGGGGATGATGTTGATATATGAAAAAAAAAAATTGACTTGATAGAAGTTTGGAATAAGAAAAGATAGTTACACAATATGAAGGTGTATATGTTCCTTTATATGTGTGTTTTCTAATATCGACCCATAGATATATCCATGCGGGCTAGAGGATATCAATTGAAGAACTTATGAGTGAAAGAAATCCTTATGGTTAAGTTATATGGCAAAAATCACTCAAGTGAATAGACATATTAAAAAGTAAAGATGTCATACAGAAAAGATATCTCTAATTATTTAGGTAATAAGTTTGGTAACTCTGAATAATGCCTTAATTTCATTCCCTACATGTGGTAGGATGGATTGAAATTCGGGGACCGAATTTCTAAAGGGGGGAAGAATGTAACATCCCGTAATTTTTAGATATTTTCATTAGAAATTCTTCACCTTACATATATGCATAGAAATGTTCTAATATTAATGGAATAGGTAAAGAAAGAAAACTTAAGAGGAAATATTAGAAATAAACATGTTAAAGAAAGGTGAAATTCTTAGGTAAAGAAAGATAAATTTTTGTGAAGTAAGTAAAGGTCTTAAAATTTCAAGAAGATCGGATTAGAGTAATTTTTCTTAATTTAAGAGCAAAAGTTACTAAGTTTAGTATCTCCACCCGTAATTGGGCTTTAACCTATAGACACTTCATATAGAGTTTTTCTACTTCACATGAATTTTTAGCAAGCCAATAGGATAGCCCAAGGAAGAAATAAAACATAGACTTGGACTAGGATATAGAAATTGGACCGGTAGCCCAAAAATCATGAAAATGTGACCAAGCCCATTATGAAAGGTAGAATTTTAACCAAAGTAAGGAAAATGGGCAAGAATGAGCCCAAACCCAAGAGGAAAAAAAATAAAAATTAAAGTGATGAAATATTGGTGTAATCAAGATTAAGTGACATGGCATTAAGACAAAAATTTAGCAAGTGGTGTGATTCTACATTCATCATTTTGGCAAGTGGCATAATAATACAAGGCTTTAGGACAAAAACATCTATATCCTACATTCATAACTTTAGCAAGTGGGTAATAATACATAGCATTATGACAAAACATCATTATCCTACACAAATAATTTTAGTTAAGTAAGAAAAATTCAAGGGCTAGAAATTTGCCACTTAAAAAGGCAAATCTATCATACTTGATTAAGACAAAAGAAAAAGGAAATGAATCCCTAAATCAAAGGGATCTTGCCCCATATCTTAAGAACATATCATCATAATTTTCAAAATACAAATCTCCTTTTTCTATGCATATCTTGACTAAGGAAGAGGAAGACAAGAACATAAGTTGTTTGTTTTCCAAAAATTCAACAAAGTGTATCCTAATTGTGATAAGGTAGACCCATGATCATGAAAGGTGAATTATTTGATGGTCTATATAAGAAAACCCACCCTTACAACATTAGAATTTCGTCCAAGTGAGGGAGAGCAAAAATAGAAGCAAGGTAGTGTGAGGAAAGGAGAGGAAGAAAGGAAGAAAGAGGAAGGAGAAGTCTAGGGGACTAAGTGCTCCAGGTAAGTTTAACAATATTTCTTTTTGAAGAAAACCTTTGAAACTCATAATATTTATATGAGATTTTGATCTTAGAACTTTGATGATTGGTCATGGATGTTGCTATATCATGTTTCATATTGATCTTGCATGTGATGTATGTTTGAATACTTAGCTTGGTGTAGATAGTTCTGCATGGGTATGGCTATGGTTGACAGAATTTTATGCTTCGGTATTTTAATTTCTGGGAACAATCTATAAGGAATTAAAATAAATGGTTAACATAAGAATTAAAGATATATGTGTCACGGATTTTTACCCACTGGAATCATTCCATTTGGAGTCCATATGAGGTAGCTATGGTCTGATTAGTAGTCAAAGGTCAGAAAATGAATCATCAGGGAAGAATATGTTATGATAGCTTCGGTAATTTAATTTCTGGGAATTATTGGTAGGGAATTAAAATAAATGGTTAACATAAGAATTACAGATATGTGTGTCATGGATTTTTAGCCACTGGAATCATTCAATTTGGAGTCCACATGTGGTAGATATGGTCCGATTAGTAGTCAAAGGTCAGAAAATGAATCTTCAGGGAAGAATATGTTAGGATAGCTTCGGTAATTTAATTTCTGGAAATTATTGGTAGGGAATTAAAATAAATGATTAACATAAGAATTAAAGATATGTGTGTCATGGATTTTTAACCACTGGAATCATTCAATTTGGAGTCCACATGTGGTAGATATGGTCCGATTAGTAAGCCAAGGTCAGAAAATGGTTCATCAGGGAAGATTATGTTAGGATAGCTTTTGTATTTTAATTTCTGGGAATTATCTGTATGGAATTAAAATAAATGGTTAACATGAAAGTTATATATCTATGTCTCATGGAAATATACCCACTGGAATTATGCAATTTGGAGTTCATATGAGGTAGATATGATCCGATTAGTAAGCAGAGGTCAGAAAATGTTTATTCAGGGAAGAGTATGTTATTAATGCTTTAGTTTTGAATTTCTGGGAATATTCTGTAGGGAATTAAAATAGCGCGCCAACATAACAATTATAGATATATGGCTTATGGATTTTTACCAACTGGAATAACGCAATTTGGAGTTCCAATTTGGGAGATATGGTCTAATTAGTCAGTAAAGGTCAAAACCTATCCGAGAGGAACTATCCTGTACATTGAGGGAGTAATATCACCTTCATTTCTTAATTTTTCGCTACAATGTTCAACATAATAGTTTTAGATAATTGTTTTATCTTGAAATGGACACCAAGATCACCTACATCAGAGTTAAATTGAGGGAGTTATGCTCTGATTAGTAAGAGAAGGTTAGATAGGATGAAAACCTACATCAAGAAAATAAAGAAATAAAATTAGTATTTAAAAAAGAAGATGAATCTTAATAAATGACTAGTATAGCCATAGCCATTGCCATTGTATGAACTTCTTACCATCTTAAGTATGAAATTTTGACATGGAAATATTTTATGAAGTGATATTTGAAATGGTTATGTTCATGGCATAATTACCAATGATTTATGGTAATAGTTATATTTTGATGAACATACTTGTTATTGAAAGCATATTTTTGGCTATCATTGTGAAAAGAAAAGAAACAAGCACGGTCACATGGCAATCCGTGTGGTGCACCAGTAGGGGACGCCCTACCAACGGTTATGATCATGATAATGAGAAAAGAAAGAGAAAGTGGGCCATGTCGGACGGAGCGAGAAAAGCCCGTACTGGAGAGTAGAGGATACTCACCCTGACCGGGGTAGCTTGAAATGAGAATAAGTTGATGGCCATCATATGATATTTTGAAAATAGTTAATCATATCATACATATCATTACAGTATGATTCTTATGTGCATAGATATAATGCATTTATGTGACCAAAGATATTTTCTGTAGTTTATACAGCTGAACATGACGTGATGAGATTTACTGATGATAATTTATTGTTGAACTTACTGGGATTTAATTCTCACTATATTTCCATATCATGTTCAGAAAATTATTTATGCAGCTTTTGTTTCTAAGGCTCTCGCTTTTAGTGCACATTGGATCGAGTTACTTTATGTTGGGCAGATTTTAGAATCAAATAAGATGTTTGTGGTCGAGTTGGCTCAGATCCCGGTGAACGTGCAACCACCCGCACCTGTATCTCCGGAATTGGTTAACCAAAATAAACAAGATGTAAATATCTATGTGTTTGATATGTTATACGTCTGTTTTGATTAATGACATGTATGTGAACTCAATATTATATAATAATAAAGGAAAAAAAAAGAGGTTGTTACATTAACTCGCTAGCTACCCATAGTAAGATGCTAGAAACTCAGATTGCACAACAAGCAAGCTTATCTAATAGGAACTTTGGCAGACTTCCAGGCCAGACTGAGAACCCTAGAGAGCACTGCAATGCCATTATCTTGAGAAATGGTAAACAGTTGGCTGAATCTGAGAGAAGTGAGAAGGTCAAAAAAGATGAACCTTAGGCTGCATTTGAGAAGAGAAGAGAAAAGGAATCAAAAGAAGAGGAAAAGAAGGAAGAAGAGCCTAAATATGTGGCTCCTACACCTTACAAGCCACCAATTCCTTTTCCTTAAAGATTGGTTAAGGCTAAGTTAAAGAACAGTTTGGGAGGTTTCTGGATGTTTTGAAGAAGTTAAATATCAACATCCCATTCCTAGAAACCATCTCACAAATTCCTTCTTATGCAAATTTCTTAAAAGAGATCCTCTCAAATAAGAGGAAAATTGAAGAGCATGTTGTTGTGGCACTCACAGAAAGATCCAATGCTTTAATTCAAAATAAGCAACCACAAAAGCTTAAGGATCTTGGAAGCTTCCGAATTCCTTCCTCTATAGGAGACATAAAGATTGATAGAGCCCTATGTGACCTTAGAGCAAGTGTGAGCCTAATGCCTCTTTGAGTTTGCAAGAAACCTCAGATGGGTGACTTGAGGCCTACCACTCTTTCTCTTCATTTGGCTGAATGATCCAATTAAGCATCCAATAGGTATATTAGAGGATGTTCCTCTAAAGATAGGTAAATTTTTCATACCAATTGATTTTTTTATTTTAGAGATGGAGGAAGATGACAAAATCCCCATCATTCTTGGAAGGCTTTTCCTAGCCACAACTGGTGTAAACATCAATGTAAAAGATGGCACGTTTTCTTTAAATTTAGGGGATGAGAAAGAATTTAATTTGAATGATGCCATCAAACCCCCATCTCTAAATGAATCTTGTTGTATGATTGGTTTACCTAAACCAAATATGGATGATTATGCAAGGAATATTTCTTCTACTGACCCACTTGATTTATGCTCTGTCAAAAGTTCTTTTATTTATGTTAAACAAGGGGTGAAAAAGAAAGCAATTGATAAAGAATTGAAAGATACAAAGGTGGAACCTAAACCACCTCCTCTCAACCTCAATAGAGCTAAGGAAGAAAGGAGTGAGCCAAAAGGATTGTTGAAGGCTATTAGGCAAAGCCTCAAGCACCATACTAAGAGACAATGGATAGCAAAGAGAGTTATTCAAACTCTCTTAAAGCCTCCTTGAGTGGAAAGCATGAAAAGGAGTCGAGCTAATGACTTTAAACAAACACTTTGTGGAAGGCAACCCACATTTTAATTTTTAAGTTTCCTTTTGCTTAATTTCATTGCTTTAGTTTTTTAATCTTTAATTTTAGTTAATTTCGTAGGTTAGGAGTTTAATGAGTGTTTTCATTTGCTTTTTAGGCCAATTCCATGTCTCCAAGATTGGAGAAAAGAAATATTTGTAAAGGAAATTAAAGAGGATAAAAAATTGAGGCAAAATTTGAAGAAAAATGGATTCCAACACCAAACACGGGTAGCTCGTGCTTCAAGCACGGGCCAAATTTTGGAGATTTTGGCACTTCCAATGCCAAGCACGGGCTAGTCATATCTCTTAACACGGACGTGCCCAAACCCAAGCCAGTACTCCTTGCCCGTGTTGCTCAACACGGACCACTTCTAGGATTTTTTGGAAATCTAGCCTGAAGCACGGCCGTGCTTCAGGCCTAAGGAATTTAAAATGTTTAAAATTTTCCCTCGCTTCAACCCATGTTTCATCCTTTTCTTCCCGTGTTTCTTCCTCCTTGACCCGTGCCCCTTCTCAGCCATTTTCCCTTCAATTTCTTTGCAAATTCCTATCCCATCTCCAATTTCTTTTTCCCTGTGCCCTAACCATAAAATTCTGCAACCCAAACTGTGCTCCTCTTTCCCCTTCTCAGTCTCAATCTCTACTTTCTTATGCCTCACCATGCCATCTCTCTTCCTCTTTGAATCCTACCATAACTTCCTCTCCTCCAATCTTCCATCTTCACCTCTCCCATTATACCCTAAACCCGTGCTCATCCTTTGGTGCCCAGCCTACATGCATAATAAGTTTTTCCCACGCTCCTTCTTCCCATTCACTTTTGCAACCCGTGCCCCCCACACACACACCTAGAAATTCCCTTGCACCCAGCATATCCCCTCTACAACCCAAAATCCCAGCCAGCATGTTCCCATCTTTGCAACCAAGTTAAACCAATACCCTAAAAAATTTCTCATTCTCCCATGCAACCTCCCCCTTACCCAGATTCTGTTTGTGGCTTCACCTTGCTATTGGCATCTCTTATGCTTCCCTCCAGGTAATTTCTCCTCTTCTACACTAATAATTTTTTGGACTTAGTTTTCTGGTTTAATTATCTCAATTCTCTACACTTAAAATCAATTTTTAGGATTGGCATTCCCTGCTTGTTGCAATTGTTAGACTAGCTAGATGGTTTATCGACATGAGTTTGGTTTATCTTGTTATAGGAAATCCTACACTTTCAGTTCATATTTGTTGTTTTTCTGAGTTGTTATAGTCAACATTTAGATTAGCTAAAATTGTCACTTATTGGTTGTTGTTACTTCATTTTTCTTGGCATTTTCTGGCTGGACTTTAAATTGTTATTAGAACTGAATTTTGAGTTAATTATCACCTAGTTGAATCTGAATTTAAAAAAATTGAAAACCATCCTCACCTTAAATATGTTGCGTTTCATCATCATTTGAGCCTTGCCATATTGGGAAGTTATTGGCTATTTTGTTTTGCTTGGAATTGACCTTAAATTTGCTGGGTGTTGCTGGCTTCATCTGGTTTGCATTAGCATTAAGGACTTTCTGAATTTGATTTGGATTGTTATCTTTGTAGGCTGTACACATTGATTTAAATGGTACCTTGTTTTGTTCTGCCTGGATACCATACTGGTTGGCTCTGTTTGATAGGAATACTTTTCCTGGACTGGTATTTCCGTACATTTCCTTATTTTTACAATTGGGATTTGTTGATGCTATAATTTCTCTGATTCATCTAGTCTCTCATTTAGCTATTAAACTTCATTCAAAATTTGTTGATTGTGTTAGTATTTGCTGAGTTTGAATTGAGATTGATTAGTTGCAGACTCAGAACTTTCTATGTACATAATTCACTAGAATTTAAATAGAATTGGTTTGCCTAGACTTTTATTTTCTGGTGTCCTGGTTTAGTTAGTGTCATTTGCATTAACTTTTAGACCTGCTCACCCCACTCCCTATTATATTTTATTTGCATATCATTATAAATGGGCCCCAAAAGAGCCAGAACTAGCCAATCTTCCTCCCGATCCCAGCAACAATGTAGAGGACAGATTCAAAGACTGTCCCAACCTCCTTATCAAATAAATGAGTATGGTATTGTGTTTGTTGATGATAACCAACAGACACAATATGATACTCTAGTTAAACAAGGAATGTTGAGTACCCGATACATGGATGAGGAGTGTTTGAAACGGTTAAGACTTTTAACCAACGTCTGCTACCTAGTTGATCAGATTGGATGGAACACATTCATTGGACCGCGTTACCCAGCCTATGCCAGGACCACCTTAGAGTTTTTTAGTTCAATTAATGTGGTCCTATTTCAAGGTCTCGACGTTGATTAAGGTCGCATTAATTTTAGATTATTTGACCGTTCATTTAGTTTAACATTTGTTGAATTTGATGCACTATTTAGATTGCCTCTCGGAGGAGAAAGATCAGTCTCCTCAAGTTTTCTTGCCCAAATTTTTGGAACTCTATTTCTGTTTAGGGGCAATATGATGCATTAAGTTCGAAAGCTTCTTTTATTTGTAATCCTACTTTTAGATATTTACAGCGTTTGATGGTTCATACCATTTTTGGTATGAAGTTGCAGATAAAAGAGAGCTTTATTTTCTTTGAGGCATGTTAAACAATCATAAGGTGGATACTGGCGCCTTCATAGCCCAATAGATAGCTAGGGTGGGTAATGCCATGATTAGCAAAGTGGTCATTAGGGGACTAGTGACTGCAATAGCTAGAAGGCTAGGATTTGAGGCAAATCTCTAGGGATTGCAACCAATAATTGGCAGCAGCAAGATTGATTTAAAATCCTGTTTTCATATGAAATTAATTGTGAAAAGAAATATTGACTATTGGTTGCATCTCAGAGGCCATAATATCTTTTGCCTCCCTAACCCCACTAGGACTGTAGTTACTAGTGAGGAGAACTGGATCTACCCTCTAGAATAAGGTAAATAGGGGGATGACTTCCCCCTTGAGCCATTTTTGGCTCGACCACCCCCACCCTATTTTTAGCAAGCTAACACTGCAGGTCTCTCATCTGTACTAGAGGAGGATCAAAACTTCATCTCCTCACGACTTAGCCAAATTGAGGAGGAACAGCTATCCCAAAGGGCCACCCTACATGCAATGCAAGAATCAATCCAAAGCAAGCAAGGAATGATGCAAGCATGGTACACTTGGCATCTGAACCAGAACCCACCACCAACTCTTTCAGAAGACTAATAAGTAAGTAAGTTACTCCTCCTTTTGCCTATACTTTCAATATTACTGACATTGAGGAAAATGTCAAGTTTAAGCTTAGGGAGTAGACTTTAGCTTTTGGTTTTCACTAGCTGAATTTATGGTTTGCATTGGTTGAACTTTTGATTCTCACTGGCTAATTTTCATTGGCTGATTTAGTTGTCTCTTGCATGTATATACTATATATATATATATATATATATATCGTATTTCTCATGTTTCATTGCATAATCACATAGTTTGCTATTTTAGAGATAGACTAATGTAATATAGGTTAATTTTAGCTCATGAATATGTAATGCACAATCGAATATGAAATATGTAGTTATAATTTTAGTCTCTCTCTTCTAGGATTAAATCTATAATTTTTTGAAAAATATCTCTCATATTATATGTTATTATTGATTTTAACACTATGAGAGTAAGAAGGTAGGAGAGTTGGAAAAAAAGGGAATATGAACCTAGAAAGTTTTCACTTTGAGTACCCCTTCAAGGCACCAAAAAGGCCTTAGTATGAGTACCTAGCTACCTATACCCTAGTAAGATGGAGCATAAAATGCACTCACTATATATTTCCATAAAATAATAATGGAAAAAAAAGAGAAAAGAAAGAAAAGGAGAGTGAGAAATAAAAAAGTTTGAGTGAAAAAAAAGAGAGTGATAAAATAGAAATAAGGGTAAAGCAACATAGGAAGACCTAAAGGATGAAGTGGCCTACTTGAGTGTCTAAAAATCAATTTGACACATACATTCAATGGTAACAATAGAATCAGATATATAATAGGAGAATTTAGGTTTAGTTTTAGAAGAACAGAGACTATCTGGTAAATTTCTATTCATATATCTGTTCTGTGCACATTGATTGAGTGAAAAAATTACCAGTATTGCATTTCTCTATCATTTGGAATTTAAATGCACCTTCTCCCTTCCTACTGATATGACATATTATTTGCTTGAGGACAAGCTGACATGCTTTAAATTAAGCATGTATTTAGCATATTTTATGTTTCATTTTATTTTATTTAAATGACAAATAGATAGGTTTTAATTAAATTGTGTGTTTTATGTTTTTAGGAATAATAAAGAAGAAAAGAAGAGAAAAATAGAAGAAAATCATGAAAAATGTTGATTTCTGACCTTTCGTCACTAATGGAAGCATATCTCACTCATTTGAGCTCCGATTAAGCTGATTCCAGCGGCTATGGAAAGAAGAAACATAGAGCTACAACTTTTGTGTTCGGCACTTTGGCAAAATACGGCGTTTTCTAGGCGCCGCGGCGCTCACAATACAGCGCCGCGGTGGCCCGTCATGGATGTCTCGTATAGCCGCGGCGCTGGTTATTGGCGCCGCGGCGCCCTTGCCCCAGAACCACGAGCGCCGCAGCGCTGCATGGGTGTGCCGCGGCACCCCGTGGATGAAGTTTTGCAGCGCCGCGACGCTGAACTTATGCGCCGCGGTGCCGCCGCTCCGGAAGTCGCGATTTTAGGGTTTTTTCGCCTGATTTGAAGCCCAATTGATGGAGATTTGACCTAAAAAATTTCCTACTTCGACTAGAAGGGTTGAATCGATAAAAAGGGAGGAAAGTAAGCAGAGAAGGCATCTATTCATTCAGCAAAGAATTCATTCAAGTTCTCAACTCTTTTCTTTACTTCTTGTTTAGTTTTCTATGGCCCTGCGCGGCTAATTTTCTTTAGTTGGTTGAGGGAGATTGAAACCTCAAGGGATTTGATGTCATTGTGAGATACGGATTTGATTTCATTGCATTCAATCTTAACCGGGTATTGTTTATTCATCTGTTCTTATTTTCTTAATATTATGCATGTGATTGCTAGGAGGCCTACTAGTAGATTGTATGTGTAGCTGCTGAATTAGGTTTTGAACAAAGCTTTTATTACTTGATTCGTGAAGCAAATAGGATTAAGGATTTTGGATTATAAATCGTTAACCCTATGATGAATATCAACTAAATTGAATATAACCGATGTGCTTGTATTCGTTTAGCTCTATTAGTTTCTCTTGTTCTTCATGCGGTTAATAAGTTATGCTTTACCGATGTGCTAAAGGATTGCTCATTAATTAGAGTATAATTAGTGCGATTGTCATTAATTTACTAGGCTTAAGGAGGAACTAGGATAGAATCCCAATGATAGATATTTGGTTTAAGATTGATAATTTTGTCAATGATCAATGCAATCCCTTGATGGTGAATATCGACCGAAACCAACGCTTTTCTCATTAATCACTTTCTCTCAATTATTTTTGCTATTGTTTACTTAATTTTAATTGCGACTCTCAATCCCCCCTTTCTGAATCACATAAGGTAATTCCAGTTTCTGTGGGATCGACCCTTACTCCCACTACTACAGGTTAGTGTTGAGGTAAGGTTTTAATTTGGGCGTGCCTGCGACAGTGCGCACCAAATTTTGGCGCCGTTGCCGGGGACTGCGTCATTACTTTTGTGATTTTTTTTTATTTATGCCTGTGACTCGTTCTGCTAATTGTCAAGATTTACTGTTTAATCGAGATATTGGAAAATCTGTATACAGGCACAGAAGAGGAATTCAAGAAGACGTTGATCAGGATAAGGAGGAAGTGATCATGGCCAGACACCCCACTTTGAAGGAGCTTGCAGCTCCAGATTTGCATCAACAACCCTTATACATTACTTTCCCTAATCTTGATGATAATGTGAATTTTGAATTAAAATCTGGATTAATTCATCTCTTACCTAGTTTTCATGGTCTTGCAGGTGAGGACCCGCATAAACATCTAAAGGAGTTTCATGTGGTTTGTACCAGTATGAAGCCCCCTGGAGTAACTGAGGAACAAATTAAACTCAGGGCTTTTCCTTTTTCTTTAAAAGATTCAGCCAAGGATTGGTTGTATTATTTACCCTCTGGTACTATTACTACTTGGAATGAGATGAAAAGAATGTTTTTAGAACGTTATTTTCCTGCATCTAGAGCCGCCACTATTAGGAAAGAAATATGCGGCATTAGGCAATTGCATGGTGAAACCCTTTATGAATATTGGGAGAGGTTTAAGAAACTTTGTGCAAGCTGCCCACATCATCAGATTAGTGAGCAGCTACTAATCCAATATTTCTATGAAGGCCTTTTGCAGGGAGACAGGAGCATGATAGATGCAGCTAGTGGAGGAGCACTAGTAGATAAAACTCCTGAGGCAGCCAGAATTCTCATATCAAATATGGCTACCAATTCACAACAATTTGGCGTTAGGCATGATCCTCCTGTTAGACATGCCCATGAGGTAAGTACAACTTCTCTTCAGAATCAAATATCTGAACTTACTTCTCTTGTGCGCCAAATGGCTACAGGTACACTCCAACAAGTTAAAGTCTGTGGGATATGTTCAGCAACAGGGCACCCTACTGATACGTGCCCTACACTTCAAGAGGAAGCCACAGAACAAGCTAATGCTGTAGGAGGTTTTCCTGGCCAACCAAAGAGGTATGATCCATATGCTAATACATACAATCCTGGATGGAAGGATCATCCAAATTTCAGATATGGGAATGCACAAAATAGGCCTGCAGGACAGAATTTTCAACAAAACCAACAGGCCTATTATCCTAAACAAAATGCATCCCAGGAGCATCAGGTAAGTAATCCATTGGAAGATATTGTGAAGACTCTTGTGCATAGCTCTCATCAATTTCAGCAAGAGACAAGAGCTAGCATTCAGAACCTGACAACTCAAATGGGTCAGTTAGCAACCACAGTGAGTCGATTGGATGCTCAAAACTCAGGTAAGTTACCTTCACAAACTATGGTGAATCCCAGAGAGAATGCTAGTGCAATTGTGTTAAGGAATGGTAAGGAGATTGAAAGCCCACCAGCACCCTCTTCTCCTAAGAAAACTGAAAAATCAATTAAGGAGAATGAAGCACCTACAGGTAAGTCTCCTTCTAATTTAAATTATGAAGTTGTGCCTCCTTTTCCAGAAGCTCTTAAAGAAGACAAGTTGCATGAAAAAACTTCTGAATTATATGAAGCCTTCAGAAAGTGTGAAATTAATATTCCCCTTTTAGATGCTATTAAACAGGTACCAAGATATGCAAAGTTTTTGAAAGAACTATGTACCCAGAAAAGAAAGCAAAAATTGAAGGGATGTGAGAAGGTTCAAATGAGTCAGAATGTTTCAGCTATGATTCAAACTAAACTCCCCACTAAATGCAAGGATCCAGGTATGTTTACTATTCCTTGTAAAATTGGGGATACTCATGTTGAAAAAGCCATGTTAGATTTGGGAGCTTCCATAAATGTCATGCCATATTCTATATATACTTCCTTGAAATTAGGACCATTGAACTCTACTAATGTGGTAATTCAGTTAGCTGACAGGTCCAATGCATACCCTAAGGGAGTAATTGAGGATGTCTTGGTACAGGTAGATGATTTGGTTTTCCCTGCAGATTTTTATGTTCTTGACATGGAAAATGGGGATTTTACATCTCCAATATTGTTAGGGAGACCATTTTTAAAAACCTCTAAAACAAGGATAGATGTTCACAATGGCACACTCACTATGGAATTTGATGGTGAAGTAATTAAATTTAATATGTATGAAGCCATGAAATACCCAGGTGATGATACCCCTGTTTACTCTATTGATGTCTTTGATTCTTTGGCACATGACATATTTGAATTAGATGGAAAAGACAAATTAGAAGTAATTGTGAGCAAATCCATAGAAGAAGATGATGGTGAGACAAATTTAGATGAAAAAACAAAGGAGAAACTGGCTGCACTCAATGATTCTTCAAAAGAGCCACCAAAGGGTAAGATTTCTTATATGGAATTATCAAATTTTGATACCATTCTTGCACCTTCTGTTTTGCAGGACCGTGGATCAATTTTGTCATCTCTGCCTAATCACCTGAAATACTTGGAAATAGGAGATGCATCACCTATTATAGTTGCAAAAAGTTTAGGTGTTAAAAAAGAAGAGGAATTGATGCATATTTTTCAAGAAAAAAGAAATGTCATTATAAGAACAATTGCAAACCTTAAAGGCATAGACCCGACTATAAAATTGCATCAAGTTCTAGAAATGAAAGGGGTTGAACCCTTTAAAGGTAAGAAATCGCTCCCTTGGTTAGGTCCACTTGTTATTACTGATGTGCCTTCTGGTTATGCAGTTGAATTTCAAAAATTGAATCAGTCCCAGAAATTTAAAGTGAACCTCAAAGAGCCTCCATGAACAAAGATAGGGAGCTGAGTTGAGCCAACGACGTAAAACAAAGGCGCTGGTTGGGAGGCAATCCAACAATCATTTTTCTTCTTCTTATTATTTTTTCTTTTCATAGTTTAATTTGTTTTAAAAAAAAAAGCTGTGGACGCACACAAGCGCCGCAGCGCTTCACAAGAGTGCCGCGGCGCCCATCGCCCAGGCTGGGCGAGCGCCGCGGCGCTCAAGAACAGCGCTGCGGCGCCCCTACCCAGATTGGGTCAGCGCCGCGGCGCTCCGCGTTTCAGCAGAGAGCGCCGCGGCGCTCTCTATAAGAGGTTCGCGAGAACCTCTTCTCCTACCCGCGGTTTTTGCTCTCTCTCACCCCCAAATCCCTTTTCTTGCCTCCAATCACCCATACTCACCTCCCATTCGATTATATTGCTTGCATAACTTGATTTTTCATCTACTTTTGCAGGATTATACACCTCATATCAGCAATTGAGTCGAATTCAAAGACACTTTTCTAGGGTTCTAAGGTATTCTTGAGCTTGCAATTCCCAGCCACCATTCAAGGCAATTTGGGTACAGTTCTCTTCCTCTTTCTGGCTGCAATTGATCCTTATACTTGATTGCTACTGGTTTGTCCTGAGTTTGGGAGATCTAGTTGAAAATTCACCACTCATTCTTCCAAATTTTACAAGCGCCCACAAGGTGTTCGGTAAAAGGCCCTAGTGAATTTTTTCAGCTAATGGCTCCAAAAACTTCTAAATTGAGTATTTCAAAGAGGAAGAACAGAGCTGAGGACCCTCCAGCATTCGACACTGTGGCATTTGTGACTGAACTGGTTTATCAACACCACATCAAAGTGGTGGTACATAAACCTATTGTTCCAGAACGTGGATTTCTGATCACCGAAGGGCTACCTCTCAGAGACAATATCCTCTATAGGCACTGGGAGATTTTCTGCAGGAACCCAGAGCCAGGAGTTATCCCCGTGGTCCAGGAGTTCTATTCCAATGCTACAGTTCATGAACATCATCATGCACGGGTTCGAGGCAAGAGGGTACCATTTTCTCCACATGCCATCAATGAATTCTATTCCCTGCCTGACATTGAGGATGATGAATATACTGCTCTTCTTCAATCATTTATTGACTTTGAAGACGTCATAGGCACTTTTTGCCATAGAGGGGCCTCCTGGAAATTGGATAGCCATGGCCAACCGTTGTACTTTGCTAGGGCTGATATGAATAAGTTGGCTAAAGCATGGTATTATTTTGTGTCAGCACGACTCATGCCCAGCTTCAATGTGAGTCAAGTCAGGAGGGACAGGGCCATTCTGCTCTATGCGATACTAAAGGGCCTTTCTATTGATGTAGGCAAAATTATTCATAGGCAGATGCTCGGCTGTATTAATACTAGAGGCGGATCCCTCTTTGCTCCCAGTTTAATTACTGGTCTATGTCAGCAGGCGGGAGTCAGCTGAGATTCCACTGAGGCTCTCATTCACCCTATGAAGCCTATTTCCTCTACAAATATCCAAAAGTACAAGGGCCATGAAGAAGCAGCAGAGGAGGAGTTAGGGATTTAGCCAATCCCTACAGAGGGACCAGGCAGCAGTTCAGCTCCACCACCATCCCAGCATACCATTGAAGATTTATGGCAGCGCACAGAGTATCTGAGCCACCAACTGCACGATCTGGCCCTCTACCAGCACTCTATTGCACAACATACTCATGCCTGCTTCAGTCAGCTAGCCCATGCCCTGAACCTTCCAATTGCATTCCCGGCGCCTCCTGAACCACCCTTTCGGCCTGACACCGAGCATGATGCGATGAATGGTGACACTTGATTAGGGAAGTTTCCCTGGACCCCTCCCTATTTCATTACTTGTCTCTATTGTGTTTTTTCTTTGATATTCTTACATTGGGGACAATGTATGTTTTTAAGTGTGGGGGGGGTCACTTTATGATTCAGCTGGATGACTGTATAATAACTCATACACTTGTGCAGTTTTCTAGTTTGATGCATTACTATAATTCTATGATGTGTGCACTTTTATTCCTATCATGAGGTGAGCATGTGAACAAAATTTTAATTTATGGGTTTGTGTTAGTGAAACCAATAGCCAATGATATAAATGTTTAAATTGCTAATAGCTCCTAAGAAACGTAGGAAAATCATAATTATGTGTAATTTTAATTTTTTTGCAATTTATTATCCATTTTCTAGAATCCTGAATCTATTTTGCACAACAACTTTGAGTATTTAATTTATCTTTTATTTAAAGAAAGTTTATACAACTTAAAGAAATTTTTTATGATCTCAGAAAGGATTCTAGAACTTATTTGAATGATGCTTGAGGCGAAATCCTAGGTTGATACTATTAATTAGGAGATGATTTAGGCATTATTTGATAGATTGAGCCTTTCAAGCCTAACCTAAGTAATAAAATAACACTAGTTCCTTTATTTTGAGCTTAATGAACTTTTCCTTCTGAAAACCATAACTGAGCCATAAGCCAAAGTTTGTATATCCTTATTTTTTTTCTTTACCCTATTCACTCACTCCATGATTATTTTGATGAATATTTGTATTGTATTGCTTTATTTACAAAAAGGGTGGAAGGGTGGAGCAAGGAAAAGAAAAGAAATTTTCAAAAGAAAAAGAAAAAGAAAAAAATTATATATATATATATAAGAACAAATGTTGTGGGTGAAAGAAAAAGAGGACAATGATGGATTGAAACAGGAAAAGTAGTGTGGGGAGAAAATCTTCCCAAAATTATTGGAGGAAAGCAAAGAGCTCAAGAGATCAATTTTAATCATGTGGTGCTGGGTGACTGATCCTACATTGATATCCTTTGTCCCACCCTTCACCTTGGCCACATTACAAGCTAAATAAAGTCCTTTTGATCCTAAAAGTAGTTTTGACCTACATTAGTGGAGAGCAGCAGGAAAAATAAGCTTATGGAAATCCTACGAGGAGATCCATACTTGATTTCTTGAGATATATAAACTCATTTGAATGAAAGATGATTGAACTGCTCAAAACACACACACACTCAGGGCACTAGAAAAATGAATTCTGAATTGCATTTAAATTGAATATTGCACATAGTCATTAAATTTTCTGAAATTTCTTTAAGAGCATTCAATTTTCACTATGAGGCAATATATTGGTAAGACTTTCACTTACCTTATTTATTGAATATTGTTCACATGGTTTAATTTGCTTGAGGACAAGCAAAAGAGCAAGTGTGGGGGTATTTGACATGCTTTAAATTAAGCATGTATTTAGCATATTTTATGTTTCTTTTTATTTTATTTAAATGACAAATAGATAGGTTTTAATTAAATTGTGTGTTTTATGTTTTTAGGAATAATAAAGAAGAAAAGAAGAGAAAAATAGAAGAAAATCATGAAAAATGTTAATTTCTGACCTTTCGTCACTAATAGACGCATATCTCACTCATTTGAGCTCTGATTGAGCTGATTCTAGTGGATATGGAAAGAAGAAACATAGAGCTACAACTTTCGTGTTCGGCACTTTGGCAAAATCTGGCGTTTTCTAGGCGCCGTGGCGCTCACAATACAGTGCCGCAGCGGCCCGTCATGGATGTCTCGTAGAGCCGCGGCGCTGGTTATTGGCGCCGTGGCGCCCTTGCCCCAGAACCACGAGCGCCGCGGCGCTGCATGGGTGCGCCGCGGCACCCCGTGGATGAAGTTTCGCAGCGCCGCGACGCTGAACTTATGCGCCGCGGCACCGCCGCTCTGGAAGTCGCGATTTTAGGGTTTTTTCGCCTGATTTGAAGCCCAATTGATGGAGATTTGACCTAAAAACTTTCCTACTTCGACTAGAAGGGTTGAATCGATAAAAAGGGAGGAAAGTAAGCAGAGAAGGCATCTATTCATTCAGCAAAGAATTCATTCAAGTTCTCAACTCTTTTCTTTACTTCTTGTTTTGTTTTCTATGGCCCTGCGCGGCTAATTTTCTTTAGTTGGTTGAGGGAGATTGAAACCTCAAGGGATTTGATGTCATTGTGAGATACGGATTTGATTTCATTGCATTCAATCTTAACCGGGTATTGTTTATTCATCTGTTCTTATTTTCTTAATATTATGCATGTGATTGCTAGGAGGCCTACTAGTATATTGTATGTGTAGCTGCTGAATTAGGTTTTGAACAAAGCTTTTATTACTTGATTCGTGAAGCAAATAGGATTTTGGATTTTGGATTATAAATCGTTAACCCTATGATGAATATCAACTAAATTGAATATAACCGATGTGCTTGTATTCGTTTAGCTCTATTAGTTTCTCTTGTTCTTCATGCGGTTAATAAGTTATGCTTTACCGATGTGCTAAAGGATTGCTCGTTAATTAGAGTATAATTAGTGCGATTGTCATTAATTTACTAGGCTTAAGGAGGAACTAGGATAGAATCCCAATGATAGATATTTGGTTTAAGATTGATAATTTTGTCAATGATCAATGCAATCCCTTGATGGTGAATATCGACCGAAACCAACGCTTTTCTCATTAATCACTTTCTCTCAATTATTTTTGCTATTGTTTACTTAATTTTAATTGCGACTCTCAATCCCCCCTTTCTGAATCACATAAGGTAATTCCAGTCTCTGTGGGATCGACCCTTACTCCCACTACTACAGGTTAGTGTTGAGGTAAGGTTTTAATTTGGGCGTGCCTGCGACAGTGCGCACCACAAGCAAAGGTTTAAGCATGGGGGAGTCGATAAAGGGGAAAATTGAGTGCTTAATGGTTATATATTATCCCCTAATTAATAGTAAATTTGTGATTATTTCCCTACTTTTGGTTATGCTTTGCTTTGGATACTGTTTTGGTTTGTTTTATGTTTGTAAGTGAGCAAAAAAGGCCAAGAAGTAAGGGAAACACTCATGTGAAGGGCTATATGAACTTAGAATAAGCTGAGGAGGAAGCAAGGAGGAAACCGAGAAGAAATTGGCAAGAAACGAGCTTGGCAGCCTCAAACACGGCTAGGTTGTGCTCTATGCAAAGAACGTATTTTCTCCTAGATTTCTAGCACGAAGCACGGCCAGGCCGTGTCTTAAAGGATGGTCGTGCTTCGTGTCTATACACTCCGTATTTTTTAGGGTTTTGAGCATACAAAGGGATATAAATACATGGGGAAGCACAACCAAGACAATCTAGACACATAGAGACTTACTTTTACTCTTAGGAAACACCTTTAGATTATTTTTAGAGTAGGATTAGTGATTACTTTATGTATCTAGAGTAGAATTTACATAGATTGAAGTTTGTATTCAGTATATTCTGCACGCCAGGGTTTATCTTCCCATCTTTACTTCTACTTCTACTTCTACTCTTTCTCTTTGATTGTATTAAACACTTATGATTTATTTAATGAATTTGATGATGGTTTATCTTTCAATTATGTGTGAGTAGATATTGATCTAAGGTTTTGGTAAACTCACTTATGGTATAATGATACTAAATTATTAAGTTGAATGTTGGAACCCTAATTGTGATTAATTGTGGATTAATTAGGATGAACTATTATGCGTATGTTTAAGAATTGATAGAATACCTGATCACCAATCTGTCACGTCTTAGGTTATTAACTGATGAACTAAAAGGTAAAAATTAATACCAGAACATAATAATTAATAAGGGATATCTTAATCAGGAAAGTAGTTTAAGCTTCTCTAGGAATTGAATCAATTAGTGGGCACAATAAAACTTATTAATTGCATTCCATTGTTGGCACAGAACTTAATGGACTTAGGTGGAACTAAAAACCATGAAAGTAGGTAATTGGATTAACCTAGGTATAATTAGTAATGCTTTAAAGAGGTTGCTAATTAATTAAGGTTAAACTATCGCCAGTTACCTAGATAATTGCAATTAGAGCTACATATTGATTGTTGAATATCATAAGTGTGGTAAACCCTAACCCTAGGCTTTTATTAATTGAATTACTTATTTACTTAATTGTGACACACTCTTTCATCGAATCGCATTGATTTAGATAGCTTGCTTTGTATAATTCGAGTAATTGACCATTGTTCTCTGTGGGATATGACCCGTACTCACCGAACTAGCTACAGCTACGCCGTGCGCTTGCAGTTATTTATAAAACACAGACAACAATCTTATAGTGTGTTGAGTGTGTTTATGGTTATGTTGTGTAGGGGATTAATGATTTCATATAGGTAAGAAATTATTAGTGTTTCCTATCTATATGTCAAGGTGGTGTTATGACTACTATAAATATTTTTCAACTAACTATTAGGCTTAATCATCTCAATAGCAGCATAACTTTGTTTTTGCATAGTAGGATATGGCACCCCCATGGAGGAACCCTAAAAACAATGTGGAAGAAACCCTGCATAACTTGGCTATAGCAATTCGAGACCAAGTCACAACTTGGCACAACTTAGCAACATCTCCAGAACAGTAACAACCTAAATGGAGAAGATAATGCAAACAACTGGAGGAATGGAAATGATAATGAAGTATCTAAGTTTCTAAGAACCAGACCACCTTCTTTCTAAGGTGGCTATGACCCAACAGTAGCCGAAAGGTTGATAAGGGAATTAAAGAAGATCTTTGAGGTGATGGGTTGCGCTAATGAGCAGTAGGTTGTCTTTGCTGCAGATATGCTGAAGGACGAAGCTGAGTGTTGATGGTGAAGGGTCGTAGAGCTACTAACTCACCAAAGGAGGCAGATCACTTGGAAAGTGTTTAAAGACATTTTCCTAGAGAAGTACTTTCCAAGTACTATGTGGAATGAGAAAGAGATCAAATTTCTCTAACTCATACAGGGTAATATGTCAGTAGATTAATACATTGCTAAGTTCGAGGAGTTTTCTATGTTCTATTCTTACTTAAGGTTTAACCCTAATAAAGCATGGAAGGCTGTTAAGTTTAAAGTAGGACTGAACCCAAAAATTAGGAATATAGTGATAGCCTTAGAAATAAGGGAGTTTGTGCCCTTGATAAATAAATCTAGATTTTTGGTGAAGAGTTTAAGGGTAGTGGAGGACGAAAAGCTGAGGTGAAACCTGTGGAAACGAAAGAAAAGTTTCCCCAACCCTGGCAAAAATGTGAGGGGAAGAGGATATAGAGCTGGTAAGAGGCCATTGATTGGGGTCCTAACCTTTTTAATAAGATCTTGCCATAGTCAAGTGCACTAAGTGCGAGTGTATACATGGTAACCGGTCATGCTACATGGAACCCGATGTCTACTTCAAATGTGGACAGAAGGGTCATTTTATGAAGAACAACCCATAGAATGTGGGGAAACAACTGAAATAAAGGCCTCGGGTGAAAGGAAGGGTTTTTACCCTAAGAAACCATAAGGAAACTCAATCTTCTAAAATAATGCAAGGTACGTACTATGTAACATCTCGTAATTTTTGTTTTTCATTAATAATGTTTTGTTATAAACAAATATATTTTTATTTGTTTAAAAAGGATTATGTTCTACTAAAAGCAAGTATATTTTTAATTAAAATAATTATTTTTTTCTTAAAATAATTATATTGGCATTTAATAAATTTCTGTTCTATTTTTAGAAATATTTTTTCTTTTATTATATATAAAGATATTTATTTAATGATTTGTTTATTATGATTTTAATCAAGAAAAATCATGATTTAAGAATTTAACTAAAGGTTTATGGGAATGTGAATTTTATAGAAATTTTTGGGATATTTTAGGATAAAAAACTGAATTTATATGAATTTATATAAAAGAAAATCCTATTATTCAATTATTAAATAATTATTATTATTATAAAAATAAATAAATATAAGGGGAAGGCAACGTTGAAGGGAGACGGCACTTCTGCAAATTTCAGGAAAAAAAATGGAGAAGATGAATAGTGAATGAATAGTAACCTTCAACTTTTTCTCTAGATCTGGAGTGCCTATTGGCTTCCAATCTTAAAACTAAGGGTGTTACTTAATTTAGGATGAAGAGTACTATGGTTTTGACCGATCAATTTTTCAAATCAACCGTTGAATCACCGAAGATCTGAAGTAGAAAATCTCAAAAAAAGATAAATTCTGAAACTTACTTAGAGACCTCCAATTGAAATTCTAACATCGTAGATGGATTCAGGAGCTAGTTAAACCTTAGGATATGAAATTTTTCAGCTATCTGACAACTTTTTTTTCGTCATGAATAGTGATTTTCGGCGAGTGAATAGTGTTGCTTCCATGACTCACGATCTTTGAATTATACTGTGTTTGTAGTCTAGAGTGTTCTGAATGCTACAGACAGGATCCCCGTTTTTGCTGTACTATGATGTTTATAGACTTGATCTGTATATTGTGTATACACGAGGGATCCTATATGTATCTGTTCCCATGATAAGGAATTGAATTATGTATCTTTCTGGGAAATATCTAATTGCGGAAATAATAATAATAATAATAATAAATGTTTATTTTATGTAACATAAATTGGGAGCGTTACAGGTTGGTATCAGAGCATTAGGTTTTCCTGTGGCTAACAAAGCAAAGAATTTTGTAGTAGGACTTTGAGTATGGGTATGTAACTGTAGACATATTTATACTCACGGTATTGTTGTGGAATTCTATAGGGTGTCATCCTTTTCTTCCTTCTAACTCTTTTCCTTAGATATGCAAGGTTTAAACATCTATACGTATGTCCTAGATGGTACCTTTTGTGTGTGGACTATTAGTTCAGCTTTTGAACTTATTTTGACGAAAAGTGATAAAGAGAATCCTCTTGGAAAATTAGTTGAAAATAAGAAAATTCTATCCGAACACAAAGGAAATAGCTTGTTTGGATGTCAAGAAGCTTTGAATTGATTGTTTGATCTGCTTATGTGAAACAATATGAAGAATGGCTAATATAATATTGATAGTGGGTTATTATGTGATCGAGATTGTTAACTCCAAGACAATGATTTGAAATAAAGTGAGTGTTTTGAAAATAGATTTAAATCTCTTTTTGGATGAATGAGTTAGAATATAAATATATAAATGAATTTGGTAAGTTGTGGGTTGGATTTTATTTGGGAGCAGAGAATCTATGAAGGTAATATTTTCAATGATATATTTTGTTAATATAAGGAATTCAAAGACATTTTGGTTTTTAATAATACTATGTATAAGCATTATGATAAAGGAAGGTTTACTTATGGAAATTTAAAATTTAAGGTATGCAAAATGGGTAATTCATGTGAAGGGCTCTTAGATAGATCAGTGGTGAGAGATGTTGATATAAAGTATACTAATGTAGATCAGGTTCAGTAGTTAGGAAATTTCTTGATGTGTTTTCAGAAGAATGGCCTAGATTACCCCCGAAACGAAAAATAGAATTTGATATTGATTGACTTATTGGAACCCAACTAGTATCTATATCCCTATATAAAATGATATCGATTGAATTTTAAAAAAAAGTAGTTACAAGACTTGTTAGATAAGAGATTTAAATGCCCTAGTACTTTTATTTGGAGTGCTCCAGTTCTATCTGTGAAAAATAAAGATGGATCACTATGACTATGCATAAATTATAGACAGTTGAATAAGGTGACAGTGTGAAATAAATACTCATTACCTCGTATAGATGATCTATTTCTGTTTGATTAGTTACAAGGTTCTCAATGTTTTTTAAAAATTGATTTGAGATATGAGTAACATTAATTGAAGATAAGAGAAGAGGATGTACGAAAATTTTCTTTTAGGACTTATTATGGGCATTCTGAGTCCTTGGTTATGTTATTTAGTTTGACAAATATCTTAGCTGCATTCATAGATTTAATGAATAGTAATTAGGTCATCCCTGGATCAACTTGTTATTATATTTATTGATGATATACTAGAATATTTTAAAAGTTCAGAGGATCATAAACAGCATTCAAAGATAGTTTTACCAACTCTAAGGGAGTATGGTTGGTAAAGATGGTATCCAAGTAGACTCTAAGAAAGTAAAAGTGGTACAATAATAGCTACATTTTACTACATCTAAAGATGAAGATCCAAATCCAATTTGCGCTTCCTACGGTTGTCTGCCGTCCATTCTATTTGAGCCATAGTTGGATCAGGTACATGAACATATGCTTGTAAAGCATCAATCAACTCCTCAGCATTTGAAGCCAAAATGAGAATTCGTCATGCTGAGTGTGAGATGAACCTTTGTTCCACAACATGATCAAGAAAAGACAACAAACCATCAAATAAGTGGTTAACATTTAACAAACCTATCAGTTTGTGATGCATATTTAGTTGTGCCCGAGAGACTATTTGGAAAATTTCTTCTAAAGTACCAAAACCCCCTAGTAAGGCAATGAAGGCATCAACATTGCTCATCATTCTAGCCATGTGCTCATGCATGGAAGCTACCCTAAACTCTTACCCAATTGTCTTTCCTACGATGTTAGATACAACAAGAGCTATAGGAATAATACCTAGAATTTGGCATCCTCCTACATGGGCAGCTGTAGACACACATCCCATTAATCCACGATTACCTCCACCATAAAGTAAATGAATTTTTCTTCTGGCCAGTACCATACCCAGGTTTTGTGCAGCTTTCAAATACTCTCCATCTGTTTCTGGACTGGAACAACAAAAGACACAAATATTTTGAAATTGACGGAATGCAATTCCCTCAATAGCTGCACACACCCTAACTTTAAGTATGAGAAGATAAAGATATTAAAGTGTGTATTTATAGAACTCTGAGAAGGGCATACTTATGATAGATATACAAATATGATATGTATAATTAGAACATCTATGTGAGTGATTAGTGGATATAAGTTAAATTGAAGGTGAAATTTTAAAAAATAACGGCAAGCATGTATATGTACAGTAATTGTGATAGTCGCTCATATTAGGCCTATAAAGAGAATAATGTTAAGATATCCCTGCTTCTGCTGTTACTTTAATATTTAGAGACTTGGTCTGTATATTGTGTATTCATGAGAATACCTATATGAAACTATTTCCAATGCAAATGAGTGTAATATGCATGTTACAGAAAATATATGTTGTTAAAGTATGTGGTTCATGTGCCTTTAAAAGTAGGTATCAGAGCATTAGGTTTTCATGTGGTTATCGAAGCAAATGATTCTATAGTAGGAGTTTGAGTATGGGTATGTAACCGCAAACATATTTATACTCACAGTGCTGCTGTGAAATTTTATAAGGTGTCATCCTCTTCTTCCGTCTGACTCTTATCCATAGGTATATGTAATAACTCCTTTTTAAAAAAAAATTATATATATTTGTAAATCCCATGAAGTCATTACCTCTTTACTTCTAACTATTTAACTCATAATAATATTCAATTAAATTATCCAAGCATAATTAAGATTTATGGAATACATCACACGGACCGCCATATGACCGTGCTTGTCACTTTTTTTTTCACGTTAATAGCCAAAAATATGATTTCCATAACAAGTATATTCATTATACTCACATGCCATAATTTATCATTAAAGCATAATCACTACAAAAAATCATTGGTAAAATGTAATCATGTCATGATCATAACCATTTTCGAATATCAATTTATAAAATATTTTTATGTCAAAATTACACAATTAAGATGATAAGGAGTTCATGCAATGGCAATAGTTAGGGCATACACTAATTATTTATTATTTCCATTTATAAAATTCTTCTTCTTTTTTAAATATTATTTTCATATTTTCATTTTCTTTATACTTGGCCTCTAGTTACTTTTCTCCTACTTATATCATTTCTAACACATCTTCTCACAAATTTTATAAGGATCTCTTCTCCAATTTTGTTTCTATTATTACCCTATAGTTAATGAGATTTATTTATGGTAGAAAAATGTTAAAATAAGATTTACCAGCTCCCAACACGGCCAGTCCATGTTCCATGACATGGAGATCTTGAAAAATACTTCAAACGTACTCAAAAATAGCCCTGAACACGGCCTACCCGTGCCAAAGCATCCCAAAAAATGGCTTGGCCATGTTCTATGACCCTTCCTCACTTATTCAATAATATCTCCCTCATAAAAACTTCAATTTAGGTGATTCCAAAGCCTACAAAAAATGAAGACACTTATCTATAACTTTCATGTTTATCCTTTCTTCGTATTCCTTACGAATTATTCCCAGAAAATCAAAAACAAAAACGCATACATTTACCACCCTAGATTCTAGACTGATTCTGACCTCTACTCATTAATCAGCCATATCTCCCTCATATGGACTCCAAATTAAGTGATTTCAGAGCCTATAGATCCGTGAGACATATATCTGTATTTGTTATGTTGACAATTGCCTTTAATTACCTACATATTTTGCACATAAATTCAAACATAGAGGCATACTTAACAGATTCTTCTCCAGTTAGCTAGTTTCTGAACACTATATACTAATAAGATCATATCTCCCTTATATGGAATCTAAATGGAGTTATTTTAGTGTCAAAAAATCCATGAGATATATATCTACATTTTTTATGTTAACCATTTATTTTAATTCCCAACCTATTCTTCCCAGAATTCCAAAAGTAAAAGCTTCCTTGGTTACTCCGAAATCCAGTTTTCTTAGCCAAGCCTTTCCTAAAGTTCTAGTTAATACTTTTTTTATTCCATTTTTCTTTCAAATTTCCACCTAACCAAAGAATTACTCATCTCAAAATTTAAATATATTTCTTACTTAATTTAACATATTCCATCATCCACTTCAAAAGAAAAAACATAATCAAATCATGCATCACTAAGGGTGTTTCCCAACAATAATTTCTCATATTCTTCTTCTAACTTTTTAAGGCCATACTCATTTTATCAATCTAATCATATTTCATCAATTTTTTACCATATTCAAATATATATAACAGCAACATAAAAACCTAAATTTTTTTGCCACCCATAGCCATATTTATGCAAAAATTTCTATACCAATCGAACTATTCAAAACATCCATCACATGTAAGATCAACATGTAACATGATATAGCAACATCCATGGCTAATCCTCAAAGTAGCAAATATTGTAAATTTCATAAAAGTTCTAAGATCAAAATCGCATATAAATGTTACAAATTTCAAAGTTTTTCTTCAAAAAGAGATATGGTTAAACCTATCTAAAGATCTTCCTAGCTCACTTAGTGAATTATTTTTCTTGTTTCCTCTTGAAGGAAGTGGCAAGATTTCTCCCATCCCTTAGCATTTCCAACAGCTTAAATAAGAGAAGGAAGGTGACTTTTGAACCCCAAGGATAAAGAGAAAAGATGGATTTAAATAAGAATTTAGCTAACTTACCTTGAGTACTTAGTCCTCTAGACTTCTCCTCTCTTTCTTTCCTTTCCTCACTCTACCTTGCTTTAGCTTTTCCTCTCCCTCACTTGGACGAAATTATAATGTTATATAGGTGTATTTTTCTCAAATAAAATATCAAGTGGTTCACCTCTCATAATCATGGGTTTACCTTATCACAATCAGGATGCACTTGTTGTTTTTTTTAGGGGAAGACAACTCATGTTCTTGTATTCCTCTCCCTTAGTCAAGATATGCATAGCAAAAGGAGATTTGTATTTTGAAAATCATGATAAAATATTCTTAAGACAAGTGACAAGGTCCCTTTGATTTAGGGATACATTTCCTTTTTCTTTTATCTCACTTAAGTATGATAGGTTCACCTTTCTAGGTGGCAAATTTCTAGCCCTTGAGTCTCCCTTGCTTGGTTAAAATTATTTGTGTAAGATAAGGATGTTTTATCATAATACCATGTATTATTACCTACTTGCTAAAATTATGAATGTAGGATATTGATGTTATGTCCTTATGCCATGTATTATTAACAACTTGATGAAATTATGAATGTGGAATATATATGTTTTGTCCTAATTCCATGTGACCTAATCTTGATTATTATTACACTACTATTTCCTCACATGATTCTTATTTTTCTTGCTTCGATTTGGGCTCATTCTTGCCCATTTCCTATGCTTTGGTTGAAAATTTAACTTTCATGGAGGGCTTGGTCAAATTTTCATGATTTTTGGTCTAATGTAAAGTGATCAAGGTATTTGTGTTAAGGGTTTATACTATGCTTAGTTGAGTCTAGTAGCTAGGATGTGAATTATGTTTAGATTAGAAATTCACGTGTGAATAATTGTTCAGAAGGGAGATTTCAGAAGAAGCCATAGATTGTGAATATGATAACCCTAAGGCAATAAGGATATACTAAGATAAGAAGGAGTTATACTAGTATAATGGTAAAAGAAGATACAAGTAATATTTTCTCATTGTTTGGTGTGTCAACAAGTAGTAATTGAATATGTTGTTTTAAGAGAGCTATTCAAGAAGCCTTAAAATCTTTGTTAGATTATATTATAGCTGATAGTAAATCTAAATTATGTGTTTATGATGTTATGCTTTAGGTATCTTTATATAGTTTTGGTAAAAGTTGGGAGAAGTTATTTGTCCTTAGTTGAATTTACTCATATAAGTAATAATCAAGCCAGTATACAAATGGCAACATTTGAGATTTTACATGAAACATCGTAGGTTTTCTAATAGGTGATTGAGTTGAGTAAAGTTAAGTTTTTCGCATCTAATTTGGAATAAGATACAATAGATAGAATATGACTAACCTAAATTGATGATGCTAGTTTAGAGAGCATGCATCAAGCATATGTCTTCGAGTTTGGTGAGAGATCTCTAAACAGAATACGCTTATACTAAAATGATATTGGGTGACTTAAAGCCTTGTGTAAGATATGTTACTAATTTTCTGTTAAATAATTCAGTGGAGTCAAATTTATTGTAAGATACTATTGATAAAGTCAAATTGATTAGAAAAGAATACAAACAGCTTAGTACGGGCCAAAAGTCTATAAGGACCGTGAATGTTGAGCACTAGAAATTTTCAGTTGGTGACTAAATATTCTTGAAGGACTCACCCATAAAAGAGGTAACGAGGTTTAGAAAGAAGAAAAAATTTTAGCTCTAATATATAGGCTCATTTGAAATCTTGAATAAAGTGGACATAGTAGTATATCGCCTAACCTTGCCATCAGGATTAAGTGATGTTTATACATTCTTTCTTGTATAAATGCTAAGGAAGTACCTATCAGATTCTCCTCATGATATCTAATTTCAAAAATTCAAATGGACAAAAATTTGGCTTAATTATGAGGAAAAACCAATGTCTATTTTTGATCGATAAGTGAAGAACTTATGGTTGAAGGAAATCCCCATGGTTAAGGTTATATGGCAAAATCACTCAAGTGAAGAGACTTCTTAGGAACTAAAGATTATATACAAAAGAGATATCCCCAATAGCTTGAGTAGTGAGGATAATAACTATAATTTTTGTTTTGTTTTTATTTTCTACTTGTGATAAGATGGTTTGAAATTAGGGAACCGAATTTCCTAAGGGGAGAAGAATGTAACATCCCTAAAAAAAATTAGTAATTCTCATTTATGTATGGATTAATGAAAGAAATAATGGAGTAATGATGTAATTGAAATGTTTTAAGAATGAAAATGAAAACTTAATAATATTTTTGGGGTCAGAATGTTATTTCCTAAAAATTTAAGGGTCAAAATGTAAATAATGAAATTTGCAAGGACTTGCTCCAATAATTAACAAATTTCTATTTGGTCACTCCATCATTTAAAAAAAAATCTTCTGTAGGTTTATTGGGAGATTACTATTCATTCTTCCCCTCTATTTTTTTCTCTCTCGATCTAGAGTACTTTTGAGCATCTGATCTCAAAACTAAGGGTACCACTGGATTCAGTACAAAGAGTACTACAATATTATTCGAATAATTTTTCAAATGGGCAGAAGAATCGCCGCCGATCGGAAGTAAAAAATCTTAGGAAAATGTAAACTCTGAAATGGTAGATGGATTCAGGAGATAGATAAATTAGAGGGTATGCAATTTTTCAATGATCTGACTATTTTTTGTGCATCATCAATAGTAAATCTAGCTGACATGAATAGTTATTTCAGTAGTGAATTGAGGGAACGCGAAAAATTATTTGCAATTTTTCTCCAAGGTCTGCCACAAGGCAATGTCTTTCTTGTGTTGGTACTGTCAGAACTACTATTGTTGCTTTATAAAAAGGGTCTGCTATTTTAGGATGGATGCTTGTTGCTGTAGGAGTAGGTTTTGTCTCTCCT
Organism: Gleditsia sinensis; assembly: GCA_037074535.1. Classification (NCBI taxonomy): domain Eukaryota; kingdom Viridiplantae; phylum Streptophyta; class Magnoliopsida; order Fabales; family Fabaceae; genus Gleditsia; species Gleditsia sinensis. The sequence goes on from CM073470.1 coordinate 56,117,706, forward strand.
CTGCTGGTTGGTGGTGGCTTAACCTTCAGGGTGTGGGGGTTCTTGAGTATGCACTGGTGGTTCTTGCTCACCCCTCTCTTGTACAATCTGTGCTATGGCTATAGAGTTTATCACACCTCCCAGCTTGAATATCTCTTCCTCCATCGAGACTGGGACTTTGCTAGCCATCCACAACATGGTAATCAAGGAAAGGAAAAGTAGACTGCCCTTCTTCCAGTTAGCACACACCCTGATTTGTTCAGAGATGATTTTTCCTACATTAATGGCTTTCCCAGATAGGATGGCATCAACCATACTTACCCAGCCTCAACTTATAGTTTGCCTATGAGTAGAGGGTAAAAGGCGGGTCTTTAGGAAGTGATACCACACCTTAGCCGCCTGTAGCAGGGATGCTTTGTTCACGGTTGCTGCTCCTTGGGAAGACTTGTCCCACGAGGTGCTTCTTATAAACACCCTCTTCACCATTGCCTCCCAGTCTTTGTCTTCAAGAGACTCCAAATTTCTCACATAGTTATCTTTGTTGTCATTTAACTGGTAGGTAGTGTTGATAGCACTGGGGTCGATTGACACCTGGGTTTCTCTAACCCTCACCCAGTCTGCAACATCTTTTAGGAAGTTAGCATAAAGCTCCCTCACCAGTGGAATAATGACAGATTGGGGGTGTTTTGCAAATTCTTGCCAACCCTCTGCTTCACCACTACAGCAACATACATTGGCACCCCTAAATCTTCAGCATTTGTAAAGGTGAACCCTTTCTCTGCATAGAATGTTCGTTGGATAATTTCTTCGTCATGCCTCTTTTGGTTCTCCTCAAAGGTGAATTTCTTCATCTTGCTTACCTTTCTCGCTATTGTCTTCACCCTCGACATAGTTTGTAGATGAAAGATGTAACAACTCCATTTAAGTAACAATTTTTTTAAAAAAAACCATGAAGTAATTACCTCGTTACAACTTAACTCAAAATAAAATTTATTTAATTTATACAATACAGAGTTTACATACATATCATTAATCAATAACATCCGTACAAAAGTCTAACACAGATATAATTACATCTTATTCATCCCTGTTGACCAGTTCTGAAGATACGAGTGCGGGTGGTTGCACCTTCACCGGGATCTTAGTCAACTCGACCATAGACACCATATATATTACTGGGATCAGCTAAAAATAGAGTAACTCGATCCAACATACGCTAAAAGCCAGTGCCATAGAGAAAATATGCATAATTATTCTTTTGAACATGACATGGAAATATAGTAAGAATAAATCCCAGTAAGTTCAACAATAATTCATTATCAATAAAGCTTATCACGTCATGTTCATCTGTATAAACTACATAAAATATCGTTGGTCACATGAATGCACTATATCTATGCACATGAGAATCGTACAATAATGACATGTATGACAGGATTAACTATTTTCAGAATATCATATGATGACTATCAATTTATTCTCATATCAAGCTACCCCAGTTAGGGTGAGTATTTTCTACTCTCCGGTACGGGCTTTTCTCGCTCTGTCCGACATGGTCCATTTTTTCTTTCTTTTCTCATTAACATCATCATAACCGTTGGTAGGGTGTCCCCTACTAGTGCACCACACGGATTTCCATGTGACCGTGCTCATTTCTTTTCTTTTCACAATAATAGCCAAAAATATGCATTCAATAACAAGTATGTTCATAAAAATATAATTATTACCAAAAATTATTGGTAATCATGCCATGAACATAATCATTTCAAATATCACTTTATAAAATATTTCCATGTCAAAATTTCACACTTAAGATGGTAAGAAATTCATGCAATGGCAATGGCTATGAGATATACTAGTCATTTATTATTTTCATTTTTAAGATTCTTCTTTTTTAAATATTATTTTTATTTCATTATTTTCTTGATGCAGGTTTTCATCCTATCTAACATTCTCTTACTAATCACAGCATAACTCCCCCATTTTCACTTGAATTTAGGTGCTCTTAGTATCAATTTAAAGATAAAACAATTATCTAAAACTATTATGTTGAACAGTTTAGCAAAAGATTAAGGAATCATGGTAATATTACTCCCTCAACATACAGGTGATTTCTTCTCGAGTAGATTCTGACCTCTACTTACTAATATCTTCATATCTCCCTCATAAGTATTCCAAATTAAGTGATTCTAGTAGCTAAAAATCAGTGACACATATAGCTATAATGTTTATGTTAACCATGTATTTTAATTCCCTATAGAATATTCCCATAAATTAAAACACAAAAGCTATCCTAACATATTCTTCCCTGATTAAACATTTTCTGACCATTGCTTACTAATCAGACCATCTCTACCTCATATGGGCTCGAAATTAAGTTATTCCAGTGGGTAAAACTTTGTGACACATATAGCTATAAGTTTTATGTTAACCATTTCTTTTAATTCCCTACAGAATGTTCCTAGAAATTAAAACACAGAAGCTATCCTAACATATTCTTCCTAGAATTTTAAAAAATAAAAGCTTAAAATTTTGCCACCCATAGCCATACCTATGCAGAACTATCTACACTAGCCTAAGTATTCAAACATACATAATATGTAACATGATATAGCAACATCCATGACCAATCATCAAAGTTCTCACATCAAAATCTCATATAAATATTACAAGTTTCAAATATTTTCTTCAAAAAGAAATATTGTCAAACTTACCTTGAGCACTTAGTCCTCTAGACTTCTCCTTCCTCTCCTTTCCTCACTTGGACGAAAATTCTAATGTTGTAGGGGTGGGTTTAGCTTAAATAGACCACCAAATAATTCACCTTTCATGATCATGGGTCTACCTTATCACAATTAGGATACACTTGGTTGAATTTTTGAAAAACAAACAACTCATGTTCTTGTCTTCCTCTTCCTTAGTCAAGATATGCATAGGAAAAGGAGATTTGTAATTTGAAAATTATGATAATATGTTCTTAAGATAAAGGACAAGGTCCCTTTGATTTAGGGATTCTTTTTCTTTTTCTTTTGTCTTAATCAATTATGACAGGTTTTCCTTTTTAGGTGGCAAATTTCCAGCCATTGAATCTCCATTATTTGGTTGAAATTATTTGTGTGGGATAGGAATGTTTTGTCCTAATGTCATGTATTATCATACCACTTGCTAAAATTATGAGTGTAGGATATAGATGTTTTGTCCTAAAGCCTTGTATTATCATACCACTTGCTAAAATGATGAGTGTAGGATATAGATGTTTTGTCCTAAAGCCTTTTACTATCATATCACTTACTAAATTTTTATCTTAAAGCCATGTAACCTAATCTTTATTATATTATCACTTGATTTATTTTATTTTATTTTTCCTCTTGGATTTGGGCTTATTCCTAACCATTTCCTTTACTTTGGATAAAATTCTACCTTTCTTGGAGGGCTTGGACACATTTTCATAATTTTTGGGCTATCAGTCCAATTTCTATATCCTAGTCCAAGTCTATGTTTTATTTCTTGTTTAGGTTATCCAATGGGCTTGCTAGAAACTTATGTGAAGTGGAAAAACTCTATATGAAGTGTCCATAGGTGAAAGCCCAATGTATGGGTGAATATGTTAAACTTAGTAACTTTAGTTCTTGAATTAGGAAAAATTACCCTAATCCAATGTTTTCTTGAAATTTTAACACCTTTACTTGTTTCCAAAAATTTATCTTCCTTACCCAAGAATTTCACCTTTCTTTAATATATTATTTCTAATTTTTCTTCTTTGGTTTTCTCTCTTAACCTATTCCATTAATGTTAGAACATTTCTATGCATACACGTAAGGTGAAGAATTTCTAAGGATTATATTTCCTTAGATATCTAAAAATTGTCTAATAAATTTTATTTCCTTAATTAAATATTTATATACTTTAGAAAAATGAAATTAGGAATGTTACTTTGAATACTTTTGTATTTTTATTAATTCATGAAACGAAATTAGGGATGTTACAAAAGACGTTCCGTGATAAAGTTCCAACCTTTCTCAAAGACGTTCTTAAAGGGCAAAGGAGCAAGTCCTTACTACGACTATAGTAAGAGCCTTCAGGACTTTCTCAGAGTTGTACAGACTGTAGAAGGTGAATGGACACTTTTGAAGTTGGATGAGGAAAATGAGGGGGGTCGTTACTTATGGGTGCCTTTTAGTTTCCCCCTTTTACTTTTTTTTATATGACCGGGCCATAAGTGTTGGGCTCTTTCTTTTTTCTTTTCCTTTTATTTCGCTCATTGGATTACCCATGCCATTTTTTCTTCAGCCAAACTTCTTCCTTCTTTTTTCCAGCCCTGAATGATCTCGGTGGCCCAGTGTCATTCATCTTCTTGCTAGGGGAAGACTCCTTGCTTCAAGGGAAGATTATCTTGCTGTTGCATTTCTGTGGAAAATTTTAAGAACTATAACTTCAACTTTGATGCTCCATTTAGTCTGAAAAGTTACAAGCTATCTAACAACTATAAAATAAAATGAAATTTTGCAAAAGTGTGGGTTGTCTTCCATTAGCGCTTGTTTTATAGTCGACAGCCTGACTACTTCCCTTTTCATTCTTCTTGCAATTGAATTGAGGTGTGCTGGTGTTCCACTTCACCTCTAAAATAGCATTTGATCCTTTTCCCATGTACCTTGAATGTTCTTTCCAATTTCTTTTCTTCCAATTCAACAGCTCCGAATGGGAAAACTTGGTTAATACGGAAAGGACCAGACCAACGAAACTTGAGTTTTCCAAGGAACAAAGTTAATCTGCAATTGAATAACAGGACTTGCTGCCCACTTTCAAAGTCCCGTGGCTGTATTTTCTTGTCATGCCATTACTTTGTCCTTTCTTTGTAGAGCTTAGCATTATCATAGGACTGCTTGCGGAATTCATCCAATTCATTTAGTTGTAGTATCCATTTTTCTCTAACAGCCTCTAAATTCAAGTTGAAGTTCTTGATTTCCTAGTATGCCTGATGCTCTAGCTCCATTGGCAAATGACAAGCCTTGCCAAACACTAACTTATATAGAGACATCCCCAAAGGTGTTTTATAGGCTATTCGATAAGCCTATAATGCATCATCCAACCTTGAAGACTAGTCTTGTCTAGTAAAGCCAATAGTTTTTTCGAGGATTCTCTTAATTCCTCTGTTTCAGATTTCAGTTTGCCTACTATTTTAAGGGTGGTATGGGGTTGCCACCTTGTGTTTAACCCTATTTATGGCCAACAATGTTTCAAACTGTCTCTTACAAAAGTGGGATCCTCCATCATTGATGATTGCTTGTAGAGTTCCAAATCTGGTGAAGATGTTCTTTTTAAGGAACTTTGTCACCACCTTTGCATCATTGGTTGGAAAAGCTCCTGCTTCCATCCACTTTGAGAGGTAGTCAATAGTAACCAGGATATATTGATTCTCGAAACTCGTATAGAATTGCCCCATGAAATCTATCCCACATACATCAAACAATTCCACTTCCAAAATGTTATTTAAAGGCATTTCATATCTTTTGGATATATTCCCTACTCTTTGGAACCTATCTCATTGCATCACAACAAAGTGAGAATCCTTAAACAATGAAGGCCAGTAGAACCCTGCTTGCAGCACCTTGTTTTCAGTCTGAATTCCTCCAAAGTGGCCTCCATAGGGTATGGCATGGCATTGTTGCAAGATAGGCTTCATTTATTCCTTCAGAATACATCTCCTAATCACCTGGTCATCACACTACTAGAAAAGATTTGGTTCATCCCAGTGGTATGAATTAACGTCATGCAAAAATTTCTTTTTCTACTATGATGTCAAATCTGGTGGAAATAGTCAACTCACCAAGTAATTCAAGTAATCAGCATACCATGCTGTATGAGCTTGAGATATCAGGAAAAAATGCTCATTCGAGAACTTCTCATTGATTTCCTCTGCATTTTCTCTCTCTTGTTTAAGTCAAAAAAAGTGATCAGCTACTTGATTTTCAATTTCCTTTCTATCCATGATTTCCAAATCGAATTCTTATTAAAGAAGCACCCATCGGATGAGTCTTAGTTTTGAATCCTTCTTCTTTACTAAGTGCTTAATGGTAGAGTGGTCAGTCTACATAATCACCTTGGTGGCCACTAAGTAAGATCTAAATTTTTCAAAAGCAAACACAACTACAAGCAGCTCATTCTCTGTCACGGTGTAATTAAGTTGAGCCCCTTGTAGTGTCTTACTAGCATAGTATATGGAGTGAAACACCTTGTTCCTACGTTGGTCAAGAACAGCTCCCAGAGCTATATCACTTGCGTCACATATAAGCTCAAATAGTGATGTCCAGTCCAGTGCCACAATAACAGGCGATGTACTCAACTTCTCCTAAAGTTCATAGAATTCTTTCATACAATCTTCGTCAAAGCGAAATGCTTTTTCTTTCTCAAGTAGAATGTACAAGGGATTAGCAATCTTTAAAAAACCCTACATGCCCAAAAAACTTTTAATACCTTTCACTGAAGTGGGAGGAGGCAGCTTCTCAATGATTTCTACCTTGGCCTTATTAACTTCTAGTCCATTTTGAGAAACTTTGTGTCCCAACACAATTCCTTCTTACACCATGAATTGACACTTCTCAAAATTCAATACAAGATTTGTCTCCTCACCCCTTTGGAGAACTTTAGCTAGATTTCCCAAGCACAAGACAAAAGAGTTTCCAAAAATAGAAAAGTCATCCATGAAAATCTACACAAACTGTTCTTGTTCTGCTCTACAGAAGTAGGAAAAGGCCTCTTCTTAATGATTTCCACTTGGGTATGTGAACGTGGTCTTATGCTAGTCCTCGGGTGCTATAGCAATCTGGTTGTACCCTGAATACCCATCCAAGAAGCAGTAATACTCCCTTCCAGCAAGCCTATCCAACATTTGGTCTATGAGTGGCAAGGGGAAAGGGTCTTTTCTGGTGTTCTTGTTCAACTTCCTATAGTCCATGCAGATTCTCCAACCAGTCACAACTTTGGTTGGGATTAATTCATTGTTTTCATTCTCCACCATAATCATGCCCTTTTTTTTCAGAACACATTGAACTGAACTAACCCAGGAGCTATATGGTATTGGGTAGATAATTTTAGCATCTAACCACTTAATGATCTCCTTCTTCATGACATCCTTCATTATCAGATTAAGCCTTCATTGAACTTCGATGGACCCTTTTCCATTGTCCTCTAATAGAATCTTATGCATATAGAATGAGGGACTAATGCCTTTAATATCTACAAGTGTCCATCCAATAGCCCTTTTAAATTTCTTCAACACCATGACCAATTGGCTTTCTTGCTCCTCTGTCAGGTATGCTAAAATAATCACTAGTAGGGTGGTTGCATCACCTAAGTATGCTTATTTTAGGTGTGGAGGTAATAGCTTCAACTGCAAGACTGGTGGTTCATCTACCGATGCCTTTGGTAGCTTCAATTCTTAGGAAGATATATCCAACGGCTCAATCATCAATCTCTGCTTTCCAATGCCCGGTGTTGCTTCTATCCAAGCCCATTCTTCTTCTTCACCTTCTGAGTCTGAGCTATCATGCAAAATAGCTTGTAGTGGGTCCTTATAACTCTTCTCAAATTGCTCTAATAGTAAAGAGTCAATCACCGAAATGACTAAACACTCCTCTACCTCTCATGGAAATTTCATATATTAGAAGACATTGAATGTGATCTGCTCATCTTGCACTCTCATTATTAGTTCTCCCTTTTATACATCGATTAATGTTCGATCTGTGGCTAAGAATGGTCTTCACAAAATGATTGGTACCAAAATGATTGATACTTCTGCATCTGCTTCATAATCCAGCACTATGAAATCTACTGAAAAAATGAATTTATCCACCTTAACCAAGACATCTTCTATTTTTCCTTCTGGATATGCTATAGATCTGTCTGCCAACTGTAATGAAATAGTAGTGGGCCTAGTTTTTCCAATCCCCAATTTCTTAAATATTGACATTGGCATAAGGTTGACGCTTGCACCTAAATTGCAAAGAGCCTTGCCAACATACTGGTTCCCAATGGAACACAAAATGGTGACACTGCCTGGATCCTTGAGTTTAGGTGGCAGCTTATTTTATAGCACATCACTGCATTCCCTGGTTAGAGCAATAGTTTCAAATTCTCCAAATATCCTTTTCTTTGTCAAAATATCCTTTATAAACTTGACATAATTTGGCATTTGTTCCAAAGGTTCCACCTAAGGAATGTTGATGTGTAACTATTTGAGAACATCCAGAAACCTTCTAAATTGCTAGTCCTGCTACTGCTTTTGAAATCTTTGAGGCAATGGTGAAGGTGGTCTGGTCTACTAAACATTTTGCTATGGAAAAGCTACAGTATTTTTTTATGGCAAAGCTGCAACATTTTTTTCCAGAGGTTTCTGCCTCTTTGCCTGCCTCCTCAACCTGCCCTTGTTTGTTCTCTTTTTTATCCAAAGGTGTAGTAGGATCTTTTTTCTCCTGCCACCTGGCTTGCGTTGCTTCCACTACTTTTCCATTCCTAAGTGCTATAGCCTTGCAGTGCTCCTTCCTATCTCTCCTAGGGACTTCAGTATTGCTTGGGAGTATCCCTAGAGGTCTGTTTTTTAATTCATTAGCCAGCTTCGCAACTTGGGTCTCTAGATTCCTTATTGATGCGACTTGACTCTGGATCATAACATCATTTCTTGCTATATATTCTTTAAGAAACACTCCAAGGAACTCAAGATCTTATTAGGTTGATGCTTTTGCTGCTGAAATCCTGGGGGAAATTATGGTCTCTGAGAAGCAAAATTACTTCCCTAGTCAGCACTGTGTTACTCTAAGAAAAATTAGGATGCTATCTCCAATTCGGGTTATATGTATTTGATAAGGGTTGTTGCAATTAATGTTACCCATATAGCATACTGACTCCAGATTTGAAGGACAACTATCAAAGACATGGGGCTCACTGCACAAGACACAAGATACTCAAGTTTCCTGGACTACGTTAGCTCCTTAGGGGCGATTTAACTACTGGTTTTTTAAGATGTTGACTAATGAAGCTATTTAAGTTGTGAGAGAAGTGACTTATCGAACAACTCCATTAAATGTAACAATTTTTTTTATATATTTGTAAAATTCCATGAAGTTATTACTGCTTTAATTCTAACCACTTAACTCATAATAATAATTAATTTAACCAAGCATACTTGTTATTAACAGTGATATAATACTGAGTTTCCATACACACCATTATTTTAAAAACATTTGTACAAAGGTCTAAAATATACATATTAGCCCTAATCATCTACGTAGACTACTTTTGAGGACACTGGTGCGGGTGGCGGCACCTCCACCGGAATCTCAGTCACATCTAGTACAGATATATCTGATATAACTGGTAGTTGCCCAAGGTAGGGCAACTCGATCCAACGTACGGCAATAATAAGTGTCATGGAGAAAATCTGCATAATTATTCTTCTAAACATGATATGGAGATATAGTGAGAATTAAATCCCAGTCGGTTCAACAATAAATCATAATTTACCATCAATATAGTTCATCATGTCATGTCCATCTGTATAAACTATAGAAAATATCTTTAGGTCACATGAATGCACTTTATCCATGCACATGAAAATTGTACAATTATGACATGTATGGAAATACTTCAGGAAACTCGTTGGCTATTGGGATTTCATCAAGCTTCGATTCGACTTCTAGATTTGATAAATATATAAGAATGTATCCAAGTACTCTATTCTTTATCTCCCAATTGACTTGGTTGGCATTAAGCATTAATAACTACATCTCCTCTTGTGGAGTAGGAGATAGAAATTCAACTGTCTTGGTGCAACAATTTAGAAAGACTCAATTTCTAGACATCCAGTCGAACCCTAGAATGACCTCAATACCTTTTAAAAGTAAACAGACGAGGTCTACAGAAAATGTTTTCTTTTGGATGGTGACTTGACAGTCCTTACATACAGAGGAAGTTAATACCCTTTCCCCTGTGGCAGTCACCACGGATAGCTCATAGGGAGTTCGAAAAATAGGAAACTGAAACTTCCTAATACATTCTTCTGATATAAATGAATGACTAGCACTAGAGTCAAATAGCACCATAAGAGCAAATCCATAGATGTAACATGTACCTTGAATCATTTCAAAAGATTGAGCTGCCTCTTGGCCGCTCAGGGTGAAAACCCTTCCTTTCAGCTGAGGCCTCTGTTCCGGCTGCTTCCCCACATTCTGTGGGCAGTTTCTCGTAAAATGTCCCTTCTGTTCGCAATTGAAGCAGACATCTTGTCCCATGTAGCATGGCCGGTTACCATGCATGCGCCCACACTTAGCGCACTTCACTGGGGCGAGGTCTTATTGAAAAGGTCTAGGACCCGTAGTTAATGGCCTCTTACCAGCTCTATATCCACTTCTTCTCACGTTCTTTCTAGGGTTGGGAAAATTTTTCTTCCTCTTCCATAGGTTTTGCCTTTGCTTCTCGTCCTCCACTGCCCTTAAACTTTTTTCCAGAAGTCTACATTTATTTATTAGAGGTGCAAACTCCCTGATCTCCATAGTTATAACAGCATTCTTTATCTCTGGGTTTAGTCCTACTTTGAACTTAACCACATTCCATGCTTCATCTAGGTTATATCACAGATAAGTGGAGAACTTAGACAGCTCCTCGAACCTTGCGATATACTAGTCCACAGTCATGCTGCCTTGCCTGAGTTGGAGAAATTCGATCGTTCTCTGGTCGTATAGTACTTGGAAAGTACTTTTGCAAAAAAGTGTCCTTGAACACTTGCCAGGTGATTTGTCTTCCCTGATGAGCTAAAAGTTCTCTAGCTCCACGGCACCAGTATTCTGCTTCATCTTTTAACATATATGCAGCAAACATAACTTGCTGCTCTTCAATACAGCCCATCACTTCAAAGATTTTCTCTAATTCCTTTATCCACCTTTCAGCTACCGTTGGGTCATAGCCACCTTGGAAACAAGGTGGTCTAGTCCTCAGGAACTCAAATATGCCATTATCTTTTCCAGCCATCTGGTTGTTAGCCCCATTCTCACCATTTGAGTTATTAGCATTCTGAAGATATTGTAGAATTTGGTTGGTGGTCATGACTTGGTCTCGAATTACCGTGGCCAGGTTGTGCAGGATTTCCTCAGCATTGGTTGCTGGATTCCTCCTTGGCGGTGCCATTTCCTACTGTGGCAAAAATAAAGTTATGCTGCTATTGAGGTGATCAAGCCCAATAGTTAGTTCAAAAATATTTAACAGCAGTCATAACACCACCTCGGCATATAGATAGGAAACACTAGTAATTTCTTACCTATATGAATCACTGATCCCCTACACAGCACAACCACAACATACTCAAGACACTATAAGATCAATTCAGATAACCATCCACCCACTGGCCATCTAGGATCGACCTGCTCTAATACCAATTATGTAACAACTCCATTAAATCTAACCATTTTATTTTATATTTGTAAAATTCCATGAAGTTATTACTGCTTTAATTCTAACCACTTAACTCATAATAATAATTAATTTAACCACGCATAATTGTTATTAACAGTGATACAATACTGAGTTTCCATACACACCATTATTTTACAAAGTTTTGTACAAAGGTCTAAAATATACATATTAGCCCTAATCATCTACGTAGACTACTTCCGGGGACACTGGTACGGGTGGCGGCACCTCTACCGAAATCTCAGTCACATCTAGTACAGATATATATGATATAACTGGTAGTTGCCTAAGGTAGGGCACCTCGATCCAACGTACCGCAATAATAAGTGTCATGGAGAAAATCTACATAATTATTCTTCAGAACAGGATATGGAAATATAGTGAGAATTAAATCCCAGTAGGTTCAACAATAAATCATAATTTACCATCAATATAGTCCATCATGTCATGTCCATCTGTATAAACTATAGAAAATATCTTTAGGTCACATGAATGCACTTTATCCATACACATGAAAATTGTACAATTATGACATGTATGGGATAAATACTATTTTTCAGGATATCATATGATGACTATCAATTTATTCTCATATCAAGCTACCCCCGTCAGGGTGAATATTTTCTACTCTCCGATAGGGGATTTTCTCGCTCCGTCCGACATGGCTTACTTTCTCTTTATTTTCTCATTAACATGATCATAAGCGTTGGTAGGGCGTCCTCTACTGGTGCACCACACGGATTTCCATGTGACCGTGCTCATTTCTTTTCTTTTCACAATTATAGCCAAAAAAATGCTTTCAATAACAATTATATAACTATTACCAAAAAAAAATTCGTAATCATGCCATGAACATAACCATTTCAAATATCACTTTATAAAATATTTCCATGTCAAAATTTCACACTTAAGATGATAAGAAGTTCATACAATGGCAATGGCTATGGCATATACTAGTCATTTATTATTTTCATTTATAAGATTCTTCTTCATTTTTAAATATTAATTTATTTCTTTATTTTTTTGATGCAGGTTTTTATCCTATCTAACCTTCTCTTACTAATCAGAGCATAACTCCTTCAATTTAACTCCAATGTAGGTGATCTTGGCATTAATTTAAAGATAAAACAATTATCTAAAACTATTATGTTGAATAGTTTAGCAAAATATTAAGAAATCAAGGTGATATTAGTCCCTCAAATTATAGGTTATTTCTTCGAGGGTAGTTTCTGACTTCTACCAACTAATCTGTCCATATCTCTCTCATAAAAATTGTAAATGAAGTGATTATAGTGGCTAAACATCCGTGACACACATATATATAATTCTTACGTTAACCATTTATTTTAATTCCCTACAGAATGTTCCCAGAAATTAAAACACATAAGCTATCCTAACATATTCTTCCCTGATTAACCATTTTTTGACCACTACTTACTAATCAGACCATATCTACCTCTTATGAACTCCAAATTGCGTAATTCTAGTGGTTAAAATTTCGTGACACATATATATATAATTCTTATGTTAACCATTTATTTCAATTCCCTATAGGATGTTCCCAGAAATTAACACATAGAAGCTATCATAACATGTTCTTTCCTGATTAACCATTTTCTGAACACCGCTTACTAATCGGACCATATCTACCTCATATGGACTCCAAATTAAGTGATTCCAGTGGCTAAGATTCCGTGACACATATATCTATAATTATTATGTTAAAAATTTATTTGAATTACCTATAGGATATTCCCTGAAATTAAAACACAGAAGCTATCCTAACATGTTATTCCTTGATTAACTATTTTCTAAACATTGCTTACTAATCAGAACATATTTACCTCATATGTACTCCAAATTGAGTGATTCTAATGGCTAAAATTCCGTGAGACATATATCTATAATTGTTATGTTAACAAGTTATTTTAATTCCCTATAGAATGTTCCCAAAAATTCAAAAAATAGAAGCTTTCCTAACAGATTCTTCCCTAATTAACCATTTTTTGACTACTGCTTACTAATCAGACCATATCTACCTCATATGGACTCCAAATTGAGTGATTCCAATGGGTAAAATTCCGTGAGACATATATCTATAATTGTTATGTTAACAAGTTATTTTACTTCCCTATAGAATATTCCATGAAATTTAAAAAAATAGAAGCTTAAAATTTTGCCACCCATATCCATACCTATGTAGAACTATCTACACCAGCCTAAGTATTCAAACATACATCACATGCAAGAATAATATGTAACATGATAAAGCAACATTCATGACCAATCATCAAAGTTCTTAAGATCAAAATCCCATATAAATGTTACAAATTTCAAAACTTTTCTTCAAAAAGAAATATTGTTAAACCTACCTAAGAATCTCCCTAGCTCACTTAGTGAATTTGTTTTCTTGTTTCCCCTTGAAAGAAGTATCAAGATTCCTCCCTTCCCTTAGATTTTCTAGTAGCTTAAATAAGAGAAGGAGGGTGAGTTTTTGAACCTCGAGGATGAAGAAGAAAAATGGATTCAAGTGGAGATTAAGTTAACTTACCTTGAGTACTTAGCCCTCTAGACTTTTCCTTCTTCTTCCTTCCTTTCTTTTCCTCTCTTTCTCTCCTTTCCTCTCTCTACCTTGCTTCTATTTCTCTCTCTTCCTCACTTGGAAGAAATTAAAATGTTATAGGGTGGGTTTTGCTTTAATAGACCATCAAATAATTCATCTCTCATGATCATGGGTCTACCTTATTACAATTAGGATACACTTGGTTGAATTTTTGGAAAGCAAAAACTTATGTTCTTGTCTTCCTCTTCCTTAGTCAAGATATGCATAGCAAAAGGAGATTTGTATTTTGAAAATTATAATGATATGTTCTTAAGATAAGGGACAAGACCCCTTTGATTTAGGGATTCATTTCCATTTTCTTTTGTCTTAATCAAGTATGATAGGTTTGCCTTTTTGGGTGGCAAATTTCTAGCCCTTGAATCTCCATTATTTGGCTGAAATTATGTGTGTGGGATTGGAATGTTTTGTCCTAATGCCATGTAATATCATACCGCTTGCTAAAATTATGAGTGTAGGATATAGATGTTTTGTCCTAATGCCATGTATTATCATACCACTTGCTAAAATTATGAGTGTAGGATATAGATATTTTGTCCTAATGCCTTGTCACGAAATCTTGATTACACCATTATTTCATTACTTTATTTTTATTTTTATTTTTCCTCTTGGGTTTGGGCTCATTCTTGCCCATTTTCTTTACTTTGGTTAAAATTCTACCTTTCATAATGAGCTTCGTCACATATTCATAATTTTTGGGCTACCGATCTAATTTCTATATCCTAGTCCAAGTCTATGTTTTATTTCTTCTTTGGACTATCCTATTGGCTTGCTAAAAGTTCATGTGAGGTAGAAAGATTCTATATGAAGTGTCCATAGTTGAAAGCCCAATTTATGGGTGGAGATACTAAACTTAGTAACTTCAACTCTTAAATTAGGAAAAATTATCCTAATCCAATCTTCTTGAAATTTAAATACCTTCACAAAAATTTATCTTCCTTACCTAAGAATTTTACCTTTCTATAGTATATTTATTTCTAATATTTCCTCTTAGGTTTTCTCTCTTTACCTATTCCATTAATGTTAAAACATTTCTATGCATACGTAAGGTGAAGAATTTCTAAGGATTATATTTTCTTAGATATTTAAAAATTGTCTAATAAATTTTATTTCCTTAATTAAATATTTATGTACCTTTATTAATAAAAGAAAAGAAATTAGAGATGTTACTTTGAATACTTTTGTACTTTTATTAATACATGAAACAAAATTAGGGATGTTACAACTTTAGTCACTTCATGCATACCATCCGCTTTTTTTTCCAGTTAAGACTCTATCCATAAGCCATTGGTAGTTGTTACTAGCCATCCTCTCAAGCAACTCATAAGCTTCATTGTATGTCTTGGACTAAAGTGCTCCATTAAATGCTGCATCCATTATGGTTCTAGTTTGAGCATTGAGACCATTGTAAAATATCTCCATCTAGATACAGTACGAAATCCCGTGGTGAGGGCATCTCTGTAGCAACTCTTTGTACCTCTCCCAGGTTTCATATAACGATTCTCCATCTAGTTGTTAAAAGGATGTGATGTCATTCCTCAACCTTGCATTCTTGGTAGGTGGAAAATATTTCATCAAGAACTTCTCAGCTAAATCATTCCAATTGGCATTGGAACCAGGTGACAAAGAATTCAGCCACGCTCTTGCTCGGTCTCTTAAGGAATATGGGAACAGTTTGAGCTTTAGAACTTCATCCGTCACCCTATTCATCTTGAATGCATCAGTGACTTCTATAAACACTCTATAGGCATTCCACTAAATTTCCTAGTAGTTTGTAGCATCTGGAACATCACCGGTTTAAGCTCAAAATGAAGAGCTTAAATTTCTTGCATTACTATACTTGGATTCAGCCCATTCAGATTTGGTTGAATATAGGTATTTAGGACTCTATCACAGTCATTCATGTTGTCAACTCTTTTCAAATTGGCCATTGTTGCTACTTGATGTAGACCCATTAGTTCTCTCCTTCTTCGTAGAAAAGTCCTCTCTATCTCAGGATCTAATTGTAGTAGCTCCTTGTCTGACTTGTTCATGCATTGATTTCACCTGCCTAAAACACTAAGATGCCTTAAGATTTAAAATTCTCCAAACAGTCAAAATCTACGAATAACTTCCGAATTTTCAATTCCCCGACAACAGCGCCAAAAACTTCTTGTTATGCAATATATATGTAACAATATAAACAATGTAACACGGAAGTGCACGTATCACAACCAAGTAATACAGTGATGAGTGAGTATCGTTCCATGAAGAATTGTAACAAAAAATCACTTATAGTAGATTGACTCGTTAATGTTGTTGTAAAATGTTAGTAGTAAAGAAAAATTAGATTCAAGCATAAAATAAGATAAGTACAAAATAAGGAACTCTGAAATGATATTTTGTGACATGCTAGGTTAACAGAAGAAAATCATATAATAATGACAACTAGGGTTGCTTTAGGGTTGTCATGAACTCCTGAACTCATTTTACTCTAACTTTACTGCAGCAAATGCTCCAGTACCAATTTTACATTTTTAATGGGTTCCTTTCAGAAGTACCATTCCCTGTCATTCCTAAGGTTGGTCTCGTACATTCCTATATAAATCCAACCTAGAGAACTATACTTGATGCTTTAAAACTATTGGGGCATACAGGACAACTATATATTCCTATATTAGTTGTGCATTAGTTTTTCAACAACCCATAACATTCAACTTAGTATAACCTCCATTTACCCTTCCAGGTTAAATGTAAGTTCTAGCTTCCTACTATTAAGGGTCATTCAATAGTAGAAATTTAAGAAATGTAATGATCGGTTGAATATCAAAAGCAATACTACAATAGAGTCATTCTTTTACTAGAAATATGCTTAAAGATCACAACAACCCATCTGCAACCCTAGCTAGAGGCTTAGCCCAGCATCATATCCAAGTTAATTACAACTAAAAACATTAGAACAACCTTAATGCAAGGAGGAAAATACAGTAGAAACAAAGGCAACAAAAATAATAGAAGCACGAAAGGAAAGAAGAGTTCTGTGGAAGTATCCTTTTCTTGCAACATCCAGCTACTCCTTTGTCTAGCCTAGCCAACATCGTCTACCAACCTTACCAATGGGTTCCTAATGGAACAGTATCCCCCTCTTCTCTACGTTCCCATTAGAAATTAAGGCCTACTCTACGTATCTTTCCTTTTTTTCTCTGTATCCGCACGTGTGTGTATCTTTATGCGTCTATCCCTTTTTCTGTTCACCTTCCAGTCTTTTATAAGCTAGGACTGTGGTCTCAGTGGTGTGGCTCCTTTTTAACTTTTCCCTTTCTGGCTTGCACTTCTGCTAGTGCCTTTTCCTCCACCTTCAGTAGTGGAGATAACTTTTGTTGTGGCTGCTGAATGTTTCTCCTTCCATGTTGGGTAGTGGGAGCAACACCTGCTGTAGCAGCAAAGTGCTCAACCTACCTGCATCGTACCATACAGCATCAGCTCCCAAGCATGCACCCAATATCATCCAACTAAAGAAATGCCCAGCATAATTCAGTTTGCAGTCCTTTTGTCCGATAATGCACACTAAATTTTACAATCAGGCATGATGGGTGTTCTCATATTTAGGAGATACAAACACAATATCAAATCAAGGGGAATTAATACTAAATCAGCCAAAATGTAAAGTAATAAGCATGAGAAAAGCATACAATAACTCTACTGAATTAGAGTTAACATAAGGCAATGAAGGCATAAAAATTGCTCATCATTCTAGCCATGCGCTCATGCATGGAGGTTGCCCTAAATTCTTCCCCAATTGTCTTCGCTATGATGTCATAAAGGAGAATTTTGAGTATTAATGGTTATATTTTATCCTCTAATTCATAGCAAACTTGTGGTTATTTCCCTGCTTTTGGTTATGCTTTGCTTTGGACACTGCTTTAGTTGTTTTTATGCTTGTAGGTGAGCAAAAGAGGCCAAGAAGCAAGGGAAAGCAGTAATGAAAAGTGCCATATGGACTTGGAACAAGATGAGGAGGAAGTAAGGAGGAAGCCCACCAAAAATAAGCAAGAAAGGAGCATGACAACCCCTAACATAGCCATGCCGTGCTTGGTGGCATGCAATACGGCCAAGTTGTGTCTAGCAACATAGTAGTGCTGCGGGTCTGCGCACACTGTATTTTTTAGGGTTTTGAGCGGTCAAAGTGTTATATATTGAGGGGGAAACACAGCCAAAGGTGGGAGAACACATTCAGACCTCCTTTTACTCAGTTTTAGGCTTGGGAAACACCATTAGATTTGGTTTAGAGTAGGATTAATGTTTAATTCATGTTCTTAGAGTAGATTTGACAGCAATTCCAGTTTGTATTTCATTCTTCATCCAGGTTCTATGTTTCTACCTTTGCACTTATCTCTATTTCTACTCTTTCTCTTGGTTTGTATGAAATATATTTACTTAATGAATTGGATTATGCTTTTCATTTATCTTTCTCTCATTCTTAAGTAGATTTGATCTAGGGTTTTGGTAAACTCACTTATGATGTGATGATACACTGTGCACATTGAATCATTGGAACCCTAATTGTGTTATCCATGGTTAATTAGGATTAGCTATTAAGCATTGGTTATATGAGTTGATGAATGTTTGGCCAACATTTTATCACGTCTTAGGATATTAATTAATGGACTGAAAGGTGAAGATTGATACCGGAACCTAATAGCTAATTAGGAATATCTTAATCATGAAAGTAGTTTAAGGTTCTCTAGGATTGAATCAATTAGTGGGCACGAGAAAATTGATTAATTGTATTCCATGGTTGGCATAGAACTTAATGGACTTAGGTTGAACTAGGAACTGCGAAAGTAGGCAATTGGATTAACCTAGGTACGATTAGTAACACTTGAAAGAGGTTGCTAGTTAATTAAGGCTAAACCATCCTCAATAACCTAGATAATTGCAATTAGAGGTACAAGATCGATGTTGAATATCATAAGTGTGGTGAACCCTAACCCTAGGTTTTGTTAATTGAATTCTTAATTTACTTAATTGTGACAAATTCTCTATCGCTTTACATCGATCAAGATAGCATATTTTGCATCATTCTAGTAGTTGACATTGTTTTCCATGGAATACGACCCGTACTCGCCGGACTGGCTACAGCTACGCTATGCACTTGTGGTAATTAGTAAAATATATCACAACATGATGTTTGATATAGCTAGAGCTATAGGAATAATACGTAGAACTTAACATCCTCCTACATATGCAGCTGTAGACACACGCCTCAATAACCCATGGTTACCTCCACCATACCCAAATTTTGTACTACTTTCACATACTCTCTATCTTTTCTAGGACTGGAACCACAAAAGACACAAATATTTCAAAACTTACGGAATGTGGTTCCCTCCATAACTGCACTCACCCAACTTTGAGTATGAAGGTAAAGATACTAATGCGTGCATTTATAGAACTCAAAAAATGGCATACTTACAATAGCTATGTGAATAAGCTGGTAACATAATTAGAACAGCTATGTGAAAGGCTGGTGGATATAAGCTAAATTGAAGGTGAATTTGAAAAATAACAACATGCATGCATATGTACAATAGTTATGATTATGGCTCATATTAAGCACATAATGAGAATAAGGTTAAGATATTACCATAAATTTTCCTTCTCCTTGTTGTCCTTTATGAAGCATTGATGTCTTAATTCTTGTAGGGAAGTTGTAAGCGATAGGCGTTATTGTAAAAAAAGTGAAAATACAAACCAGTTAATTCTTAAAGAGGGACAATCAAATGATTTATCTTGTTTTTCCCAATGTTCTTGCCAGTCGACTATCAGTATTATTAAGTCAACTAGCTATTTTGAGAATTTTTAATTTAGACTAGTTTATTTTATAGTTGATTGATTACATATGTTTTGAAACAACCAACTGCATCCTACCAATTAACTACATGCACTTTGTTTTTCACAAACTTTTATAAGTTTAGAAATGTTTCTTTTCCATGTGCTATTTTTCCACTGAATAACAGTAACTAGATTTTGGCACATATATTCAAAAATTGCGGCAATTTTTTTGCTGAAATAGCAACTAGGATTTGTTTACAACATTTTAAGAGTTATAACGACCGATTTTAATTTTTTTTCAATGCTTTTTCTAAACTTCTGACTTTCTATTTTGGTAACATACTCTATTATGTATTTCTCTTTTTCTGCTGCGTCATCCTTCATTAATGTTTGGCATTAAATGTAAGGTTTTTTTCCTTATTACAAGGAAGGTTAATTTCTTTTCTTTGTAACTCAGTTATTATGGGGTCCAAGTGGTTAATAGGTTAAAGTAATAGAGATTTTGAAATGATCTATCTACCAAAGAATGTACTTAAAAAAATATTTATATCAAGTATGTATAACTGTGTGCTTGAGATTATTTAATGGTTTTGATATGAGATCCTCCTAATGTTTTCTTGTAAAATATTTTGATGCATAACAATATTTGTTTAATGATCACACCATGCTGAATATGGTTTTAGATATTTGAGTATCCTTTGATTTGAGAATATTTGAAATGCAGGTCCTATAAGGATGTACTTTCGAACTGTATTTTCTATGTGACAAATTTTAAAATATGAATACATTCATATGCGGACCTAACAGGTCATAGGAGGTTTTATCTGCACACTAAGTTGTCAAACTCACTACACAATATTTTCACATTTTTCAAATAAGAATACAAAGTCTGTTTTGCAAATAAATGATCAATTAAGTGACATATTTTCTAGGTGAGTCTACATTGCTTCCAAGGCTCACAATTTTTGAATTATACTATGTTTTATTCTAGAGTTTGCTCGGAACGCTACAGGTAGGATCCCTACTTCTATTGTTACTTTGACATTTATAACTTGGTCTGTATAATGTGTATACATAAGAGAACCTATATGTATTTATTTCCATGACAAATAATAGTTCTATACATGTTATGGAAAATATCTGATTGTGGAAAAAAAGTTTTTTTTATGTGCCCTTAAATTGAGGGCGTTACACTACTTTATTTCTTTAAATAATCCATACATAAATGAAAATTTCTAAATCGTAAGGGTGTTATATTTTTCCCCCCTTAAGAAATTTAGTCCCCGAATTTCAAACCAACCAATCACAAGTAGGGAATGAAGCCTATGCATATATTACAGTTATTAACCACATTACTCAAGCTATTAGGGATATCTCTTTTGTATATTATCTTTACTTTTATAATCACAAGTAGGGAGTGAAGCCTATGCATATATGTTTATAAAAATAAAGATAATATACAAAAGAGATATCCTCAATAGATTAATAACTGTAATATATGCATAGGCTTCATTCCCTACTTGTGATAGGATGGTTTGAAATTCGTGGACTAACTTTCTTAAGGGGGGAAATGTAACACCCCTAAGATTTAGAAGTTTCTATTTATGTATGGATTATTTAAAGAAATAAAGAAGTAGGGATTTAATTTAAAGATTTTAATGATTAAAAATTATGTAATAACTCCATTTTTAATATATATATATATATATATATATATATATATATATATATATATATATATATATATATATATATTGTAAAATCCCATGAAGTCATTACTTATTTACTTCTAACTATTTAACTCATAATAAAATTCAATTAAATTATCCAAGCATAATTAAAGTTTATGGAATACCATTAACACTAATACAATTCTGGGTTCATATACACATCATTAATTAAAAACATCCATACAAAAATCAAACACATATATGTCTACATCTTATTCATCCATATTGACCAATTCCGGAGATACAGGTGCAGGTGGTTGCACCTTCACCGGATTCTTAGCCAACTCGACCCAATGTACAATAAAAGCCGGTCATAGAGAATATCTGCATATTTAGTCTTTTGAACAAGATATAGAAATATAGTGAGAATTACAACCTAGTAGGTTTAATAATATCTCTATTTGAAGAAAAGTTTTGAAATTTGTTACATTTATATAGGATTTTGATCTTAGAACTTTGATGAAATTTGCAATATTTGCTACTTTAATAATTGGCCTTGGATGTTACTATATCATGTTACATGTTGATCTTGCATATGATGGATGTTTTGAATAATTCGGTTGGTATGGAAAGTTCTGCATAGATATGGCTATGGGTGGCAAAAATTTAGGTGTTTGATGTTGCTATTATGTATATTTGAATATGGTGAAAAATTGATGGAATATGATTAGATTGATAAAATGAGTATGGCCTTAAAAATTTAGAAGAAGAATATAAGAAACTTCTGTTGGGAAACACCCTTAGTGATACATGATTTGATTCTGTTTTTCTTTTGAAGTGGAGGATGGAATATGTTAAATTAAGTAAGAAATATATTTAAATGTTGAGATGAGTAATTATTTGGTTAGGTTGAAATTTGAATGAAAAATGGGAGAATAAAATGATGAACTAGAACTTTAGGAAAGGCTAGGATAAGAAAACTGGATTTCGAAGTAAACACGGAAGCTTCTATTTTTGGATTTTTGGGAAAAATAGGTTCGGAACTAAAAGAAATGATTAACATAAAAAATGTAGATATATGTATCATGGATATTTCAGCACTACAATCACTCAATTTAGATTTCATATGAGGGAGATATGATTAGATTACTAAGCAGTGGTCAGAAAGTAGCTAATTAGGGAAGAATCTGTTAAGTACGCTTCTGTGTTTGAATTTTTGGACAAACTCTATAGGGAACTAAATGACATTGTTAACATAACAAATAAAGATATATGTCTCACGGATCTATAGGCTCTGAAATCACATAATTTTTACTTCATATGAGGGAGATATGGCTAATTAATTAGTAGAGGTCATAATTAGTCTAGAATCCAGGGTGGTAAATGTATGCATTTTGTATTTCGATTTTTTGAGAATAATTGTTAAGGAATCTAAAGATATGATAAACATAAAAGTTGTAGCTAAGTGTCTTAGATTTTTATAGAGTTTGTAATCACCTCAATTGGAGTTCTTATGAGGGAGATATGGTTGAATTATTAAGGAAGAGTCACAGAACACGGCTAAGTCATGTTCTAGGTTGCTTCGGCATGGGTAGGCCGTGTTTCGGGCTATTTTTGAGTATGTTTGATGTATTTTTCAAGCATGGACGTGTCTTGGAACATGGCTAGACTTCTACTTCCTCTTTCTTCCTCTCTTTCTCTCATTTCCTCACTCTACCTTGCTTATGTTTTTCCTCTCCCTCACTTGGACAAAATTATCAAGTTATAAGGGTGAATTTTTCTTAAATAAACTATCATGTGGTTCACCTTTCATAACCATGAGTCTACTTTATCAAAATTAGGATGTACTTGGTTTTTTTGGGGAAAAACAACTCATGTTCTTGTCTTCCTCTCCTTTAATCAAGATATGCATAGCAAAAGGAGATTTGTATTTTGAAAATCCTGTTAAAATGTTCTTAAGACAAGGGATAAGGTGCCTTTGATTTAAGGATTCATTTCCTTTTTCTTTTGTCTTAATCAAGTATGATAGGTTTTCCATTTTAGGTGGCAAATTTCTATCCCTTGAATCTCCCTTACTTGGCTGAAATTATTTGTGTAGGATAAGGATGTTTTGTCATAATTCTATGTATTATTACCCACTTGCTGAAATTATGAATATAGGATATAGATGCTTTGCCCAAAACCCAAGTATTATTACCTATTTGTTCAAATTATGAATGTAGGATATAGATGTTTTATCTTAATACCATGTGACCTAATCTTGATTATTATTACACTACTATTTTCTCACATGATTCTTATTTTTCCTTCTTGGATTTGGGCTCATTCTTACCCATTTCCTTTATTTTGGCTAAAATTTTACCTTTTATGGAAGGCTTGGTCACATTTTCAAAGTTTGTGGGCTATTGGTCCAACTTATATATCCTAGTCCAATTCTATGTTTTATTTCTTGCTTCGACTATCTTGTTGGATTGCTAGAAATTCATATGAAGTGGAAAAAATCTATATGAAGTGTCCATAGGTGAAAGCCCAATTTATAGGTGGAGATGTTAAACTTAGTAACTCTAACTCTTGAATTAGGAAAAATTACCCTAATCCAATCTTCTAGAAATTTTAAGACCTTTACTTACTTCACAAAAATTTATCTTCCTTACCCAAGAATTTTGCCTTGCTTTAGTATGTTATTTCTAATTTTTCCTATTAGGTTTTCTCTCTTTACTTGTTCCCTTAGTGTTAGAAACATTTTCTATGCATGCACATAAGGTGAAAAATTCTTAAGGAATATATTTCCTTAGATATCTAAAAATTGTCTAAAAAATTTTATTTCCTTAATTAAATATGTATGTACCTTTATTAATGAAAGAAACAAAACCAAGGATGTTACATGTAACACCCGAAATTCTGTTAAAAATATTCACAAAATGGAATAGTAAGAAAGGATTGAAAATAGCCAAATGGGGGAGTTATAAGGAAATAATTCTGAATATTTAATAAGGGTTATCTCATTTTTGGAAGAATTGTTTAAGGAAGAGATAATAATTTCCTTGTTTACATTAAAGTAAGGCTCAAGAAGGAATTAAACACTTGGTAAGTTTTCATTCACCTAAACAAGGCCTTAGCCAACCCCCTAGTCACAATGTAATGGACTGACATTTTGGAAACTTTTCGGGAAAGGAAGGGTTCTTGTTTAGGGGGCAAGTGGCTTCTTGAGGAAGTCACTAATTTTTTATTAGTTTCCCTTGGCTTGGTGGCCAAGTCGCCACTGTCCCTACCCAAAGAAGAAAGTTCCACGGCAAGAAAGAGAAAATGAGAAAAAAAAAAGGAAAGGGAAGAAAGAAGAGAGAAGGAAGAAGAGAGCTAGAGAGAGAAGCGTGAGATTCAAAGGAAAAAGGTAAGATTTGGGTTTTGATCTCCTCTAACCTTTGTGTATTCATAAATCTTCTATGGAAACTAATGGATAGAAGAAAAATCTATTGTTTTGGTGATGCTTTCTAGAGAGAGAAAGTAACAAAAATAAGAGAGAAATGCAAGCTTTTGGGAAGAGAAATGTAAGATCAACATCCTCCTTTAAGATTTATGGTTGGATGACTTTATGGCTGTGGTATGTGAGCATTTAAATGTGTGGGAAGGTAAATAAAGCTTTTATTGAAGTAGTTATGGCATCCATGGTTACTGTTCATTCATGTGCATGTGGTAATGTTTTGGGTAAACTTTGTTAAATCCATGTTTTAGTTGGTTGTTTGTTCTGGAAAAATTGGGTTTTTCATGCTTAAAATATGGGTATCTTTATTGTTGGTTTTTCTGGGATGGTTTGGGAAAAAATGAAAATTTTTGGGTTTTCAAGCTCAAAGCACGACCGTTCTTGGAGACACGGCCAGGTTGTGCTTAGAGCTAGGAAGATGAAATTTGGAAATCTGGAAAAAAAAAAAGCAACAGAGCCCAAAGCAAGGCTGTGCTTGGTGCTGGCCAGTGTTAGACATGGCCAGGATGAGAAGGAAACACGGAGAGAAACACGACCTTGAAGCACGGCTGTGCTTGGAGGCTCGGCTAGGCTATGCTTCAGGCTATGACACCCTTTTTCACTATTTTTTGTCCTTTCTGAATTTTAATTAATTACCAATTTTTTTGGGATGTTAATGAGGGTTTTATGATGCATGAATGCTATATTTGCATGTGCCATATCTATTTCATCATGTATGTTTATTGAATCATGCATGTAAGCATGAAGAATGATGCATGAGTGCTATATTTGCATACTATAAACTGCTTGTATCTATGGCTGCAAGTGAGTTACTGATGTATGTATATTATGAAAGGCTAAAAAGACATGTATGTTCATCCATGATAAGTTGTTGTAACATGCTCAAGTATTAGTATGGTTTGTGCTCTGGATAATTATTAATGTTCATACTCTTACTGTGTTAAGTGGCTAGAGAGATATAAAAAACTTAAGCTTTGTCAGGAGGACCCTTTCTGAAGGAGGGTGGCTTGGACACAGGTGTCTCCTTTGCTCTTTTGAGGCGACTAACAAGTTAGAATGATCCTCTCTGAAGCATGGTGGCCGGGAAATAGTTATCTCCCTTATTGTATTGAGGAGACTGACAAGTCCAAGATGACCCTTACCTATTAAGGTGACCCAAGAGTGTGGTACCTTACGAGGTAAGGCGACTGAAGGGTCGTTGCTTAGATACAATACCAGTATAGGGGACACCCTATAGCCTAGAGTGGTTAATATAGGAAGGACCCTCCGACCAATGCCCCTTAAAGGGTGGGTGAGTAGCTAAAGGGGTAAAGCTCACGCCACATTGAGGATTGAAATTGAGAGAAATTAACAGATTATGAGCCACTGTGAGTGATTATGAGCCAATGTGAGTGATGTATGAGCCTTGAACAATGACACAGGTATTTTATAAATGCATGTTTTATTTTATCATGCGTGATATTGATGCATAACCTATAAAAAGGCGGGCATGTACTTTTTTGTACCTTTATTGCATAAAAAGAGAAAATGTTTTCTGTAGCTTATACAAGTAGACATATCATGTAAATTTTCCATATGCTTATATGTATTGGATGTTAACCTTGTTGGGATTTTACATCTCACTATGTTTTAATGTTATGTTCATATCAGTAGAGATGTCTTTTGTTTTGCTAACGATTCTCTGGGAGTTGCAGACAGTAGACGTCCCTTACTTGGGATAGTTCATAGTCATAGTGGACATGTTTGTGATCAATATGGTCGAGGTCTGCGCTCTTGGCCCACCTCCTCCACCAGCAGTACCCCAAGGGTGACGGCTAGGGTTGGGCAGTAGGATAACGTTATGTATATAACTAATTTTGTAATGTAAATGGGCTAACCTCATTGTTTTGATGTAACTCCACGATACTCTACCTTTTGTGATGTATGCTCAGTACCTCGGGTTACATATATATGTATTTATTCTGCTAAACTCTGATGGATGTAACTTTTGGATGTATGTATATATATAAGATGCATAACTTTTGATATAACACTGGTTTCTTGCACATGAATATGTATATATATATATATATATAAAACCAGGCGTTACAAGTTGGTATCAGGGCAGGTTGATCCTAAGTGGCCATGTAGGTGTATAATTACCTGGATCGATCTAAAAACATCTTGAATAAGATGTGGATAAATGGAGTAGAGTAGCATATGGAAAATTGTTAAGGAAAAATTGCTAGCATTTTTCCTAATATGTATGCTTGATGGTGTTATCACTAATGTATTATAAAAGTTTTCTTTAAATACTGTTGAGCTTGATCACCTCAGTAGTGACTAACTCTTCTATTTCACATAGTAGAAAATGCCATCATCAAGGAGAAACTCAGCGCCAAGTGCGGAAGCTACTCTGCAAAATCTAGCCACTGTTATACGAGATCAGGCTTCTACCACGAACTAAATCCTACGGCATATTTAGAGCAATAGTAATTCTAATGGTGAAATGGGTGAAAACCTAAGGAACACTAGTAATGGATGGGAAAATTTTATGAGGACTCGACCTCCGTCTTTCTTCGGAGGGTATGATCCTATGGTAGCGGATATATAGTTAACTGAAATAGAGAAATTTTTCGAGGTTTTGGAGTGTTCAAATGAGCAAAAAGTAAATTTTTCTGTATACAGGCTTAAAGAAGAAGCAGAGTTCTGGTGGAGAGGAGCTAGTGAATTGTTGGCCCACCAGGGTTAGTAAGTTACTTGATCTATTTTTTGAGATACCTTCTTAGACAAGTATTTTCTTAGAACTGTCAGGGCTGAGAAGGAAATAGAATTCCTTTAACTCAGGCAAGGGAATCGATCAATTTACTAGTACATTGCAAGATTCGAGGAGTTAGCCAAGTTCTCGTCCTATTTGAGATATAATCCAAACGAATCTTGGAAAGCAATCAAGTTCAAAGCTGGTTTGAATCTTGAAATCTGCAATGCAGTAGTGGCCTTGGAAATTCGTAAATTTGTTCCTTTGATTAACAAGTGTCAATTGCTGGAAAAGAGTTTGAAGGTAGTAAAGGCAGAAAAAGACAGACGAGCGCCATGAAAGAGAATGAGAGAATTTTTATCTCCTGATCATTTTGTCAGAGGAAGAAACACCACTGTAGGTAAGAAACCCTTGGCCATGGGGCTAGACCTTCGATGCTGAATTTTGTTGGGAGCGAGTGCGGAAAATTTGGGTGACAGCATGGGAATTGACCTTGTTTCCATAATCTGGTTACTTGTTTCCGATGAAGACAGAAAGGTCATATAGCTCACCGCTATCCCCTAAAGGATGGGAAGAAGATTGAGTAAACTCAGCCAATTAAAGGGAGAGTTTTTACCTTAAGCAGGGCAGAAGCAAAGAAATCTCCTGATATAATTCAAGGTACGTGCTATCTTGATGGCTATCCTCTGGTTGTGCTCTTTAATTCAGGTGCCAGTCATTATTTCATATCATTTGCTTGTGTGGGGAAGTTGCTATACTCTGTGTCTGAGTTGACATATGAGTTAAAAGTGTTAACCCCTACAAAAGGGAAGGTGAGCACCTCTTCAATCTGTAAAGACTGTTCGGTCGAAGTATATGGTAGATCCTTTATTATGGATATTATTTGTTTACCCCTAAATGATATAGATGTGATTCTGGGGATGGATTGGCTCAACAGTAACCAGATTCTCTTGGATTTTTCTAAGAAAACTCTGGCCTTTCGTTCATAATCCAACAAGAAATTCAATAGCAAGTATGAACATATTAGCGAACTCTAGAGGGAATCAATTGAGGAGGATTCAAATGGTATTTTCTTATGTGCCCTTAACAAGGAGACTGAGCAAGAGGTGGTCAAGTTTTCAGTAGTTCATGATTTTTCGGAAGTCTTTCCTTCGAAAATTAGTGAACAACCACCCAAGAAGGAAGTAGAGTTCTCTATTGACTTGGTGCTAGGAGAAACTCCTATTTCGATTACCCCGTATAGGATGGCTCTTGTGGAGTTGAAAGAGCTTAAGAAGCAAATTGAAGACCTCTTGGAGAAGAATTTTATTCGACCCAGTGTTTTGCCTTGGAGAGCCCCAGTGCTATTTATAAAGAAGAAGGATGGAAGCTTGTGGTTATGCATTGACTACTGGTAGCTTAACAAAGTGATTATCAAGAATAAGTATCCATTGTCGAAGATAGATAGTGGGTGACTATTTTCTCTGAAATAGATATAAGATTAGGTTATCAACAGATTCGAGTAAAGGAAGAAGATATCCCTAAAATAGCCTTCAGATCTCGATACGAACATTATGAGTTCTTGGTCATGCTATTTGGAGTTACCAAGTGTAACGTCCGGGGTTTTTTTTTCATTACCCATGTTAAATACGCCATATGTATAAACACAATATATATATATATATATATATATACATATTTATCACAAACCTCATACATGTTATAATTATTCAATATAACATTTCAAAACACAATATACATGTTTACATATACATTACAAACCTCACACATGTTATATTTATATAATACAACATTTCAGTACATAAATAAGAGTCTTTATACAGCACTTCACCCTTAAAATACAAAGGGTGAGGAGGTGGTGCTGACATCTAGATCACCATCAGTAATTTCATTTTGTGTCGCATCTCATTTCTTTTTATCTGAACATAACACCACAATAATAGTGAGAACAAAGGTTCCCAGTAGACTTAACATAAATAAAATATGATGAGAAAACATGAGTTATATTCATCTGTATAAGCTACAGAAAAATATCAAAATTTTGAGATAAAATCATAATTTTTGTTTATGCATAATTATCATACTACTCATGCACCAGAAGTCCATTTTTTTTTCTAATGCTCAGCCCTATCACGGCTTTTAATTTACTCGTTTGCTATATACATAGTGACCGATCGACTACAATCACAATAAGTGATCAGGGAATGTGAGTACATCACCCTCCTGCCTCCTCACATTACCACTGACACCCGGTTGGAGCGGCCCTCCCTTGGCTCACTCAGGCTAATAGGGCGTCCCCTACTCGGTACCGTCACAAGCCATACAACCCGTCGATATTCATTCATACATATAAATACATATATATATTAACGCATATTCATCAAATAGAATGTAAAATTATCAAGCAACTCGCCATGAGTTTTACGCTTGCCAAAATTATCAAGCAACTCGCCATGAGCTTTATGCTTGCCATTCAATTTCTTTCATAAAATAACATGCATAATTTTCATATCCAACAATTAATAATTATTCATCACATATTAAATGTCCAATATAATAAATTCTGAATCAAATAAACAAAAGGGCCTACCCGTGTCGAAATAACTCAGAACACGGCCTGGACATGTTCTGTGACATTTCTTCACTTATTCAATCATATCTACCTCATATGAATTCCGATTGAGGTGATCTTAAAGCCTCTAAACAGTTAAGACAATTATCTACAACTTCTGTTTTTATCATTTCTTCAAATTCATTTCTTCCTGTTGTTTGTTGTGTTCGTGCAATACCTTTCCCTCTTCCCAGTGGACAATATTGTGCCACATGCCCCTTCTGTCCGCATTGGTAGCAAGTAACTGAATCAAAATAACATGGATTATTCCCATGGAATTTCCTGCATTTTCCACACTGACCCGTTGTCAGATTTTTTAGAAAAGGTCTGGGTTCCATAATTGCTGGTTGTTTACCTCTCATAATATTCTTCCCTCTGGTATTTCTATCCATAACTGGGAACTCTCTCTTTCGCTTCCACTGAGTTCGCCACTCCTTTTCATCCTCGACTGCTTTTAGACTTGTCGCCAGCATTCGACATTTATTTACCAACGGGGCATATTCCCGAATCTCTAATGCCACCACAACATTTCTAAGCTCCAGGTTCAGTCCTGATTCAAACTTCACTGCCTTCCAAGCTTCATCTGGATTATTCTTCAAAGTACTTGAGAACTTAGACAATTCTTCAAACTTGGTAATATAGTGCTCAATGGTCCCATTTCCCTGTCTAAGCTGAAGAAATTCAATCTCTTTCTCAGCTCTCACATTACTGGGAAAATATTTGTTCAGAAAAGTCTCTCGGAACAAGTGCCATGTAATTTCTCTGTCTTGATGTACCAGTAACTCTTTGGCTCCTCTCCACCAGTATTCAGCTTCTTCCTTCAGCATATATGTCCCAAGATTAACCTTCTGCTTATCAGAAGAATTTAGAACTTCAACAATCTTCTCGAGTTCCGTCAGCCATCTCTCAGCAACTATTGGGTCATATGCACCCACAAAAGATGGAGGTCGCGTTCCCATAAATTCAGACCATCCATTACCATTTCCAGTTTTGTTCCTATTTCCATTTCTTTCATCTCCCCTAACCTCGTCATTATTATTAATATTCTGAAGATGCTGCAGAATCTGATTCGTAGCAGTTGCCTGAGCTTGAATAGCTGCGGCTATGTTATTTAAGGTAGCATCTGTGCTACCTGGAAAATTCCTTCTTGGTGGTGCCATAACTCACTGTATTTGTAAAGAAAAATATTAGTCACTATTGAGGTGATCAAGCTCAACAACAGTTCAAAATTTTATAGCAGTTATCACACGACACAAAATTATACATAAGAAATACTAGAACTTTCCTACTGTATTTATCCACTACCTTATACAACGTTTCCACATAACTATTCAAGACTCCTCTAAGTCAATTTAGGTGACCACCCACCCCATGGTCGCCTAAGATCGACCCCTCTGATACCAACTTTGTAACGTCCAGGGTTTTTTTTTTCATTACGCATGTTAAATACGCCATATGTATAAACACAATATATATATATATATATACATATTTATCACAAACCTCATACATGTTATAATTATTCAATATAACATTTCAAAACACAATATACATGTTTACATATACATTACAAACCTCACACATGTTATATTTATATAATACAACATTTCAGTACATAAATAAGAGTCTTTATACAGCACTTCACCCTTAAAATACAAAGGGTGAGGAGTTGGTGCTGACATCTAGATCACCATCAATAATTTCATTTTGTGTCGCATCTCATTTCTTTTTATCTGAACATAACACCACAATAATAGTGAGAACAAAGGTTCTCAGTAGACTTAACATAAATAAAATATGATGAGAAAACAGGAGTTATGTTCAGCTGTATAAGCTACAGAAAAATATCAAAATTTTGAGATAAAATCATAATTTTTGTTTATGCATAATTATCATACTACTCAAGCACTAGAAGTCCATTTTTTTTTCTAATGCTCAGCCCTATCACGGCTTTTAATTTACTCGTTTGCTATATGCATAGTGACCGATCGACTACAGTCACAATAAGTGATTGGGGAATGTGAGTATATCACCCTCCTGCCTCCTCACATTACCACTGACACCCGGTTGGAGTGACCCTCCCTTGGCTCACTCAAGCTAATAGGGCGTCCCCTACTCAGTACCGTCACAAGCCATACAACCCGTCGATATTCATTCAAACATATAAATACATATATATATTAATGCATATTCATCAAATAGAATGTAAAATTATCAAGCAACTCACCATGAGTTTTACACTAGCCAAAATTATCAAGCAACTTGCCATGAGCTTTATGCTTGCCATTCAATTTCTTTCATAAAATAACATGCATAATTTTCATATCCAACAATTAATAATTATTCATCACATATTAAATGTCCAATAAAATAAATTCTGAATCAAATAAACAAAAGGGTACTTTTCTTGGACATTTGTCTTCTAAAAATATTTCAACAAATAAAACTATTTTTAGGTAGAAAAACAATGAAAAAATATAATAAACCAGCACCTAACACGGCCTACCCGTGTTGAAATAACTCAGAACACGGCCTGGACGTGTTCTTTGACCTTTCTTCACTTATTCAATCATATTTCCCTCATATGAATTCCGATTGAGGTGATCTCAAAGCCTATAAAAATTTAGGACAATTATCTACAACTTCTGTGTTTATCATTTCTTCAAATTCATTACGGTTTATTCCCAGAAAATTAAAAATAAAACACTTAATTTTACTATCCTGAATTCCGACCTTTGCTCAATGAATCCACCTTATCTCCCTCATATAAATTGTGATTGAGGTGATCTCAAAGCCTATAAAAAGATAAGACAATTATCTACAACTTCTATGTTTATCATTTCTTCAAATTCTTTACGGTGTATTCCCAGAAAATTAAAAATAAAACACTTATTTTTACTATCCTGAATTCCGACCTTTGCTCAATTAATCAACCATATCTCCCTCATATGGTCTCCAAATCAAGTAATTCCAAAGCCTATAGATCCGTGAGACATATATCTACAATTCATATGTTGAAGATTTCTTTAAAATCCTTTCCTAATTTTCCCAGAATTCAAAAAACCGAAGCTACCCCAATTATTCCGAAATTCAGCTTAATTTATCTTCTCCTTTGATTTTCTTTTATATAATCCCATACACCCATATGCATGTCCAAACATCCAAAACAGAATTTCATATAAATATCCAGACCACATGTTATCCAAAATTATATCTAAACAAATCTGAAAATGTATATATAATTTTGTACAAAAATGTATTAGAAGATGTTAATCCTACCTCAAATTCCAGTAAATCCGGTGCTTGATTTCTTGATTTCTCTTCCCTCTCCCTTCTCCTTCTTCTTCCTCTTTCTCTTCTTTTTCTTCCTCTTCCTCTTCTTCCTCTTTCTCTTCTTCTTCTTTCTCTTCTTTTTCTTCCCATTTTCTTTTTCTTCTTTCTTTTTTCTTCTCCTTTTTTTTTCTTCTCTTTTCCCCTCCGTCACTTCCCCCTTCTCCTTCCTATCTTTTATTATTTAATTCCATTTTATTTTCTTCCCTTCTTACCCCCTACCTACCACCTCCTTTTCTCGCAAATGCCCTTGCCACCATCCATAATTACACTAATGCCATCCCCTTATTTTTTTTCCCTTCTTACCCCCTATTTACCACCTCCTTATCTCCAAGATACCCTTGCCACCATACATAATTACACTAATGTCATCCCCTTATTTTCTATAAATTAAATGGCAATTTAACCATTCTTACTATCTTATTTGACTTAAGTCAAATAAGTTAATCTTCCCATGAGATCCAAAATCCGTTCTCCTCTCTGAAAGAAATAAATTTCAATTAGTAACATAAGGGAAAATCGGGGATGTTACACCAAGGCTCCTACAATCTTCATGGACTACATGAATTGGATCTTTCGATCCTATTTGGATCAGTTTGTGGCAGTTTTCATTGACGATATCCTCATCTACGCGAGGTGTAACAACTCCATTTATGTAAATTTTTTTATTTTTTTATTTTTAAAATACCATGAAGTTATTACCTCGTTACAACTTAACTCAATATAACATTTATTTAATTTATACAATACTGAGTTTCCATACACACTATTATTTTACAAACTACACACCATTATTTTACAAACATTTGTACAAAGATACATATTAGTTCTAATCATCTATATCGACTACTTCCGGGGACACTGGTTCGGGTGGCACGTCCACCGGAATCTCAGTTACATCTATGACAGTTACATAAGAAATAACTGGAAGTTGCCCAAGGTAGGGCACCTCAATCCAACGTACAGAGATAATAAGTGTCATAGAGAATATCTGCATATTTATTCTTCTGAACATGATATGGAAATATAGTGAGAATTAAATCCCAGTAAGTTCAACAATAAATCATAATTTACCATCAATATAGTTCATCACGTCATGTTCAGCTGTATAAACTACAGAAAATATCTTTAGGTCACATGAATGCACTTTATCATGCACATGAAAATTATACAGTTATGACATGTATGGCATGAATAACTATTTTTCGAATTTCATATGATGGCTATCCACTTATTCTTACTTCAAGCTACCCCGGTCAGGGTGAGTATTCTCTACTTTTCGGTACGGGCTTATCTCGCTCCGTCCGACATGGCACACTTTCTCTTTCTTTTCTTATTAACATGATCATAACCGTTGGTAGGGCGTCCCCTACTGGTGCACCACACGGATTGCCATGTGACCGTGCTCATTTCTTTTCTTTTCACAATGATAGCCAAAAATATGCTTTCAATAACAAGTATGTTCATCAAAATATAACTATTACCATAAATCATTGGTAATCATGCCATGAACATAACCATTTAAAATATCACTTTATAAAACATTTCCATGTCAAAATTCCATACTAATACCTTGGTAACTGGATAGTAATTGTAGTCTGTAAACAGTGCACCAGAAAAGTTCCCAGGAAAGAGAGGTGGGTCACTAATGGACACGCTTAAGTACCATGTCTTTCCTTGCCAGAGCTTTCCTTAGACATGCACTTTTCACAAATCACAATTTTGTTTTCCAGTAACTAGAATAATTCTTTTCTGATGTGAAAATACTGCAACCACGGAGCATACTAAGATTTTTCAAATAAAACCGGCACTTTCAAAACTTCTTGTAAATTTATATGAGTACTAGGGTAAATTCCATGTTAAAAATTACACACTTAAAATGGTAGTAAGTTCATGCAATGGCAATGGCTATGGCTATACAAGTCATTTGTTAAGATTCATCTTCTTTTTAAAATACTAATTTTATTTCTTTATTTTCTTGATGCAGGTTTTCATCCTATCTAACCTTCTCTTACTAATCAGAGCATAACTCCCTCAATTTAACTCTGATGTAGGTGATCTTAGTGTCAATTTCAAGATAAAACAATTATCTAAAACTATTATGTTGAACATTGTAGCGAAATATTAAGAAATCAAGGTGATATTACTCCCTAAATGTACAGATTATTTCTTCTCGTGTAAGTTCTGACCTTTACTGACTAATTAGACCATATCTCCCAAATTTGAACTCCAAATTGAGTTATTCTAGTTGGTAAAAATCCATGAGCCCTATATCTATAATTGTTATCTTGGCGTACGATTTTAACTCCCTACAGAATATTTTCCAGAAATTCAAAAACTAAAGCTTTAATAACATATTCTGAATAAACATTTTCTGACCTCTGCTTACTAATCAGCTTATATCTACCTCAAATGGACTTCAAATTGAATGATTCCAGTGCCTAAAAATCCATGACACATTTATCTTTAATTTTTATGTTAATAATTTATTTTAATTCCTTACAGATACTTCTCAGAAATTAAAATACCGAAGCTATCCTAACATATTTTTCCCTGATGACCCATTTTCTGACCTTTGTCTACTAATCGGCTCATATCTCCCTCATATGGACTCCAAATTGAATGATTCCAGTGGCTAAAAATCCATGACATACATATCTTTAATTCTTATGTTAACCAATTATTTTAATTCCCTACCAATAATTCCCAGAAATTAAATTACCGAAACTATCCTAACATATTCTTCCCTGATGATTCATTTTCTGACCTTTGACTACTAATCTGACCATAGCTACCTCATATGGACTCCAAATGGAATGATTCCAGTGGCTAAAAATCCATGACACATTTATATTTAATTCTTATGTTAACCATTTATTTTAATTCCTTACCAATAATTCCCAGAAATTAAATTACCGAAGCTATCCTAACATATTCTTCCCTGATGATTCATTTTCTGACCTTTGACTACTAATCAGACCATAGCTACCTCATATGGACTCCAAATGGAATGATTCCAGTGGCTAAAAATCCATGACACATTTATCTTTAATTCTTATGTTAACCATTTATTTTAATTCCTTATAGATTGTTCCCAGAAATTAAAATACCGAAGCTTAAAATTCTGCCACCCATAGCCATAACCATGCAGAACTATCTACACCAACCTAAGTATTCAAACATACATCACATGCAAGATCAATATGTAACATGATATAGCAACATCATGACCAATCATAAAAGTTCTAAGATCAAAATCTCATACAAATATTATAAGTTTCAAAAGTTTTCTTCAAAAAGAAATATTGTTAAACTTACTTGGAGCACTTAGTCTTCTAGACTTCTCCTTCCTCTTTCTTCCTTTCTTCCTCTCCTTTCCTCACTCTACCTTGCTTCTATTTTTTTCTCTCCCTCACTTGGACGAAATTCTAATGTTGTAAGGGTGGGTTTTCTTATATAGACCACCAAATAATTCACCTTTCATGATCATGGGTCTACCTTATCACAATTAGGATACACTTTGTTGAATTTTTGGAAAACAAACAACTTATGTTCTTGTCTTCCTCTTCCTTAGTCAAGATATGCATAGGAAAAGGAGATTTGTATTTTGAAAATTATGATAATATGTTCTTAAGATATGGGACAAGGTCCCTTTGATTTAGGGATTCATTTCCATTTTCTTTTGTTTTAAACAAGTATGATAGGTTTGCCTTTTTAGGTGGCAAATTTCTAGCCCTTGAATCTTCATTATTTGGTTGATATTATTTGTGTGGGCTATGAATGTTTTGTCCTAATACCATGTATTATCATACCACTTGCTAAAATTATGAGTGTAGGATATAGATGTTTTTGTCCTAAAGCCTTGTATTATCATGCCACTTGCTTAAGTGATGAATGTAGAATCACACCACTTGCTAAATTTTTTTGTCTTAATGCCATGTAACCTAATCTTTATTCTTATTATTATATCATCATCTAATTTATTTTATTTTAGTTTTCCTCTTGGATTTGGGCTTATTCCTACCCATTATGGGCTTGTCCTACCCATTTTCTTTGCTTTGGATAAAATTCTTCCTTTCTTGGTGGGCTTGGTCACATTTTCATAATTTTTGGGCTATTTGTGAAATTACTATATCCTAGTCCAAGTCTATGTTTAATTTCTTGTTTAGGTTATCCAATGGGCTTGCTAGAAACTTATGTGAAGTGGAAAAACTCTATATGAAGTGTCCATAGGTAAAAGCCCAATGTATGGGTAAAGATTTTAAACTTAGTAACTATAGTTCTTGAATTAGGAAAAATTACCCTAATTCAATGTTCTTTGAAATTTTAAGACCTTTACTTGTTTCTAAAAATTTATCTTCCCTATCCAAGAATTTTGCATCTCTTTAGTATGTTATTTCTAATTTCTTTCCTATTAGATTTTCCTTCTTTATTTGTTCTCTTAATGTTAGAAACATTTTCTATGCATATACCTAAGGTGAAGAATTTCTAAGGATTATATTTCCTTAGATATCTAAAATATTGTCTAATGAATTTTATTTCCTTAATTAAATTTTTTATGTACCTTTATCAATAAAAGAAACGAAATTAAGGATGTTACACGAGGAGTATGGAGGAGCATGGACATCATCTTCGTTTAGTGCTTCAAGTTTTGAAGGAGAAGAAACTCTTCGCTAAATTGGAGAAATGCGAATTCTGGATGCAAGAAGTCAAATTCCTGGGGCATATGGTATCAAGGTATGGAGTGTCTGTAGATCCTAGTAAAACAGAAGTTATCCTCAAGTGGGAAAAACCAAAGACAGTGA
This sequence comes from Gleditsia sinensis, assembly GCA_037074535.1. Classification (NCBI taxonomy): domain Eukaryota; kingdom Viridiplantae; phylum Streptophyta; class Magnoliopsida; order Fabales; family Fabaceae; genus Gleditsia; species Gleditsia sinensis. The sequence continues at coordinate 56,156,213 of CM073470.1, forward strand.
ACGAAATTAGAAGTTTTTTGGGTCTAGTAGGATATTACAGAAGGTTCGTACAGGGTTTTTCGCAAATAGCATTACCCTTGACCCTATTAACTTAGAAAGGAATTATGATCAAGTGGATGATGGAATGCGAGAATAATTTTATGGGGCTTAAGAATTGGCTTACTACACCTCCTGTCTTAATTCTCTTAGATCCTTTCGGACATTTTGAAGTTTATACAGATGCTTCAAAGAAAGGGCTGGGATGTGTTCTGATGCAAGAAGGTAGGGTAGTGGCCTATGCCTCTAGACAGCTAAGGTCACATGAAAAAAGCTATCCTACTCATGATTTAGAGTTGCCTGCTATAGTGTTTGCCTTGAAGATTTGGCAGTACTATCTATATGGTACTGTGTTTAAAGTGTACAGTGATCATAAAAGTTTAAAATATCTTTTTGATCAGAAGGAATTGAATATAAGACAAAAGAGATGGATGAAGTTTATTGATGATTACAAATTTGAGCTAAAATACCACCCAGGAAAAGCAAACGTGGTGGCGGATGCATTAAGCCAAAAGTCACTACATTTTAGTCGCATGCTAGTGAAAGATATGAACTTGATTGAAGAATTCAGGAATTTGAAATTGTTGGTGATAACTACTCCTAGTAGTTTGCTTATTGGTGAGCTACTGTTGGAGTGTGATTTGAAAATGCAAATTAAGGAAGCGCAAGTACAAGATCTTTTCCTACAGAATAAACAAAATTCACCGGGCTTCACCAAGTCGGAAGAAGGAATCATCCTCTATCGAGGAAGAATGTGTGTGCCTCAGGGGGGACCTAAAGTCAAAAAATTTGGAAGAAGAACATCAAAGTAAATATGTTATCCATCCGGGAGAATCACAGATGTATCAGGATTTAAAGCAATCATTTTGTTGGCCGAGAATGAAGAAAGACATAGCGGAATGCATAGCAAAATGCTTGACTTTCCAGAAAGTCAAGATTGAACATCAGAGGCCTTCTGGGACATTACAGTCCTTGAAGATTCCTTGATGGAAATGGGACACAGCATTGCTATTGATTTTGTGACTAGATTGTCCAAGACTCAGGCAGGTTATGACGCCCTATGGGTAATAATGGATAGATTGACAAAATCTACACACTTTTTACCTATAAGGATTAATTACTCACTAGACAAGCTGGCACACTTGTATGTGAAAGAGGTGGTCCGATTGCATGGGATTCCAAGTAGTATCGTTTTTTATCGAGATCCTAGGTTCACTTCTAGATTTTGGAAAGGACTACAAGAGGTTTTCGGTACTAAATTACGATTTAGTACTACATATCATCTGCAAACAGATGGTCAGACTAAAAGGACAATACAGACGATAGAAGATATATTGAGAGCATGCACTTTGGATGAAGGGAAAGATTGGGATAAGTATTTCCCTCTAGTGGAGTTTGCTTACAACAACAATTACCATGCGAGTATTGGGATGGCACCATATGAGGCTCTGTATGGTAGAAGATGCAAATCGCCTCAGTGTTGGTATGAAGTAGGAGAGACAAAGTTGTTGGGTCCAGAGTTAGTTCAGCATACTACGGAGCAAATACGAAAGATACAAGATAGAATGTGGACTGCCCAAAGTCGTCAGAAAAGTTATTATGACCGAAGAAGGAAGCCCTTGTATTTCCAAGAAGGAGAACATGTATCTTTGAAGATCAACCACTGGAATTGCCGAGCTATGAAAGTCAAGAAATTAAGTCCATGTTATATAGGACCTTACCAGATACTTAAGAAAGATGGTCCCTCGGCATATCAAATAGCTTTACCCCCAAGATTATCCAACCTGCATAATATGTTTCACGTCTACCAGCTACAAAGATATCTGTCAGATCCAACACATGTGATTCAGGAAGAATAAGTAGCAGTGAAAGAGAACCTGACTTATCAACCGAAACCTATCATGATCCTGGATCAAAGTATGAAACAGCTATGCAATAAATCTGTTCTGCTGGTAAAGGTGTTTTGGAAAGGAATATTCGTAGAGGAAGATATGAGGCACTCTTATACACAGTTGTTTGTGTAACGCCCCTAATTTACGTTACGTAAAATAAACATTTTTTTTATTTTTCGCAATCAGATATTTTCCATAAAGATACATAATTCAATTCTTTATCATGGGAATAGATACATATAGGATCTCTCATGTATAAACAATATACAGACCAAGTCTATAAACATCAAAGTACAACAGAAACGAGGATCCTGCTTGTAGCGTTCAGAGCACTTTAGAATACAAACACAGTATAATTCAAAGACTGTGAGTCTTGGAAGCAATGTAGACTCACCCAGAGAATAGATCACATATCTGCCGAATTAGACTCTGATATTCTTATTTGAAAAATGTGGAAATATCGTGTAGTGAGTTTGACAACTCAGTGAGCAAATAATTCCTCTTATGACCTCTTAGGTCAACATATGGATGTACTTATATTTTAAAATGTGTCACATAGAAAATACAGTTTAGAAGTACATTCATATGGGACCTGTATTTCAAATATTCTCAAATCAAAGGATATTCAGATATCCAAAACCATTTGCACCATGTTATGATCATTAAACAAATGTTGTTATGCTCAGTTGTATAAGTTATAATAAAATATGATTTGAAGGTAAAATCATTACTTTTAATGCACCTGCCTCACTCGGCAATCTGGTCAATGCAATGAAAATATAACTCATTTGCTATACGCATAGTGACCTCGACCCCAGTCACAATAAGTGATCTAGGAATATGAGTACATCACCCTCCTGTCCCCTCACATTACCACTGCCACCCGGTTGGAGCGGCCCTCCCCCGGCTCACTCAGGCTAATAGGGCATTCTCTATTCAGTACCGTCACAAGCCATACAATCAGCCGATATTCATCAATACATATAATTACATGTAAAATTATCAAGCAACTAGTTATGAGCTTTACGCTTGTCATATTTATCAAGGAACTCGCCATGAGCTTTACGCTTGCCATTCAATCTCATTTATAATGACATGCATCATTTTCACAAGTATATAGCTTTACAAATCAATGCATCGTGCACATAATATTCACTTTATCAAATAATGATAAGTACATTTAGAACCACATATTCAATGAGTTCCAAAATCCATTTCTAAAACCATACTCTTCTTGAACTATGTGCCAATTCGTAAGTATAACAGATATTTTAGCACATTTCAGAAACTTATAATAGTATAAATAATTTATTAACAGAAACAATAATACATTTAAAGTTCAAGAAGAGCATGGGGCAAGTCATAGAAAGAATTATCTACTCACAGGGTAGGGTTCCTGGTTGGACAGCCCTAAAATGTACTTTTCCAAGCTAAATTTGACCAATTAGACCTCAAAAACATGTCGGATGGTCTAAAGAATTAGACAATGACTCTGGGAGCTTGGTCACTATTCATCGATGGGAAACACTATACATCCGTCGAAAATCACTATTCACGACGAACAAAAAGTTGTCAAATAGCTAAAAAATTTCATATCCTAAGGTTTATCTAACTCCTGAATCCATCTACGGTGTCAGAATTTCAATTAGAGGTATCTAAGTAAGAGTTTTAGAATTTACCTTTTTCTGAGATTTTTTACTTCAGATCTACGACGATTCAACGGAAAATTTGAAAAATTGAACGATCAAAACCGTAGTATTCTTCATCTTGAATCCAGTAGCACATTTAGTTTTGAGATCGAAAGCCAATAAGCACTCCAGATCTAGAGAAAAAGTTGAAGGTTACTATTCATTCACTATTCATCCATTTTTTTCGTTTTGTAGACATCCGCCCTCCGTCTATTGCCTCCCCCTTCCCCTTTTTATTTTTATTATATTTAATAATAATTATTATTATTTAATAATTGAATAATAATATTTTCTTTATATAAATTCATATAAATTATGTTTTTCATCCTAAAATATCCCAAAAATTTCTAAAAATTTACATTCTCATAAACCTTTAGTTAAACTCTTAAATCATGATTTTTCTTGATAAAAATCATAATAAAACAAATCTCAAAATAAATATCTTTATACATATTAAAAGAAAGAATATTTCTAAAAATACAACAAAAATTCATTAAAGACCAATATAATTATTTCTAGCAAAATAATAAATATTTTAATTAAAAATAGACTTACTTTAGCAGAACATAATTATTTTTAAACAAATAAAAATATATTTGTTTATAACAAAACATTATTATTTAAAAATAAAAATTATGGGATGTTACATTCTTCCCCCCCTAAAAAATTTGGTCCCCAAATTTCAGCCCATCCTAACACATGTAGGGAATAAAATCAAGGCATAATTCGGAGTTACCAACCTTATTACTCAAATAATTAGAGATATCTTTTATGTATAACATCTTTACTTTTTAAAATGTCTCTTCACTTGAGTGATTTTTCCATATAACATAACCATAGGGATTTCTTTCATCCATAAGTTCTTCACTTATCGATCAACAATAAACATCAATTGTACCCATAATTAAGCCAAATTTTTGTCCAATTGAATTTCTTGGAATTAGGTAACATAAGAAGAATCCAATATGTACTTCTTTCCAAACCTCATTACCTCTTTTATTGGTGATTCCTTCAAAAATATGTAGTTACCAACTGATAATTTCTAGTGCTCAACATGCATGATTCCTTTAGACTTTTGGCCTGTATTGAATTATTTGTATTCATTTTCTAATCAATTTCACTTTATATCCTCAAGCTTACATGGATATATCTATGGATCGATATTAGAAAATACACCTATAAAAGAACATATTCACATCCATATTGGGGTAATTATATTTTCTTATTTCCGACTTCTATCAAGTCATCTTTGATTCTTACATGTTAACATCATCCCATGGATAGCATCATCTAAATTTATCATCTATTTTTATCCTAAAATCCATTAATCAATATGTTAAACATACGTAGCAATAAATCCACCAATCCTTTTTAACGTTTATGTACCATTGGCACATGTTTAACAATTCTAACTTACCTCATCACAGTAACTCTATACCTATTTATTAACACCAATAAATTCATTAAAAAAATATCAAACCTTTCCTCTATCATATCTAAAAGCACCTCATTCTAACTTATATTAATCCCGTTTAATTCACCCAATCATTTCAAGAAGATTTTTTCCAACAATTACTCCTAAATGAATTCTCCATTTCAACATAATTCACGTCTTAGATACTAGACTCAATTTAGCATAATATAAACCTTTAACACAAATATCTTAATCACTTGGACATGATTCTCATAGTATTCTCCATATTTCTAAATTAAGAGTTCAAAGATTAATTTAAATTCTATTTCCCATATTTTACTCCTCAAAAACTTCAAGACCACTAATTCTCTTGATTTTATTCGTCAAAACACCATAAGATCATCATCTGTCCATTCCTTTCAAAATCTCTATTACTTTAACCTACTAACCAATTGGACACCATAATAAATGAGTTTCAAAGAAAAAAAAATTAACTTTCCTTATAATATGGAAAAACGAATCTTGCATTTAATACTAAATATTAATGTAGAACAATGTAGCAGAAAATGTGGAATACTTAATAGAGCATGGTGCCAAAATAGGAAGTTAGAAATTTGGACAAAACATTGAAATAAAATTAAAATCGGTGGCCATAATTCTTGAAAATCTGTAAACAAATCTAACTGCTATTTCGACAAAAATCGGTGGCCGCAAATTTTGAATATATATGCCAAAATTTAATTCAAAGCTACTATCATTCGGTGGAATAATATCACTTGGAAAAAAAGCATTTATGAGCTTATAAAAGTTTGTGAAAATCAAAGAATACGTAGTTAACTAGTAGGATGTAGTTGATTGCTTCAAAATAAATATAATCAATCAACTGTAAAATGACTAGTCTAAATTAAAATTTCACAAAATAGCTAGTCGACTTAATAATACTGACTGTCAACTGGCAAGAATATTGGGAAAACAAAATAAATCATTTGATTGTCCCTTTTCAATAACTAACTTGTTTGGATTTTAACTATAATTATGCCTATCACTTACAACTTCCCTACAAGAATCAAGACATCAATGCTTCATTAAGGACAACATGGAAAAGGCAAATTTCTAGTGATATCTTAACCTTATTCTCTTTATACGCCTAATATGAGCAACTATCACAACTACTGTACATATATATGCTTGCCATCATTTTTGAAAATTTTACCTTCAATTTAGCTAATATCCACCAATCACTCACATACTGTTTTAATTCTTCCCAGCCTATTCACATTGCTATCATAAGGATGCCATTCTTTGAGTTCTATAAATGTACACGTTAATTTCTTTACTTTCCTACTCCAAATTAAGGTGTGTGCAGCTATAGAGGGAATTGCATTTCGTCAATTTCAAAATATTTGTGTTTTTTGTGGTTCCAGTCCTGGAAAAGATGGAGAGTATATGAAAGCTGCACAAAACCTAGGTATGGTACTGGCCAGAAGAAAAATTCATTTAGTCTATGGTGGAGGTAACCGTGGATTAATGAGGCGTGTGTCTACAACTGCCCATGTAGGAGGATGCTAAGTTTTAGGTATTATTCCTACAACTCTAGCTACATCTAACATCCTAGGAAAGACAATTGGGGAAGAGTTTAGGGTAGCTTCCATGCATGAGCGCATGGCTAAAATAATGAGTAATGCTGATGCCTTCATTGCCTTACCGGGTGGTTTTGGTACTTTAGAAGATATTTTTCAAATAGTTTCTTGGGCATAACTGAATATGCATCACAAACCGATAGGTTTGTTAAATATTAACCACTTCTTTGATGGTCTGTTCTCTTTTCTTGATCATGCTGTGGAACAAAGGTTCATCTCACACTCAGCACGACGAATTCTCATTTCGGCTTCAAATGCTGAGGAGTTGATTGATACTTTACAAACATATGTTCATGTACCTGATCCAACTATGGCTCAAATAGAATGGACGGCAGACAACCATAGGAAACACAAATTGGATTTGGATATCATCTTTAGATGTAGTAAAATGTAGCTATTATTGTACCACTTTTATTTTCTTAGAGTCTACTTGGCTACCATCTTTACCAACCATACTCCCTTAGAGTTGGTAAAACTATCTTTGAATGTTGCTTATGATCCTCTGAACTTTTGAAATATTCTAGTATATCATCAATAAATATAATAACAAGTTAATCCAGGGACCTAATTACTATTCATTAAATCTATGAATGCAGTTAGGTTATTTGTCAAACTAAATAACATAACTAAGGACTCATAATGCCCATAATGAGTCCTAAAAAAAATTTATGTACATCCTCTTCTCTTTTCCTCAATTAATTTTACTCATATCGCAAATCAATTTTTGAAAAATATTGAGCACCTTGTAATTGATCAAACAAATCATCTATACGAGGTAATGGGTATTTATTCCACACTGTCACCTTATTCAACTGTCTATAATTTATGCATAGTTATAGTGATCCATCTTTCTTTATCATAATGCTTATACATAATATTATTGAAAACCAAATTGTCCTTAAATTCTTTATATCAACAAAATATATTATTAAAAATATTATCTTTATAGATTCTCTACTCTCAAATTCAATCCACTCTACAACTTGCCAAATCCATTTATATACATAGGTTCCAACTCATCCATCCGAAAAAAGATTTATATCTATTTCCAAAAGGCTCACTTTATTACAAACTGTTATCTTGGAGTTAACAATCTCAATCACATCATATCCCACTATCAATATTATATTAGCTATTCGTCATATTGTTTCACATAAGCAAATCAAACAATCAATTCAAACCTTCTTGACATCCAAAATAGTCATTACCTTTGTGTTCGGATGGAATCTTCTTATTTTTAGCTAATTCTTATTTTTATATATATATATATATATACCCAAGAAGGTTCTTTTTTTTCTTCACTTTTCATCAAAACGAGTTCAAAAGCTGAACTGGTAGTCCACACTCAAGTGGCACAATCTATGACATACGTATCGATGCTTAAATATCGTATACCTAAGGATAAGAGTCAGAAAAAAGAAGAGGACGACACCCTATAGAATTCCACAGCAGCACCGTGAGTATAAATATGTCTGCAGTTACATACCCATACTCAAAGTCCTATTACATAATTCTTTGCTCTGTTAGCCATAGGGAAACCTAATGCTCTGATACCAACTTGTAATGCCCCTAATTTACATTACGTAAAATAAACATATTTTTTATTTTTTGCAATCAGATATTTTCCATAAAGATACATAATTCAATTCTTTATCATGGGAACAGATACATATAGGATCTCTCATGTATACACAATATACAGACCAAGTCTATAAACATCAAAGTACAGCAGAAATGAGGATCCTGCCTGTAGCGTTCAGAGCACACTAGAATACAAACACAGTATAATTCAAAGACTGAGAGTCTTGGAAGCAACGTAGACTCACCCAGAGAATATATCACCTATCTACCGAATCAAACTCTGATATTCTTATCTGAAAAATGTGGAAATATCGTGTAGTGAGTTTGACAACTCAGTGAGCAAATAATTCCTCCTATGACCTCTTAGATCAGCATATGGATGTACTTATATTTTAAAATGTGTCACATACAAAATACAGTTTAGAAGTACATTCATATGGGACCCGTATTTCAAATATTCTCAAAGCAAAGGACATTCTTATATCCAAAACTATTTGCACCATGTTATGATCATTAAACAAATGTTGTTATGCTCAGCTGTATAAGTTATAGTAAAATATTATGATTTGAAGGTAAAATCATTACATTTAATGCACCTGCCTCACTCGGCAATCTGGTCAATGCAATGAACATATAACTCATTTGCTATACGCATAGTGACCTCAACCCCAGTCACAATAGGTGATCAGGGAAGGTAAGTACATCACCCTCCTGCCCCCTCACATTACCACTGTCACCCGGTTGGAGCGGCCCTCCCCCAACTCACTCAGGCTAATAGGGCGTCCCCTATTCGGTACTGTGTCAAGCCATACAACCAGCCAATATTCATCAATACATATAATTACATGTAAAATTATCAAACAACTCGCCGTGAGCTTTACTCTTGCCATTCAATGTCATTTATAATATGACATGCATCATTTTCACAAGTATATAGCTTTACAAATCAATGCATCGTGCACATAATATTCACTTTATCAAATAATGATAAATACATTTAGAACCACATATTCAATGAGTTCTAAAATCTATTTCTAAAACCATACTCTTCTTGAACTATGTGCTAGTTTGTAAGTATAAAAGATATTTTAATACATTTCAAAAACTTATAATAGTATAAATAATTTATAAACCGAAACAATAATAAATTTATAGTTCAAGAAGAGCATGGTGCATGTCATAGAAAGAATTATCTACTCACAGGGTAGGGTTCCTGGTTAGACAGCCCTAAAATGTACTTTTTCAAGCTGAATTTGACCAATTAGACCTCAAAAACATGTCCGGAGGGTCCAAAAACTTAGAAATGTAACATTCCGTAATTTTTATTTTTAAATAATAACATTTTGTTATAAACAAATATATTTTTATTTGTTTAAAAAAGATTATGTTCTGTTAAAAGTAAATCTATTTTTAATTAAAATAATTATTGTTTTGCTTGAAATAATTATATTGGTCTCTAATGAATTTTTGTTGTATTTTTAGAAATATTCGTTATTTTCATATGTATAAAGATATTTATTTTGAGATTTGTTTTATTATGATGTTTATCAAGAAAAATCATGATTTAAGAGTTTAAATAAAGCTTTATGAGAATGTAAATTTTTAGAAATTTTTGGGACATTTTAGGATGAAGAACGAAATTTATATGAATTTATATAAAAGAAAATCTTATTATTCAATTATTAAATAATAATTATTATTATAAATAAATATAAGGGGAACGGAACGTAGAAGGCGAACGGCAATTCTGCAAATTTCGGAAAAAAAAAATGGAGAAGATAAATAGTGAGTGAATAGTAACCTTCAACTTTTTCTCTAGTTCTGGAGTGTCTATTGGCTTCCAATCTCAAAACTGAGGGTGTTACTGAATTCAGGATGAAGAATACTACGGTTTTGACCCATCAATTTTTCAAATCAACCGTTGAATCGCCGAAGATCTGAGTAGAAAATCTTAGAAAAAGGTAAATTCTTAAACTCTTACTTAGAGACCTCCAATTGAAATTTTGACACTGTAGATTGATTCAGGAGCTAGTTAAACCTTAGAATATAATTTTTTTTTAGCTATTTGACAACTTTTTGTTCGTTGTGAATAGTGCTTTCTGGCGGGTGAATAGTATTTTTCAGCGGTGAATAGTGACCAAGCTCCCGGAGTCTTTTTCTAAGTCTTTGGACCCTTTGGACACGTTTTTGAGGTCTAATTAGTCAAATTCGGCTTGAAAAAGTACATTCTAGGGTTGTCCAACCAGTAGTCCGACCCTGTGAGTAGATAATTCTTTCTATGATTTACCCCATGCTCTTCTTGAACTATAAATGTATAATTGTTTCTGTTTACAAATTATTTATGCTATCATAAGTTTATTAAATGTGTTAAAATATCTGTTATACTTACGAACTGACACATAATTCAAGAAGAGTATGGTTTTAGAAATAGATTTTTGGAACTCATTGAATATGTGGCTCTAAATGTATTTATCATTATTTGATAAAGTAAATATTATGTGCATGATTCATTGATTTGTAAAGCTATATACTTGTGAAAATGATGCATGTCATATTATAAATAAGATTGAATGGCAAGCGTAATGCTCATGGCGAGTTGCTTGATAATTTTACATGTATTTATATGTATTGATGAATATCAGCTGGTTGTATGGCTTGTAACGGTACCGAATAGGGGACGTCCTATTAGCCTGAGTGAGTCGGGGGAGAGCCGCTCCAACTGGGTGACAGTGGTAATGTGGGGGTGGGGGTTAGGAAGGTGATGTACTCACATTCTCTGATTACTTATCTATGTGACACATTTTAAAATATAATTACATCCATATACTGACCTAAGAGGTCATAGGAGGAATTATTTGCTCACTGAGTTGTCAAACTCACTACACAATTTTTTCACATTTTTCAGATAAGAATATCAAAGTCTGATTCGGCAGATAGGTGATATATTCTCTGAGTCAGTCTACATTGCTTCCACGACTCACGGTCTTTCAATTATACTGTGTTTGTATTCTAGAGTGTGCTCTGAACGCTATAGAGAGGATTCTCGTTTCTGTTGTACTTTGATGTTTATAGACTTGGTCTGTATATTGTGTATACATGAGGGATCCTATATGTATCTGTTCCCATGATAAAGAATTGAATTATGTATCTTTATGGAAAATATCTGATTGCGGAAAATAAAAAAAAATTTATTTAACGTAACGTAAATTAGGGTGTTACAAGTCACTATTCACTCGCCGGAAAATACTATTCATCCGCCGGAAACCACTATTCACGATTAACAAAAAGTTGTCAAATAGCTAAAAAATTTCATATTTTAAGGTTTATTTAACTCCTGAATCCATCTACGGTGTCAAAATTTCAATTAGAGATCTCTAAATAAGAGTTTTAGAATTTACTTTTTTATGAGATTTTCTACTTCAGATCTACGGCGATTCAACGGTTGATTTGAAAAATTGATCGGTCAAAACCAAAGTATTCTTTGTCCGGAATCCAGTAGCACCTTCAGTTTTGAGATCAAAAGCCAATAGGCACTCTAGATCTAGAGAAAAAGTTGGTTACTATTCATTTACTATTCACTCACTATTCATCTATTTTTTTCGTTTTGCAAACATCCGCCCTCTGTCTATTGCCTCCGCCTTCCCCTTTTTATTTTTATTATATTTAATTATTAATATTATTATTTAATAATTGAATAATAAGATTTTCTTTATATAAATTCATATAAATTCCGTTTTTCATCCTAAAATATCCCAAAAATTTCTAAAAATTTACATTCTCATAAACCTTGAGTGAAACTCTTAAATCATATTTTTCTTGATAAAAATATAATAAAACAAATCTCAAAATAAATATCTTTATACATATTAAAGGAAAGAATATTTCTAAAAATATAACAAAAATTCATTAAAGACCAATATAATTATTTCAAGCAAAACAATAATTATTTTAATTAAAAATAGACTTACTTTTAGCAGAACATAATCATTTTTAAACAAATAAAAATATATTTGTTTATAACAAAATATTATTATTTAAAAATAAAAATTGTGGGATGTTACAGTTTGAAGATAGGTAAAATTCTTGATTTTTTGGGACAAAATTCCTGTTAAGGGGGGAGAAGTGTAACACCCGAAATTCTGTTAATAATATTCACAAAATGGAATAATAAGAAAGGATTAAAAAGAGTCAAATAGGTGAGTTATAAGGAAATAATTGTGAATATTTAATAAAGTTTTTCTCATTTTTGGAAGAATTGTTTAAGGAAGATATAGTAATTTCCTTGTTTATAGGACCATAAATAGACAACAATAAAGATGGGGAATCATGAAGAAAGTTCAATAAAAATCCATTGAAGTAAGGCTCAAGAAGGAATTAAACACTTGGTAAGTTTTCTTTCCCCTAAACAAGGTGTTAGCCAACCTCCTTAGTCATAATATAATGGAGTGGCATTTTGGAAATTGTTAGGGAAAGGAAGGGTTCTCGTTAAGGGGGTAAGTGGCTTCTTAAGGAAGTCACTAATTTTTTATTATTTTCCCTTGGCTTGATGGCCAAGTCGCCACTCTCCCTACCCAAAGAAGAAAGTTCCACTTGCTAAATTTTTGTCTGAATGCCATGTAACCTAATCTTTATTATTATTACATTATTATATCATCACCTAATTTATTTTATTTTATTTTTCCTCTTGGATTTGGGCTTATTCCTACCCATTTTCTTTGCTTTGGATAAAATTCTACCTTTCTTGGAGGGCTTGGTCACATTTTCATAATTTTTGGGCTATTGGTCCAATTACTATATCCTAGTCCAAATCTATGTTTTATTTCTTGCTTAGGTTATCCAATGGGCTTGCTAGAAACTTATGTGAAGTGGAAAAACTCTATATGAAGTGTTCATAGGTAAAAGCCCAATGTATGGGTAAAGATTTTAAACTTAGCAACTCTAGTTCTTGAATTAGGAAAAATTACCCTAATCCAATGTTCTTGAAATTTTATGACTTTTACTTATTTCTAAAAATTTATCTTCCTTATCCATGAATTTTGCATCTCTTTAGTATATTATTTCTAATTGTTTTTCCTATTAGGTTTTCCCTCTTTATTTGTTCTCTTAATGTTAGAAACATTTTCTATGCATATACATAAGGTAAAGAATTTCTAAGGATTATATTTCCTTAGATATCTAAAATATTGTCTAATAAATTTTATTTTCTTAATTAAATATTTATGTACTTTTATCAAGAAAAGAAACAAAATTAGGGATGTTACATTTCTCTCCCCTTTAAAGAAATTTTGTCCTTAAAATTTCAGAAATTACCTAATAAGAACAATTGCGGATATTTCTTCCTCGTGACTTTTTCCAGCTCCCAAGTTGCTTCTTCCGGAGTCAAACCTTCCTATAACACCTTAACAAGGGGAATGGTTTTATTTCTCAGTTGCTTCACGTCAGTGTCCAATATGGATGCAGGTACTAACTGATATGTCATGTTCTCTTTTATTTGGATTGGTTCATCCTGTATTACATGTGATGAATCTGGAAGATACTTCCGCAGCTTGTGATACATGGAAAACATTATGTAGGTTGGAAAAATTAGGTGGGAGAGAAACTTGATATGCTGATGTCCCTACTTTCTTCAGAATTTGGTAGGATCCCAAAAATCGCGGACTTAACTTTCTTATTTTGAGAGACCTACCAACTCCAGTAGTCGGGAAAAGTTTCAGAAATACATGGTCTCCTTCCTCAAACTCTAGAAGTCTATATCTCTTATCATAGTAACTCTTTTGCCGACTCTGAGCTGTAAGTATTTTGTCTCGTATCATCCTGATTTGTTCAGTGGTTTGTTGAACTAGATCAGGACCCAATAAGTTCTTTTCTCCTACCTCAAACCAACATAGTGGAGATCGGCACTTCCTACCATATAAAGCTTCGTAGGGGGCTGAAACATCCCTAATTTCATTTCTTTTATTGATAAAAGTACATAAAAATTTAATTAAGGAAATAAAATTTATTAGACAATATTTTAGATATCTAAGGAAATATAATCCTTAGAAATTCTTCACCTTATGTATATGCATAGAAAATGTTTCTAACATTAAGAGAACAAATAAAGAGGGAAAACCTAATAGGAAAGCAATTAGAAATAATATACTAAAGAGATGCAAAATTCTTGGATAAGAAATATAAATTTTTAGAAACAAGTAAAGGTCTTAAAATTTCAAGAACATTGAATTAGGGTAATTTTTCCTAATTCAAGAACTAGAGTTACTAAGTTTAAAATCTTTACCCATACATTGGGCTTTTACCTATGGACACTTCATATAGAGTTTTTCCACTTCACATAAGTTTCTAGAAAGCCATTGGATAACCTAAGCAAGAAATAAAACATAGACTTGGACTAGGATATAATAATTGGACCAATAGCCCAAAAATTATGAAAATGTGACCAAACCCTCAAAGAAAGGTAGAATTTATCCAAAGCAAAGAAAATGGGTAGGAATAAGCCCAAATCCAAGAGGAAAAATAAAATAAAATAAATTAGGTGATGATATAATAATGTAATAATAAAGATTAGGTTACATGGCATTAAGAAACAAATTTAGCAAGTGGTGTGATTCTACATTCATCATTTTGGCAAGTGGCATGATAATACAAGGCTTTAGGACAAAAACATCTATATCCTACACTCATAATTCTAGCAAGTGGTATGATAATACATGGCATTAGGACAAAACATTCCTATCCCACACAAATAATATCAACCAAATAATGGAGATTCAAGGGCTAGAAATTTGCCACCTAAAAAGGCAAACCTATCATACTTGTTTAAGACAAAAGAAAATGGAAAAGAATCCCTAAATCAAAGGGACCTTGTCCCTTATCTTAAGAACATATCATCATAATTTTCAAAATACAAATCTCCTTTTCCTATGCATATCTTGACTAAGAAAGAGAAAGACAAGAACATAAGTTGTTTGTTTTCCAAAAATTCAACAAAGTGTATCCTAATTGTGATAAGGTAGACCCATGATCATGAAAGGTGAATTATTTGGTGGTCTATATAAGAAAACACACCCTTACAACATTATAATTTTGTCCAAGTGAGGGAGAGGAAAAATAGAAGCAAGGTAGAGTGAGGAAAGGAGAGGAAGAAAGGAAGAAAGAGGAAGGAGAAGTCTAGGGGACTAAGTGCTCCAGGTAAGTTTAACAATATTTTTTTTTGAAGAAAACTTTTGAAACATATAATAATTATATGAGATTTTGATCTTAGAACTTTGATGATTGGTCATGGATGTTGCTATGTCATGTTACATATTGATCTTGCATGTGATGTATGTTTGAATACTTAGGTTGGTGTAGATAGTTCTGCATGGATATGGCTATGGGTGACAGAATTTTAAGCTTCGGTGTTTTAATTTCTGGGAATAATCTATAAAGAATTAAAATAAATTGTTAACATACGAATTAAAGATATATGTGTCACGGAGTTTTAACCACTGGAATCATTCAATTTGGAGTCCATATTAGGTAGATATGTTCTAATTAGTAATCAAAGGTCAGAAAATGGTTCATCAGGGAAGAATATGTTAGGATAGCTTCTGTGTTTTAATTTCTGGGAATTATCTGTAGGGACTTAAAATAAATGGTTAACATAAGAATTACAGATATATGTGTCACGGATTTTTAGCCAATAGAATCATTCAATTTAGAGGTCATATGAGGAAGATATGTTCTGATTAGTAAACAAAGGTCAGAAAATGGTTGATTAGGGAAGAATATGTTAGGATAGCTTCGGTGTTTTAAATTCTGGGACAATTCTATGAGGAATTAAAATAAATGGTTAACATATGAGTTATAGATTTTTGTGTCACGGATGTTTAGCTACTTGAATCACTTAATTTGGAATTCTTATGTGGGAGATATAGTCAGATTAGTAAGTAAATGTTAGATCCTACCCGAGAAGAAATAATATTGACTTCAAGGGAGTAATAACACCACGATTTATTACTATTTTGATGATATGATTAACATAAGAGTTTTAGATAATTGTCGTCGATTTCCATAGACACCACGATCACCATCATAGGAGTTAAAATGAGGGAGTTATGCTCTGCTTAGTGAGCAAAGGTCACAGAGTACGGTCAGGCCGTGTTCTGGGTGCTTCAAGCACGGGCTAGCCGTGTTCGGGGCTGTTTTTGAGTACATTTGAAGTATTTTTAAAGCATGGCCGTGTCCTGGAACATGGCCAGACCGTGTTGGAAGCTGGTTAAGCCTATTTTCAACATTTTTCTACCCTAGTTGAACCTCTTTAACTCTAGGGTAATAGTAGAAATCAAATTGAAGAACAATGCTCTATAAATTTGTAAGAACATGTGTTGGAAATGATATAAATAAGAAGAAAATTACTAAATGCCAAGCATAAAGAGAAGGTTAGATATGATGAAAACCTGCATCAAGAAAATAACGAAATAAAATTAATATTTAAAAAAGAAGATGAATCTTATAAATGAAAATAATAAATGACTAGTATATGCCATAGCCATTGCCATTGTATGAACTTCTTACCATCTTAAGTGTGAAATTCTGACATGGAAATATTTTATAAAGTGATATTTGAAATGGTTATGTTCATGGCATGATTACCAATGATTTATGATAATAGTTATATTTTGATGAACATACTTGTCATTGAAAGCATATTTTTGGCTATCATTATGAAAAGAAAAGAAATGAGCACGGTCACATGGCAATCCGTGTGGTGCACCAGTAGGGGACGCCCTACCAACGGTAATGATTATGATTATGAGAAAAGAAAGAGAAAGTGTGCCATGTTGGATGGAGCGAGAAAAACCCATACCGGAGAGTAGAGGATACTCACCCTGACTGGGGTAGCTTGAAATGAGAATAAGTTATTGGCCATCATATGATATTCTAAAAATAGTTACTCCTGTCATACATATTATTACTGTATGATTCTTATGTGCATAGATATAATGCATTCATGTGACCAAAGATATTTTCTATAGTTTATACAGCTGAACCTGATGTGATGAGCTATATTGATGATGATTTATTGTTGAACTTATTGGGATTTAATTCTCACTATATTTCCATATCATGTTCAGAAAATTAGTTATGCAGATTTTTCTATAGCTCTGGCTTTTAGTGCACGTTGGATCGAGTACTTTATGTTGGGCAGATCCCAGAAGCAAATAAAATGTTTGTAGTCGAGTTGGCTTAGATCCCGGTGAAGGTGCAACCACCCGCACCTGTATCTCCGGAATTGGTCAACCAGAATAAATAAGATGTAGATTTTTATGTGTTTGATATGTTGTACGTATGTTTTGATTAATGACATGTATGTGAACTCTGTATTGTATAAATTAAATAAATGTTATATTGAGTTAAGTTGTAACGAGGTAATAACTTCATTGTATTTAAAAAAAAAATTGATACTTAAATGGAGTTGTTACATAATTGGTATCAGAGCAGGTCGATCCTAGATGGCCAGTGGGTGTATGGTTATCTGAATCGATCTTATAGTGTCTTGTGTATGTTGTGGTTGTGCTGTGTAGGGGATCAGTGATTCATATAGGTAAGAAATTACTAGTGTTTCCTCTCTATATGCCGAGGTGGTGTTATGACTGCTATTAAATATTTTTGAACTAACTATTGGGCTTGATCACCTTAATAGCAGCATAACGTTTTTTTTGCCATAGTAGGAAATGGCACCACCAAGGAGGAATCTAGCAACCAATGCAGAGGAAACCCTGCACAACCTGGCCACGGCAATTCGAGACCAAGTCATGACCACCAACTAAATTTTACAATATCTCCAGAATGCTAATAACCTAAATGGTGAGAATGGTGCTAACAACCGGATGGCTGAAAAAGATAATGGCATATCCGAGTTTCTGAGGACTAGACCACCTTGTTTTCAAGTTGGCTATGACCCAACGGTAGCCGAAAGGTTGATTAGGTAATTAGAGAAAATCTTTGAAGTGATGGGTTGTACTAAAGAGCAGCAAATTATTTTTGCTGCATATATGTTAAAGGATGAAGCAGAATACTGGTCGCGTGGAGCTTGAGAACTTTTAGCTCATCAAGCAAGCCAAATCACCTGGCAAGTGTTCAAGGACATTTTTTTTGAAAAGTACTTTCCAAGTACTGTACGGGTAGAGAAAGAGATCGAATTTCTCCAACTCAGGCAAGGCAGCATGATTGTGGACCAGTATATCGCAAGGTTCGAGGAGCTGTCTAAGTTCTCCTCTTATCTGCGATATAATCTAGATGAAGCATGTAAGGTGGTTAACTTTGAAGTGGGACTAAACCCAGAGATAAAGAATGCTATTATAGCTATGGAGATCAGGGAGTTTGTACCTCTGATAAATAAATGCAGACTCTTGGAAAAGAGTATAAAGGCAGTGGAGGATGAAAAGCAAAGGCAAAACCTATGGAAAAGGAAGAAAAATTTTCCTAACCCTGGAAAGAACATGAGAAGAAGTGGATATGGAGCTGGTAAGAGGCCATTGATTGCGGGTCCTAGGCCTTTTCAACAAGACCTCGCCTCAGTCAAGTGCGCTAAGTGCGGACGCATGCATGGTAACCGGCCATGCTACATGGGACAAGATGTCTGCTTCAATTGCGGACAGAAGGGACATTTTGCAAAAAACTACCCACAGAATGTGGGGAAGCAGCTAGAACAGAGGTCTCAGGTGAAAGGAAGGGTTTTCACCCTGAGCGGCCAAGAGGCAACCCAATCTTCTGAAATGATTCAAGGTACATGTTAGATCTATGGATTTGCTCTTATGGTGTTTTTTGACTCTGGTGCTAGTCATTCATTTATATCGGAAGAATGTATTAGGAAGTTTCAGTTCCCTATTTTTGAAACTCCTTATAAGCTATCCGTAGTAACCCCTACAGGGGAACGGGTATTAACTTCCTCTGTATGTAAGGACTGTCAAGTCACCATCCAAGAGAGAACTTTTTCTGTAGACCTCGTTTGTTTACCTTTAAGAGGTATTGAGGTCATTCTAGGGTTAGACTGGATGTCTAGAAATTGAGTCTTGTTGAATTGTTGTAACAAGACCGTCAAATTTCTACCTCCTACTCCAAAAGAGGAGGTCCAGTTATTGATGCTAAATGCCAATCAAGTTAATAGGGAGATGAAGAATGAAGTACTTGGATACATTCTCTTGTATTTATCAAACCTAGAAGTCGAATCGAAGCTTGATGAAATCCCAATAGCCAACGAGTTTCTTGAAGTATTTCCATCAGATATTCCAGGCTTACCTCCCAAGAGAGAGATAGAGTTCTCAATTGATCTCCTACCTGGGATAGGGCCTATCTCTATTGCACCATATCGAATGGCCTCGAAGGAACTACAAGAACTAAAGAAGCAGTTGGAGGAACTATTAGACAAGCAATTCATTAGACTGAGTGTATCACCTTGGGGAGCTCCTGTATTGTTTGTTAAGAAGAAAGACGGGAGCTTGAGACTATGCATAGATTACAGACAGCTGAATAAGGTGACTATCAAAAACAAGTACCCTCTCCCTAGGATAGATGACTTATTGGATCAATTGAAGGGTGCCTCCATCTTTCCTAAAATTGACTTGAGGTCAGGATATCATCAGATTAGGATTAAGGAGGAGGACGTACCAAAAACTGCCTTCAAGACTAGGTATGGGCACTATGAGTTTCTCGTAATGCCCTTCGGGTTGACGAATGCACCTACAATTTTTATGTATTACATGAATCACATTTTTTGACCCTACCTAGATCAATTTGTTGTAGTGTTCATTGATGACATCTTGATATACTCTAAGAGTGAGAAAGAACATGAACAACATCTCCGAATCATGCTGCAAGTGCTGAAAGAGAAAAAGTTATATGCCAAATTGGAGAAGTGTGAATTTTGGCTGTCAGAGGTGAAGTTTCTCGGACATGTCATCTCTACTAGTGGGGTAGCCGTAGATCCTAGCAAGACGGAAGTAGTGATTCAGTGGGAGAGACCAAAGACGGTTATGGAAGTCAGAAGTTTCCTGGGTTTGGCAGGATACTACAGGAGGTTTATACAAAACTTCTCTCGTATAGCCTTGCCATTGACTAAATTGACTAGGAAGGGAAGTCCTTTCAAATGGACTGATCAATGTGAAGCTAGTTTTCAGGAGCTTAAGACAAGACTGACCACTTCTCCTGTATTAATTATTCCAAACCCCATAAGACATTTTGAAGTGTATAGTGATGCTTCAAAGAAAGGACTAGGGTGTGTGCTAATGCAAGACAAGAGAGTAGTTGCTTACGCCTCTAGACAACTAAGACCGCATGAAGGAAACTATCCAACCCATGATCTTGAATTGGCGGCAGTGGTGTTTGCTTTAAAGATTTGCCTACATTACTTATACGGAGCAACCTTTGAAGTATATTGCGATCACAAGAGTCTTAAATATCTCTTTGATCAAAAGGAGTTAAATATGAGGCAACGAAGATGGGTGGAATTTCTTAATGACTACAAGTTTGAGATAAAGTATCATCCAGGAAAGGTAAATGTTGTAGCTGATGCCTTAAGTCGAAAATCTCTACACATGGGCCAGATGATGTTATATGAGATGCAAATGCTAGAGGAGTTTCGGAATTTGAAGCAGGACACTACTTTTTCCTCAAAGAAGCTAACCATTAATGGTTTAAGTATAGGGTGTGACCTTAGAGCCCTGATCAAAGAGGCTCAAGCTCACGACCAATACTTACAGGATCATAAAGACCAAGGTCATTTTTTTTGTCATGGAAGATGGAGCAATCATGTATCAGGGAAGGATTTGTGTCCTTCAAGAACGAGAGTTGAGGACTAAGATCCTACAGGAAGCGCATGAGAGTAAATACACAGTCCATCCTGGATGCACTAAAATGTACCAGGATTTAAAAAGGATGTATAGGTGGCCAGGGATGAAAAAGGACATTGCCGAGTTTGTGGTGAAATGTCTCATTTGTCAAAAGGTGAAGGTGGAGCATCAAAAGTCAGCAGGATTTCTACAACCTCTTGAGATCCCTAAATGGAAATGGGATAGTATCTCGATGGACTTTGTTGTAGGTTTACCTAAGACTTCAATGGGACATGACTCTATCTGGGTAATAGTTGACAGATTAACCAAATCTGCTCACTTTTTGCCCATAAAAATTAACTTTTCACTGGATAAATTGGCCTAATTATACGTCTAGGAAATAGTTAGACTCCATGGGATTCCCTTAAATATTGTTTCTGATAGAGATTCGAGGTTCATGTCGAGGTTTTGGAAGGCGTTGCAAGAAGCTTTTGGTACTCAGTTGCGGTTCAGTACTGCCTACCATCCTCAGACTGACGGGTAGACAGAACGAACCATTCAAACCCTAGAAGATATGTTGAGGGCCTGTGTGATAAAGCAAGGTAAATGATGAGATAAGTATCTACCTTTAGTAGAGTTTTCTTATAATAATAGCTATCACTCTAGTATTAAGATGGCCCCCTATGAAATCTCGTTGGCTATTGATGCTCCTCCTTCACCTTTTGACAAATTAGACATTTTTCCATGAACTCCGCAATATCCTTTTTCATCCTTGGCCACCAATACATCATCTTTAAGTCATGGTACATTTTAGTGCATCCAGGATGGACATTATATTTACTCTGATGTGCTTCCTGTAGGATTTTAGTCCTTAACTCTCGTTCTTGAGGGACACAAATCCTTCCTTGATACATGATTGCTCCATCTTCCATGACAGAAAAATTTTCTTGATCTTTATGATCCTGTAAGTATTGGTTGTGAACTTGAGCCTCTTTGATCTGGGCTCTAAGGTCACACCCTATACTTAAACCATTAATGGTTAGCTTCTTTGAGGAAAAAGTAGTGTCCAGCTTCAAATTCTGAAACTCCTCTAGCATGTGCATCTCATACAACATCATCTGGCCCATGTGTAGAGATTTTTGACTTAAGGCATCAGCTACAACGTTCGCCTTTCCTGGATGATACTTTATCTCAAACTTGTAGTCATTGAGAAATTCCACCCATCTTCATTGCCTCATATTTAACTCCTTTTGATCAAAGAGATATTTAAGACTCTTGTGATCGCAATATACTTCAAAGGTTGCTCCGTATAAGTAATGTCTCCAAATCATTAAAGCAAACACCGCCACCGCCAATTTAAGATCATGGGTTGGATTGTTTCCTTCGTGGGGTCTTAGTTGTCTAGAGGCATAAGCAACTACTCTCTTGTCTTTCATTAGCACACACCCTAGTCCTTTCTTTAAAGCATCACTATACACTTCAAAATGTCCTGTGGGGTCTGGAATAATTAAAACAGGAGGAGTGGTCAGTCTTGTCTTAAGCTCCTGAAAACTAGCTTCACATTGATCAGTCCATTTAAAAGGACTTCCCTTCCTGGTCAATTTAGTCAATGGTAAGGCTATACGAGAGACGTTTTGTATAAACCTCCTGTAGTATCCTGCCAAACCCAGGAAACTTCTGACTTCCGTAACCGTCTTTGGTCTCTCCCACTGAATCACTACTTCTGTCTTGCTAGGATCTACAGCTACCCCTTTATTAGAGATGACATGTTCGAGAAACTTCACGTCTAACAGCAAAAATTCACACTTTTCCAATTTGGCATATAACGTTTTCTCTTTCAGCACTTGCAGCACGATTCGGAGATGTTGTTCATGTTTTTTCTCACTCTTAGAGTATATCAAGATGTCATCAATGAACACTACAACAAATTGATCTAGGTAGGGTTGAAAAATGCGATTCATGTAATCCATGAAAATTGCAGGTGCATTGGTCAACCCGAAGGGCATTACGAGAAACTCATAGTGCCCATACCTAGTCCTAAAGGCAGTTTTTGGTACGTCCTCCTCCTTAATCCTAATTTGATGATATCCTGACCTCAAGTCAATTTTAGAAAAGATGGAGGCTCCCTTTAATTGATCCAATAACTCATCTATCCTAGGGAGAGGGTACTTGTTTTTGATAGTCACCTTATTCAGCTGTCTGTAATCTATGCATAGTCTTAAGCTCCTGTCTTTCTTCTTAACAAACAATACAGGAGCTCCCCAAGGTGATACACTCGGTCTAATGAATTGCTTGTCTAATAGTTCCTCCAACTATTTCTTGAGTTCCTATAGTTCCTTCGAGGCCATTCCATATGGTGCAATAGAGATAGTCCCTATCCTAGGTAGGAGATCAATAGAGAACTCTATCTCTCTCTTGGGAGGTAAGCCTGGAATATCTGATGGAAATACTTCAGGAAACTCGTTGGGCTATTGGGATTTCATCAAGCTTAGATTCGACTTCTAGGTTTGATAAATACAAGAGAATGTATCCAAGTATTCCATTCTTTAACTCCATATTAACTTGATTGGCATTTAGCATCAATAACTGGACCTCCTCTTTCGGAGTATGAGGTAGAAATTCAACGGTCTTGTTATAACAATTCAACAAGACTCGATTTCTAGACATCCAGTCTAACCCTAGAATGACCTCAATACCTCTTAAAGGTAAACAAACAAGGTCTACAGAAAAAGTTTTCTCCTGGATGGTGACTTGATAGTCTTTACATACAGAGGAAGTTAATACCATTTCCCTTGTAGGGGTTACTACGTATAGCTCATAGGGAGTTTCAGAAATAGGAAACTGAAACTTCTTAATACATTCTTTTAATAGAAATCAATGACTAGCACCAGAGTCAAATAACACCATAAGAGTAAATCCATAGATATAGCATGTACCTTGAATCATTTCAGAAGATTGAGCAGCCTCTTGGCCGCTCAGGGTGAAAATCCTTCCTTTCACCAGAGGCCTCTGTTCTGGCTGCTTCCCCACATTCTGTGGGCAGTTTCTCGCAAAATGTCCCTTCTGTCCGCAATTGAAGCAAACATCTTGTCCCATGTAGCATGGCCAGTTACCATGCATGCATCCACAATTAGCACACTTGACTGAGGCGAGGTCTTGTTGAAAAGGTCTAGGACCCACAGTCAATGGCCTTTTTCCAGCTCCTTATCCACTTCTTCTCATGTTCTTTCCAGGGTTGGAAAAATTTTTCTTTCTCTTCCATAGGTTTCGCCTTTGCTTCTCGTCCTCTACTTCCCTTAAACTCTTTTCCAGGAGTCTGGATT
Organism: Gleditsia sinensis; assembly: GCA_037074535.1. NCBI lineage: Eukaryota > Viridiplantae > Streptophyta > Magnoliopsida > Fabales > Fabaceae > Gleditsia > Gleditsia sinensis. The sequence continues at coordinate 56,180,599 of CM073470.1, forward strand.
TATTTATCAGAGGTACAAACTCCCTGATCTCCATAGCTATAACATTATTCTTTATCTCCGGGTTTAGTCCCGCTTCAAACTTAACCACCTTCCATGCTTCATCTGGGTTATATCGCAGATATGAGGAGAACATAGACAGCTCCTCGAACCTTGCGATATACTGGTCCACGGTCATGCTGCCTTGCCTGAGTTGGAGGAATTCGATCTCTTTCTCTGCTCGTACAGTACTTGGAAAGTACTTTTCAAAAAATATGTCCTTGAACACTTGCCAGGTGATCTGTCTTCCCTGATGAGTTAAAAGTTCTCTAGCTCTACGCCACCAGTATTCTGCTTCATCCTTTAACATAGATGTAGCACAAATAACTTGCTGCTCTTCAGTATAGCCCATCACTTCAAAGATTTTCTCTAATTCCCTTATCCACCTTTCGGCTACCGTTGGGTCATAGCCACCTTGGAAACAATGTGGTCTAGTCCTCAAGAACTCGAATATGCCATTATCCTTTCTAGCCATCCGGTTGTTAGCACCATTCTCACCATTTGGGTTATTAGCCTTCTGGAGATATTATAAAATTTGGTTGGTGGTCATGACTTGGTCTCGAATTGCCATGGCCAGGTTGTGCAGCGTTTCCTCTGCATTGGTTGCTGGATTCCTCCTTGGTGGTGCCATTTCCTACTGTGGCAAAAAAAAGTTATGCTGCTATTGAGGTGATCAAGCCCAATAGTTAGTTCAAAAATATTTAATAGCAGTCATAACACCACCTCGGCATATAGATAGGAAACACTAGTAATTTCTTACCTATATGAATCACTGATCCCCTACACAGCATAACCACAACATACTCAAGATACAATAAGATCGATTCAGATAACCATCCACCCACTGGCCATCTAGGATAGACCTGCTTTGATACAAATTATGTAACAACTCCATTTAAGTATTAATGTTTTTTTTAAAATACCATGAAGTTATTACCTTGTTACAACTTAACTTAATATAACATTTATTTAATTTATACAATACAGAGTTCACATACATGTCATTAATCAAAACATACGTACAACAGATCAACCACATAAAAATCTACATCTTATTTATTCTGGTTGACCAATTCCGGAGATACAGGTGCGGGTGGTTGCACCTTCACCGGGATCTAAGCCAACTCGACTACAAACATTTTATTTGCTTCTAGGATCTGCCCAACATAAAGTACTTGATCCAACATGCACTAAAAGCCAGAGCTATAGAAAAATCTGCATAACTAATTTTCTGAACATGATATGGAAATATAGTGAGAATTAAATCCTAGTAAGTTCAACAATAAATCATCATCAATATAGCTCATCGCGTCATGTTCAGCTGTATAAACTATAAAAAATATCATTGGTCACATAAATGCATTATCTCTATGCACATAAGAATCATACAGTAATGATATGTATGACAAGATTAACTATTTTTAGAATATCATATGATGGCCATCAACTTATTGTCATTTTAAGCTACCCCGGTGAGGGTGAGTATCCTCTACTCTCTGGTATGGGCTTTTCTCGCTCCGTCCGACATGGCACACTTTTTCTTTCTTTTCTCATAATCATAATCATAACCATTGGTAGGGCGTCCCCTACTGGTACACCACACGGATTTCCATGTGACCGTGCTCATTTCTTTTCTTTTCACAATGATAGTCAAAAATATGCTTTCAATAACAAGTATATTCATCAAAATATAACTATTACCATAAATCATTAGTAATCATGCCATGAACATAACCATTTCAAATATCACTTTATAAAATATTTCCATGTCAGAATTTTACACTTAAGATGGTAAGAAGTTCATACAATGGTAATTGCTATGGCATATACCAGTCATTTATAAGATTCGTCTTCTTTTTTAAATATTAATTTTATTTCTTTATTTTCTTGATGCAGGTTTTCATCATATCTAACCTTCTCTTACTAATCAGCACATAACTCCCTCAATTGAACTTCGATGTAGGTAATCTTGGTGTTAATTTTAAGATAAAACAATTATCTAAAACCATTATGTTGAACATTGTAGCGATATATTAAGAAATCAAGGTGATATTACTCCCTAAATGTATAGGTTATTTATTCTGGGATAGGTTCTAACCTCTACCTACTAATCGAATCATATCTAACTCATATAGACTCCAACTTGAGTGATTCCAGTGGTTAAAATTCCATGACACAAATATCTATAATTCTTATGTTAACCATTTATTTTAATTCCATACAGATAATTACCAAAAATTAAAATACAGAAGCTATCCTAACATATTCTTCCCTGATGAACTTTTTTATGACCTTTGACTACTAATCGGACCATATCTACCTCATATGGACTCCAAATTGAATAATTCCAGTGGCTAAAAACTCCGTGACACATATATCTTTAATTCTTATGTTAACGATTTATTTTAATTCCCTATATATAATTCCCAGAAATTAAAACACAAAATCTATCCTAACATATTCTTCCCTAATGAACCATTTTCTGACCTTTGCTTACTAATCAGACCATATCTACCTCATATGGACTCCAAATTGACTAATTCCAGTGGCTAAAAATCCGTAACACATATATCTTTAATTATTATGTTAGCCATTTATTTTAATTCCCTATAGATAATTCCCAAAAATTAAAACACAGAAGCTATCCTAACATATTCTTCGCTGATGAACCATTTTCTGACCTTGGCTTACTAATCGGACCATATCTACCTCATATGCACTCCAAATTGAATAATTCCAGTGGCTAAAAATTCGTGACACATATATCTTTAATTCTTATGTTAACCATTTATTTTAATTCCCTATAGATAATTCCCAAAAATTAAAACACAGAAGCTAAAAAGTTTGCCAACCATAGCCATACCTATGCAGAATTTTCTATACCAGTCTAAGTATTCAAACATACATCACATTTAAGATCAATATGTAACGTGATATAGCAACATCATGACCAATCATCAAAGTTCTATGATCAAAATCTCATATAAATATTATAAGTTTCAAAATTTTTCTTCAAAAAGAAATATTGTTAAACTTACCTGGAGCACTTAGTCTCCTAGACTTCTCCTTCCTCTTTCTTCCTTTCTTCCTCTCCTTTCCTCACTCTACCTTGCTTCTATTTTTCCTCTCCCTGACTTGGACGAAATTATAATGTTGTAAGGTTGGGTTTTCTTATATAGACCACCAAATTATTCACCTTTCATGATAATGGGTCCACCTTATCACAATTAGATTACACTTGGTTGAATTTTTGGAAAACAAACAACTTATGTTCTTGTCTTCCTCTCCCTTAGTCAAGATATGCATAGGAAAAGGAGATTTTTATTTTAAAAATTATGATAATATGTTCTTAAGATATGGGACAAGGTCCCTTTGATTTAGGGATTCATTTCCATTTTCTTTTGTCTTAAACAAGTATGATAGGTTTGCGTTTTTAGGTGGCAAATTTCTAACCCTTGAATCTCCATTATTTGGTTGATATTATTTATGTGGGATAGGAATATTTTCTCCTAATGCCATGTATTATCATACCACTTGCTAAAATTATGAGTGTAGGATATAGATGTTTTTGTCCTAAAGCCTTGTATTATCATGCTACTTGCCAAAATTATGAATGTAGAATAACACCACTTGCTAAATTTTTGTCTTAATGCCATGTAACCTAATCTTTATTATTATTACATTATTATATCATCACCTAATTTATTTTATTTTATTTTTCCTCTTGGATTTGGGATTATTCCTACCCATTTTCTTTGCTTTGGATAAAATTCTACCTTTCTTGGAGGGCTTGGTCACATTTTCATAATTTTTGGGCTATTGGTCCAATTACTATATCCTAGTCCAAGTCTATGTTTTATTTCTTGCTTAGGTTATCCAATGGGCTTGCTAGAAACTTATGTGAAGTAGGAAAACTCTATATGAAGTGTCCATATGTAAAAGCCCAATGTATGGGTAAAGATTTTAAACTTAGTAACTCTAGTTCTTGAATTAGGAAAAATTACCCTAATCCAATGTTCTTGAAATTTTATGACCTGTACTTGTTTCAAAAAATTTATCTTCCTTATCCAAGAATTTTGCATCTCTTTAGTATGTTATTTCTAATTGTTTTTCTTATTAGGTTTTCCCTCTTTATTTGTTCTCTTAATGTTAGAAACATTTTCTATGCATATACATAAGGTGAAGAATTTCTAAGGATTATATTTCCTTAGATATCTAAAATATTGTCTAATAAATTTTATTTCCTTAATTAAATATTTATGTACTTTTATCAATAAAAGAAACGAAATTAGGGATGTTGCAGGTGAGATTCAAAGGAAAGAGGTAAGCTTTGCGTTTTGATCTCCTCTAACCTTTGTGTATTCATGAATCTTCTATGGAAACTAATGGATAAAAGAAAAATTTGCTGTTTTGGTGACGCCTTCTAGAGAGAGAAGGTAGCAAAAACAAGAGAGAAAGGAAAGCTTTTGGAAAGAGAAATGTAAGATCAACATCCTCCTTTAAGATTTATGGTTGGATGACTTTATGGCTGGTGGTATGTGAGCATTTAAATGTGTGGGAAGGTAGATAGAGTTTTTATTGAAGTAGTTATGGCATCCATGGTTACTGTTCATTCATGTGCATGTGGTAGTGTTTTGGGTAAACTTTGTGTAGTTGGTTTTGAGATTAAATCCATGTTTTGGTTGGTTGTTTGTTCTTGAAAAATTGGGTTTTTAATGCTCAAAACATAAGTATCTTTATTTTTGCTTTTTCTTGGATAGTTTAGGAGAAAAATAGAATTTTTGGGGTTTTCGCTCTCGAAGCATGACCATGCCTAGAGACACGGCCAAGCCGTGCTTGGAGCTGGGAAGATGAAATCTAGAAATCTAGAAAAAAAATAAGGAACACGGCCCGAAGGCACAGCTGTGCTTGGGGTTGGCCTATGTCAGACACGACTAGGTTGAGAGGGAAACACGGCCATAAAGCATGGCTAGGCCGTGCTTCAGGATGTGTCACCCTTTTTCATTGTTTTCTGTTTCCTTTCTAAATTTTAATTAATTACCAATATTTTTGGGATGTTAATGAGGGTTTTATGATGCATGAATGCTATATTTGCAAGTGCCATATCTATTTCATCATGTATGTTTATTGAATCATGTATGTAAGCATAAAGAATGATGTGTGAGTGCTATATTTGCATACAATAGACTGTTTATATGTATGGCTGCAAGTGAGTTATTGATGTATGTATATTATGAAAGGCTATCAAGACATGTATGTTTATCCATGATGAGTTGTTGTAACATGCTTAAGGATGAGTATGGTTTATGCTTTGGATATTTATTAATATGCATACTCTTGCTGTGTTAAGTGGCTAGAGAGATATCAAAGACTTAAACTTTGTTAGGAGGACCCTCTCTAAAGTAGGTTGGCCAGAAAACTAGTGTCTCCCTTGCTATATTGAGGCGACTGACAAGTCAAAATGATCCTCTCTGAATTAGGGTGGCCTAAAAATAGGTGTCTCCCTTGTTGTATTGAGGAGACTGACAATTCCAGGATAACCCTTACCCATTAAGATGACCCTTACCCATTAAGGTGACTCGGGAGTGTGGCACCTTACGAGGTAAGGTGACTGAAGGGTTGGGGCTTAGGTATGGTACCGGGATAGGGGACGCCCTATAGCATAGAGTGATCAATAAAAGAAGGATCCTCTGACCAATGCCACTCATAGGGTGGGTGAGTAGCTAGAGGGGTAAGGCTCACGCCACATTGAGGATTGCAATCGAGAGAGATTAACAGATTATGAGCCACTGTGAGCGATGCATGGGCCATGAACAATGGCACAGGTATTTTATAAATACATGTTTTATTTTATCATGCGTGATATTGATGCATAACCTATAAAAAGGTGGGCATGTACTTTTTTGTACCTTCATTGCATAAAAAGAGAAAATGTTTTATGTAGCTTATACAACTAGACATAGCATGTAAGTTTTCCGTATGCTTATATGTATTGGATATTTACCTTGCTAGGATTTTATATCTCACTATGTTTTAATGTTATGTTCAAATCAGGAGAGACGCCTTTTGTTGTGCTCACGATTCTCCTAAAGGAGATAGTAGACGTCCCTTCCTTGGGACAGTTCACAGTCATAGTTAACCTGTTGGTGATCAACATGGTTGAGGTCCCCACTCTTGGTCCAAGTCCTCCACCAGTAATACCCCAAGGGTGACGGCTAGGGGTGGGCTGTAGAATAGCATTAGTATATAACTAACTTTGTAATAGAAATGGGCTAACCCCATTATTTTGATGTAACCCCACGGTACTCTCCTTTTGTGATGTATGATCAATACCTCGGGTTATATATGTATGTATATATGCTGCTAAACTTTGATGGATATAACTTTTGGATGTATGTATATATACAAGATGCATAACTTTTGATATAACACTAGTTTCTTGCACATGAATATATATATATATATATATATATATATATATATATATATATATATATATATATATATAAAAACTAGACATTACATTACATGAAAAGAAAGAGAAAGTATGCCATGTCGGATGGAGCGAGAAAAACCCATATCAGAGAGTAAAAAGTACTCACTCTGACCAAGGTAACTTGATATGAAAATAAGTTGATAGCCATGATATGATATTCTGAAAATTGTTATTCATGCCTTACATGTCATTACTATACGATTTTCATGTGCATAGATAAAGTGTATTCATGTGACCTAAGATATTTGTTATAGCTTATACAGATGAACATGACATGATGAGCTATATTTATGATAATTATGATTTATTGTTGAACCTATTGGGATTTAATTCTCACTATATTTCCATATCATGTTCAAAAGACTAAATATGCAGATATTCTCTATGACTAGCTTTTAGCATACATTGGGTTAATTTGGCTAACATCTCGGTGAAGGTGCAACCTCCCGCACCCGTATCTCTGGAATTGTTCAATATGGATGAATAAGATGTAGACATATATGTGTTTGATTTTTGTATGGATGTTTTCAATAAATGATGTGTATATGAGCCCAGAATTGTATAAGTGTTAATGGTTTTCCAAGAACCTTAATTATGCTTGGATAATTTAATTGAATGTTATTATGAGTTAAATAGTTAGAAGTAAAGAGATAATGACTTCATGGGATTTTAAAAAAATATATATATATATTTTAAAAAAATAGAGTTATTATATAATTGGTATAAGAGGAGGTCAACCCTAGATGGCTAGTGGGACGGTGTTTATCTTAATTGATCTTTGATAAAGGGAAAAATTGTGTTTAATGGTTATATTTTATCCCCTAATTAATAGTAAAATTGTGATTATTTTCATGGTTTCGGTTATGCTTTGCTTTAGATACTGCTTTGCTTTGTTTTATGTTTGTAGGTGAGCAAAAAAGGCCAAGAAGCAAAGAAAAACATTCATGTGAAGGGCCATATGGACTTGGAACATGCTAAGGAGGAAGCAAGGAGGCAACTTAGAAGAAATTGGCAAAAAAGAGCTTGGCAACCTAAAAAATGGCAAGGCCGTGCTTGGTGTTGCAAGAAGCACGACCAGGTCGTGCTCTGTGCAAAGAACGTATTTTCTCCTAGATTTCTAGCACGAAGCACGACTGTGCTTCGTGTCTGTACATTTCGTATTTTATGGGTTTTGAGTAGCCAAAGGGATATAAATACACGGGGAAGCATAGCCAAGACAATCCAGACACATAAAGACTTACTTTTACTCTGTTTTAAGCTTAGGAAACACAATTAGATTAGTTGTAGAGTAGGATTAGTGATTACTTTATGTATCTAGAGTAGAATTTACATAGATTGAGGTTTGTATTTAGTATATTCTGCACTACAGATTTTATCTTTCCATCTTTACTTCTACTCTTTCTCTTTGATTATATTAAACACTTATGATTTATTTAATGAATTTGATGATGATTTATTTTTCAATTATGTGGGAGTAGATATTGATCTAGGATTTTAGTAAACTCACTTATGGTATGATGGTACTGAATTATTAAATTGAATGTTGGAACCCTAATTGTGATTAATTGTGGATTAATTAGGATTGACCATTATGCACATGTTAAAGAGTTGATAGAATGCCTGATCACCAATCTGTAACATCTTAGGTTATTAACTGATGAATTGAAATGTGAAAGTTAATACCAGAACCTAATAGTTAATTAGGGATATTGTAATCACGAAAGTAGTTTAAGGTTCTCTAGGAATTGAATCAATTAGTGGGCACGAGAAAACCAATTAATTGCATTCCATGGTTAACATATAACTTAGTAGACTTAGGTTGAACTAGAAGCAGCCAGAAAGTAGCAATTGGATTAACTAAGGTAAGATTAGTAACGCTTGAAAGAGGTTGCTAGTTAATTAAGGATAAACCATCTCCAATTACCTAGATAGTTGCAATTGGAGGTACATATTGATTGTTGAATATCATAAGTGTGGTAAACCCTAACACTAGGCTTTTATTAATTGAATTACTTATTTACTTAATTGTGACACACACTCTCATCGAATCACATTGATTTAGATAGCTTGCTCGTATAATTCTAGTAATTGACCATTGTTCTCTATAGGATACAACCCGTACTTGCCAGACTAGCTACTGCTAAGCCGTGCACTTACGGTTATTTATAAAACACACACACCAAGTTTTTGGCACTGTTGCCAGGGAACAATAGTCAATATTAGTTATTTTGCGAAATAGTTAGACTAAATCTTTTTATTTTAATTTTTTTGTGTAATTCTATTTTGCTGATTTTTGTTCCTTTTTCTTCCTTTATAGGTGTGTTGTTGCTCTTTTATGCGAAGGGATCGTGAATTTTTTGCTGAATTTGACCCAGAGATTGAATGCACCCTACAAAGAAGGAGAAGAAGATAGTAGTAAGATCATCCTTTACCACTTACTATGGTGGACAGAGATAACCAATCTCTTAAAGATTTCACCACCCCAGATACACATGGTTTGAACACAAGCATTGTCATACCAGTTGTTGAGGCCACCAACTTTGAGCTAAAGCCATCTCTTCTGCGGATGGTTCAGTAAAATTAGTTTGGAGGGTCTCCTACTAAAGACCCCAATCTCCATCTTTAAGCGTTTTTGGAGTACTGTGACACATTAAAGCTGAATGGAGTATCCTCTGATGCCATCAGACTGAGATTGTTCCCATTCTCTTTAAGGGACAAGGCCCGTACATGGTTGCACTTTCTTCCATTAGGGTCCATCACTACTTGGCAGTAACTTTCTCAAGCTTTCTTGGCCAAGTATTACCCACCAAGTAAAACAGCTCATCTTAGGAACCAAATCACTACCTTTGCTCAAAAAAATGGTGAGTCTTTGTATGATGTTTGGGAGAGATTTAAATAACTTCTCAGAATATGTCCACACCATGGGTTGGAAAAGTGGCTCATAGTCCATACATTCTACAATGGACTAGCATACAACACCCGAATGTCTGTGGATGCTGCAATAGGAGGAGCCATTATGAATAAAAGAGTTGATGAAGCATATGAGCTTATTAAAGATATGGCTTAAAATCATTACTCATGGTCTAGTGAGAGGCAATCAAGGAAACCAGTAGGTATGTATGAAGTAGATGCGTTTTACCATCTCACTTCTAAGGTTGATGCATTATTTTAGAATATAGATAAATAGAGCACCAATGTTATTGGTTCTTCTTCATCTTCATCATGTGAGATTTATGGATGTGTTGGCCATATGGCCAATGATTGTTAACTTGGAAATTGTACACCTCAGGATTGTGTACAAGTGAACTTTGTGAACAATAATCAGAAAAATAATCCTTTCAGTAACACCTATAACACAAGTTGGAGGAACCACCCAAATCTCTCATACAAGACTAGTGTGAATCAGCCTCAAAATAATTTTTAGCAACCTCCAAGATTTCAAAATTAGAGGCCATTAAATCCTCCTCCACAACCAAAGTCAAAGTCAAATCTGGAGGCTCTGATGGAAAATTTCATCATTACTCAGATGAAACAGAATGATGAGTTCAGAGCCTAGAACCACTATATGAATGAAGCTATAAAAGACCTAGCCTCTAAGGTTAACTCGCTAGCTACCCATAGTAAGATGCTAGAAACTCAGATTGCACAACAAGCAAGCTTATCTAATAGGAACTTTGGCAGACTTCCAGGCCAGACTGAGAACCTTAGAGAGCATTGCAATGCCATTACCCTGAGAAATGGTAAACAGTTGGCTGAATCTGAGAGAAGTGGGGAGGTAAAAGAAGACGAACCTCAGGCTTCATTTGAGAAGAGAAGAGAAAAGGAATCAAAAGAAGAGGAAAAGAAGGAAGAAGAGCCTAAATATGTGGCTTCTACACCTTACAAGCCACCAATTCCTTTTCCTTAAAGATTGGTTAAGGCTAAGTTAAAGAAGCAGTTTGGGAGGTTTCTAGATGTTTTGAAGAAGTTAAATATCAACATCCCATTCCTAGAAACCATCTCACAAATGCCTTCCTATGCAAATTTCTTGAAAGAGATCCTCTCAAGTAAGAGGAAAATTGAAGAGCATGTTGTTGTGGCACTTACAGAAGGATCCAATGCTTTAATTCAAAATAAGCTGCCAAAAAGCTTAAGGATCTTGGAAGCTTCTCAATTCCTTGCTCTATAGGAGACATGAAGATTAACAGAGCCCTATGTGACCTTAGAGCAAGTGTGAGCCTAATTCCTCTTCAGTTTGTATGACACTTCAGATAGGTGACTTGAGGCCTACCATTATTTCTCTTCATTTGGCTGAATGATCCATTAAGCATCCGGTAGGTATATTAGAGGATGTTCCTCTAAAGATAGGTAAATTTTTCATACCAATTGAATTTTTTATTTTAGAAATGGAGGAAGATGACAAAATCTCCATCATTCTTGGAAGGCTTTTCCTAGCCATAACTGGTGCAAACATCAATGTAAAAGATGACATGTTTTCTTTAAATTTAGGGGATGAGAAAGTAGAATTTAATTTGAATGATGCCATCAAACCCCCATCTCTAAATGAATCTTGTTGTATGATTGGTTTACCTAAACCAAATATGGATGATTATGCAATGAATATTTCTTCTACTGAAGCACTTGATTTATGCTCTGTGAAAAGTTCTTTTATTTATGTTAAATAAGGGGTGAAAAAGAAAGCAATTGAGAAGGAAGTGAAAGATACGAAGGTGGAACCTAAACCACCTCCTCTCAACCTCAATAGAGCTAAGGAAGAAAGGAGTGAGCCAAAAGGATCCTTGAAGGCCATTAGGCAAAGCCTTAAGCACCATACTAAGAGACAATGGATAGCAAAGAGAGTTATTCAAACTCTCTTAAAGCCTCCTTGAGTCGAAAGCATGAAAAGGAGTCGAGCTAATGACTTTAAACAAGCACTTTGTGGAAGGCAAACCCACATTTTAATTTTTAAGTTTCTTTTTGCTTAATTTCATTGCTTTAGTTTTTTAATCTTTAATTTTAGTTAATTTTGTAGGTTATGAGTTTAATGAGTGTTTTCATTTGCTTTTTAGGCCAATTCCATGTCTCGAAGGTTGGAGAAAAGAATTATTTGTAAAGGAAATTAAAGAGGATAAAAAATTGAGGCAAAATTTGAAGAAAAATGAATTCCAACACCAAACACGGGTAGCTCATGTCATAGAGCATGCTCGTGATTCAAGCACGGGCCAAATTTTGGAGATTTTGGCACTTCCAATGCCAAGCATGGGCTAGTTGTATCTCTTAACATGGACGTACCCAAACCCAAGGCAGCATTCCTTGCCCGTGTTGCTCAACACAGGCCACTTCTAGGATTTTTTGGAAATCCAGCTTGAAGCACGGTCGTGCTTCGGGCCTAGGGAATTTAAAATGTCCAAAATTTTCCCCCTCTTCAACCCATATTTCAGCCTTTTCTTCCCGTGCTTCTTCCTCCTTGACCCGTGCCCCTTCTCAACCTTTTTCCCTTCAATTTCTTTTTCCCCGTGCCCTAACCACAAAATTCTGCAACCCAAACCGTGCTCCTATTTCCCCTTCTCAGTCTCAATCTCTACTTTCCTGTGCCTCACCATGCCATCTCTCTTCCTCTTTGAAGCCCACCATAACTTCCTCTCCTTCAATCTTCCATCTTCACCTCTCCATTATCCCCTAAACCCGTGCTCATCCTCCGTTGCCCAGCCTACACACATAATAAGTTTTTCCCACGCTCCTTCTTCCCTTTCACTCTTGCAACCTGTGCCCCCCCACACACACACCTAGAAATTCCTTTGCACCCAGCATATCCCCTCTACAACCCAAAATCCCAGCCAGCATATGCCCATCTCTGCACCCAAGTTAAACCAATACCCTAAAAAATTTCTCATTCTCCCATGCAACCTCCCCCTTACCTAGATTATGTTTATGGCTTCACCTTGCTACTGGCCTCTCTTATGCTTCCCTCTAGGTAATTTATCCTCTTCTACACTAATAATATGTTGGACTTAGTTTTCTGGTTTAATTATCTCAATTCTCTACACTTAAAATCAATTTTCGGGATTGGCATTCCGTGCTTGTTGCAATTGTTAGACTAGCTAGATGGTTTATTTACATGAGTTTGGTTTATCTTGTTATAGGAAATCCTACACTTTCAGTTCATATTTGTTGTTTTTTTGAGTTGGTATAGTCTACATTTAGATTAGCTAAAATTGTCACTTATTGGTTGTTGTTACTTCATTTTTCTTGGCATTTTCTGGATGGACTTTAAATTATTATTAGAACTGAATTTTGAGTTAATGATCACCTAGTTGAATCTGAATTTAAAAAAATTGAAAACCATCCTTACCTTAAATCTGCTAAGTTTCATCATCATTTGAGCCTTGCCATATTGGGAAATTATTGACTATTTTGTTTTGCTTGGAATTGACCTTAAATTTGCTGGGTGTTGCTGGCTTCATCTGGTTTGCATTAGCATTAAGGACTTTCTAAATTTGATTTGGATTGTTATCTTTGCAGGCTGTACACATTGATTTAAATGGTACCTTGTTTTTTTTCTGCCTGGATACCATACTGGTTGGCTCTGTTTGATAGGAATACTTTTCCTGGACTTGTATTTCCGTACATTCCCTTATTTTTGCAATTGGGATTTGTTGATGCTATAATTTCTTTGATTCATCTAGTCTCTCATTTAGCTATTAAAATTCATTCAGAATTGGCTGATTGTGTTAGTATTTGCTGAGTTTGAATTGAGATTGATTGGTTGCAGACTCAGAACTTTCCATGTGCATAATTCACTAGAATTTAAATAGAATTGGTTTGCCTAGACTTTTCTCAGTTCTGCACTTGATTATTTTTTGGTGTCCTGGTTTAGTTAGTGTCATTTGCATTAACTTTTAGATCTGCTCAACCCACTCCCTATTATATTTTATTTGCATATCATTATAAATGGGCCCCAAAAGAGCCAAAACTAGCCAATCTTCCTCCCAATCCCAGCAACAATGTAGAGGACGGATTGAAAGACTGTCCTAACCGCCTTATCAAATAAATGAGTCTGGTATCGTGTTTGTTGATGAAAACCAACAGACACAATATCATACTCTAGTTAAACAAGGAATGTTGAGTACCCGATACATGGATGAGGAGTGTTTGAAACGGTTAAGACTTTTAATCGACGTTTGCTACCTAGTTGATCAGATTGGATGGAACACATTTATTGGACCACGTTACCCGGCCTATGCTAGGACCACCTTAGAGTTTTTTAGTTCAATTAATATAGTCCTGTTTTGAGGTCCCGACGTCGATTAGGGCCATATTAATTTTAGATTATTTGACCGTTGATTTAGTTTAACATTTGCTAAATTTGATGCACTATTTAGATTGCCTCCCAGAGGAGAAAGATCAGTCCCCTCAAGTTTTCTTGCCCAACTTTTTGGAACTATATTTCTGTTTAAGGGCAATATGATGCATTAAGTTTGAAAGATTCTTTTATTTGCAATCTCACTTTTAGATATTTATAGCGTTTGATGGTTCATACCGTTTTTGGTATGAGGTTACAGATAGCTTTATTTTCTTTGGGGCATGTTAAACAATCATAAGGTGGATACTAGCACCTTCATAGCCCAACAGATAGCTAGGGTAGGTAATGCCACGAATGGCAAAGTGGTCATTAGGGGACTAGTGACTGCAATAGCTAGAAGGCTAGGATTTGAGGCAAATCTCTAGGGTTTGCAACCAATAATTGGCAGCAGCAGGATTGATTTAGAATCTTGTTTGCATATAAAATTAATTTTGAAAAAAAATATTGACTATTGGTTGTATCTCAGAGGCCATAATATCTTTTGCCTCCCTAACCTCACTACGACTGTAGTTACTAGTGAGGAGAACTGGATCTACCCTCTAGGATAAGGTAAAGAGGGGGATGACTTCCCCCTTGAGCCATTTTTGGCTCGACCACCCCACCCTATTTTTAGCAAGCTAACACTGCAGGTCTCTCATACGTACTAGAGGAGGATCAAAACTTCATCTCCTCACGACTTAGCCGAATTGAGGAAGAACAACTATCCCAAAAGGCCACCCTACATGCAATGCAAGAATCAATCCAAAGTAAGCAGGGAATGATGCAAGCATGGTACACTTGGTATCTGAACCAGAACCCACCACCAACTCTTTCAGAAGACCAGTAAGTAAGTAAGTTACTCCTCCTTTTGCCTATACTTTCAATATTACTGACATTGAGGAAAATGTCAAGTTTAAGCATGGGGGAGTAGACTTTAGCTTTTGGTTTTCACTAACTGAATTTATGGTTTGCATTGGTTGAACTTTTGATTCTCACTGGCTAATTTTCACTGGCTGATTTAGTTGTCCCTTGCATGTATATACTGTATATATCGTATTTCTCATGCTTTATTGCATAATCACATAGTTTGCTATTTTAGAGATAGACTGGTGTAATATAGGTTAATTTTAGCTCATGAATATGTAATGCACAATCGAATATGAAATATGTAGTTATAACTTTAGTGTCTCTCTTCTAGGATTAAATCTATAATTTTTTGAAAAATATATCTCCTATTATATGCTATTATTGATTTTAACACTGAGAGTAAGAAGGTAAGAGAATTGGAAAAAAAAGGGAATATGAACCTAGAAAGTTTTCACTCTGAGCACCCCTTCAAGGCACCAAAAAGGCCTTAGTATGAGTACCTAGCTACCTATACCCTAGTGAGATGGTGCATAAAATGCACTCATTGTATATTTCTATAAAATAATAATGGAAAAAAGGAGAAAAGAAAGAAAAGGAAAGTGAGAAATAAAAGAGTTTGAGTGAAAAAGAGAGAGTGATAAAATAGAAATAAGGGTAAGGCAACAGAGGAAGATCTAAAGGATGAAGTGGCTTACTTGAGTGTCTAAAAATCAATTTGACACATACATTCAATGGTAACAATAGAATTCGATATATAATAGGAGAATTTTAGGTTTAGTTTTAGAAGAACAGAGACTATCTGGTAAATTTCTATTCATATATTTGTTGTGTGCACATTGATTGAGTGAAAAAAATACCAGTATTACATTTCTCTATCATTTGGAATTTGAATGCACCTTCTCCCTTCCTACTGATCTGACATATTATTTGCTTGAGGACAAGCAAAGGTTTAAGCATGGGGGACTCGATAAAGGGGAAAATTGAGTGCTTAATGGTTATATATTATCCCCTAATTAATAGTAAACTTGTGATTATTTCCCTTCTTTTGGTTATGCTTTGCTTTGGATACTGCTTTGGTTTGTTTTATGTTTGTAGGTGAGCAAAAAAGGCCAAGAAGCAAGGGAAACACTCATGTAAAGGGACATATGAACTTTGAATAAGTTGAGGAGGAAGCAAGGAGGAAACTAAGAAGAAATTGGCAAGAAACGAACTTGGCAGCCTCAAACACGGCCAGGCTGTGCTCTATGCAAAGAACGTATTTTCTCCTAGATTTGTAGCACGAAGCACGGCCAGGCTGTGTCTTGAAGGACGGCCGTGCTTCGTGTCTATACACTCTGTATTTTTTAGGGTTTCGAGCATACAAAGGGATATAAATATATGGGGAAGCACAACCAAGACAATCTAGACACATAGAGGCTTACTTTTACTCTTAGGAAACATCTTTAGATTATTTTTAGAGTAGGATTAGTGATTACTTTATGCATCTAGAGTAGAATTTACATAGATTGAAGTTTGTATTCAGTATATTCTGCACTCCAGGGTTTATCTTTCCATCTGTACTTCTACTTTTACTTCTACTCTTTCTCTTTGATTGTATTAAACACTTATGATTTATTTAATGAATTTGATGATGATTTATCTTTCAATTATGTGTGAGTAGATATTGATCTAGGGTTTTGGTAAACTCACTTATGGTATGATGATACTGAATTATTAAGTTGAATGTTGGAACCCCAACTGTGATTAATTGTGGATTAATTAGGATTAACTATTATGCGTATGTTTAAGAATTGATAGAATGCCTGATCACCAATCTGTCACGTCTTAGGTTATTAACTAATGAACTGAAAGGTGAAAATTAATACCAGAACCTAATAATTAATAAGGGATATCTTAATTAGGGAAGTAGTTTAAGCTTCTCTAAGAATTGAATCAATTAGTGGGCACGAGAAAACCTATTAATTGCATTCCATTGTTGGCATAGAACTTAATGGACTTAGGTTGAACTAAGAACCATGAAAGTAGGCAATTGGATTAACCTAGGTATGATTAGTAATGCTTTAAAGAGGTTGTTAAACCATCCCCAGTTACCTAGATAATTGCAATTAGAGCTACATATTGATTGTTGAATATCATAAGTATGGTAAACCCTAACCCTAGGATTTTGTTAATTGAATTACTTATTTACTTAATTGTGACACACTCTTTCATCGAATTACATTGATTTAGATAGCTTGCTTTGTATAATTTGAGTAATTGACCATTGTTCTTTATGGGATATGACCCGTACTCACCAAACTAGTTACAGCTACGCCATGCGCTTGTGGTTATTTATAAAACACAGACAACAATCTTATAGTGTGTTGAGTGTGTTTATGGTTATGTTGTGTAGGGGATTAGTGATTTCATATAGGTAAGAAATTATTAGTGTTTCCTATCTATATGTCAAGGTGGTGTTACAACTGCTATAAATATTTTTCAACTAACTATTAGGCTTAATCATCTTAATAACAGCATAACTTTGTTTTTGCCACAGTAGGATATGGCACCCCCATGGAGGAAACCTGAAAACAATGTGGAAGAAACCCTGCATAACTTGGCTATAGCAATTCGAGACCAAGTCACAACTTGGCACAACTTGGCAACATCTCCAGAACAGTAACAACCTAAATGGAGAAAATAATGCAAACAACTAGAAGAATGGAAATGATAGTGGCCTATCTATGTTTCTATGAACTATACCACCTTCTTTCAAAGGTGGCTATGACCCAACGGTAGCCGAAAGGTTGATAAGGGAATTAGAGAAGATCTTTGAGGTGATGGGTTGCACTAATGAGCAGCAGGTTGTCTTTGCTATAGATATGCTGAAGGACGAAGCTAAGTGTTGATGGCGAAGGGTCAGAGAGCTACTAACTCACTAAAGGAGGCAGATCACCTGGCAAGTGTTTAAAGACATTTTCCTAGAGAAGTACTTTCCAAGTACTATGTGGAATGAGAAAGAGATCAAATTTCTCTAACTCATACAGGGTAATATGTCAGTAGATCAATACATTGCTAAGTTCGAGGAGTTTTTTATGTTCTCTTCTTACTTGAGGTTTAACCCTAATAAAGCATGGAAGGCTGTTAAGTTTAAAGTAGGACTGAACCCAAAAATTAGGAATATAGTGGTAGCCTTAGAAATAAGGGAGTTTGTGCCCTTGATAAATAAATCTAGATTTTTGGTGAAGAGTTTAAGGGTAGTGAAGGACGAGAAGCTGAGGTGAAACCTATGGAAACGGAAGAAACATTTCCTCAACCTTAGCAAAAATGTGAGGGAAAGAGGATATAGAGCTGGTAAGAGGCCATTGACTGGGGTCTTAACCTTTTTAATAAGACTTGCCATAGTCAAGTGCACTAAGTGCGAACGTATACATAGTAACCGGTCATGCTACATGGGACCAGATGTCTACTTCAAATACGGACAGAAGGGTCATTTTACGAAGAAAAGCCCACAGAATGTGGGGAAACAATTGAAATAAAGGCCTCGGGTGAAAGGAAGGGTTTTCACCCTACGAAACCACAAGGAAACTCAATCTTCTAAAATAATTCAAGCTACGTACTATGTAACATCTCGTAATTTTTGTTTTTCATTAATAATGTTTTGTTATAAACAAATATATTTTTATTTTTTTAAAAAGGATTATGTTATACTAAAAGCAAGTATATTTTTAATTAAAATAATTATTTTTTTCTCAAAATAATTATATTAGCATTTAATAAATTTTTGTTGTATTTTTAGAAATATTTTTTCTTTTATTATATATAAAGATATTTATTTAATGATTTGTTTATTACAATTTTAATCAAGAAAAATCACGATTTAAGAATATAACTAAAGGTTTATGAGAATGTAAATTTTTTTAGAAATTTTTGGGATATTTTAGGATAAAAACTAGAATTTATATGAATTGATTGTTTGATTTGCTTATGTGAAACAATATGACGAATGGCTAATATAATATTGATAGTGAGTTATGATGTGATCGAGATTGCTAACTCCAAGATAGTGATTTGAAATAAAGTGAGTGTTTTGAAAATAGATTTAAATCTCTTTTTGGATGGATGAGTTGGAATCTATATATATAAATGAATTTGGTAAGTTATGGGTCGGATTGAATTTGAGAGCAGAGAATCTATGAAGGTAATATTTTCAATGATATATTTAATAATAATATGTATAAGCATTATGATAAAGGAAGGTTTACTCATGGAAATTTAAAATTTAAGGTATGCAAAATGGGTAATTCATGTGAAGGGCTTTTAGATAGACATAAATTTTTCATGATTGATTGTTAAGATATTGCATAAGCATGTTAAAGAATAAAGTCACAATAGGTTGAATTTTTTTAAGTGTTTTGAAGTGCGATCTAGCTGATACAATATGAAGATATCATCAATAGAAGAAACTATTAATAAAAGAGTTGCAAGTAGTGAGCAATCATGGAAGTAAGTAACCAGTAATTTAATTTCTCCTTTAGCAACCATAAGTTATTACAAAAAAAGGGGGGCTAAGGATATTTGGCAGTGGTGAGAGATGTTGATATAAAGTATACTAATGTAGATCAGGTTCCAGTAATTAGGAAATTTCCTGATGTGTTTTCAGAAGAATGGCCTAGATTACCCTCGAAACGAAAAATAGAATTTGATATTGATTGACTTCTTGGAACCCAACTAGTATCTATATCCCTATATAAAATGATATCGATTAAATTTTAAAAAAAACTAGTTACAAAGCTTGTTAGATAAGGGATTTAAATGCCCTAGTACTTTTATTTGGAGTGCTCCAGTTCTATTTGTGAAAAAAAAAGATGGATCATTATGACTATGCATAAATTATAGACAGTTGAATAAGGTGACAGTGTGAAATAAATACCCATTACCTCGTATAGATGATCTGTTTCTGTTTGATCAGTTACAAGTTTCTCAATGTTTTTTAAAAATTGATTTGAGATATGAGTAACATTAATTGAGGATAAGAGAAGAGGATGTATGAAAAAAAAATTTAGGACTCATTATGGGCATTATGAGTCCTTGGTTATGTTATTTAGTTTGACAAATATCCTAGCTACATTCATAGATTTAATGAATAGTAATTAGGTCATCCCTGGATCAACTTGTTATTATATTTATTGATGATATACTAGAATACTTTAAAAGTTCAGAGGATCATAAACAACATTCAAATATAGTTTTACCAACTCTAAGGGAGTATGGTTGGTAAAGATAGTATCCAAGTAGACTCTAAGAAAGTAAAAGTGGTACAATAATAGCTACGTTTTACTACATCTAAAGATGAAGATCCAAATCCAATTTCTGCTTCCTACGATTGTCTGTCGTCCATTCTATTTGAGCCATAGTTGGATCAGGTACATGAACATATGCTTGTAAAGCTTCAATCAAATCCTCAACATTTGAAGCCGAAATGAGAATTCGTCATGCTGAGTGTGAGATGAACCTTTGTTCCACAGCCTGATCAAGAAAGGACAACAGACCATCAAAGAAGTGGTTAACATTTAACAAACCTATCGGTTTGTGATGAATATTTAGTTATTCCCAAGAGACTATTTGGAAAATTTCTTCTAAAGTACCAAAACCCCTTGGTAAAGCAATGAAGGCATCAGCATTGCTCATCATTCTAGCCATGCGCTCATGCATGGAAGCTAACCTAAACTCTTACCTAATTGTCTTTCCTACGATGTTAGATGCAGCTAGAGCTATAGAAATAATACCTAGAACTTGGCATCCTCCTACATGGGCAGTTGTTGACACACACCCCATTAATCTACGATTGCCTCCACCGTAGACTAAATGAATTTTTCTTCTGGCCAGTACCATACCCAGGTTTTGTGCAGCTTTCACATACTCTCCATCTGTTTCAGGACTGGAACTACAAAAGACAAATATTTCAAAATTGACGAAATGCAATTCCCTCCATGGCTGCACGCACCCTAACTTTGAGTATGAGAAGATAAAGATACTAATGTGTGTATTTATAGAACTCAGAGAAGGGCATACTTATGATAGATATACAAATATGATAAGTATAATTAGAACATCTATGTAAGTGATTAGTGTATATAAGTTAAATTAAAGGTGAAATTTTAAAAAATGACGGCAAGCATGTATATGTACAATAATTGTGATAGTCGCTCATATTAGGCATATAAAGAGAATAAGGTTAAGATATCACTAGAAATTTGTCTTTTCCTTGTTGTTCTTGATGAAGCATTGATGTCTTGATTCTTGTAGGGAAGTTGTAAGTAATAGGTGTAATTGTAAAAAAGAGTGAAAATGCAAACAAGTTAGTTGTTGAAGAGGGACAATCAAATTATTTATTTTGTTTTCCCAATGTTCTTGCCAATCGACTATCGGTATTATTAATTCGACTAACTATTTTGAGAAATTTTAATTTGGACTGATTATTTTACAGTTGATTGTTTATATTTATTTTGAAGCAATCAACTGCATCCTACCAGTTAACTACGTATTCTTTGATTTTCACAAACTTTTATAAGCTCAGAAATGCTTCTTTTCAATGCAATATTATTCCATTGAATGACAGTAGCTTTGAATTAAATTTTGGCATATATATTCAAAATTTGCGGCCACCAATTTTTATCGAAATAGCAGCTATATGTTTTTACAGATTTTCAAGAATTACGGCCACCGATTTTAATTTTCTTTCAATGCTTTGTCCAAATTTCTAACTTCCTATTTTGGCACCATGCTCTATTAAGTATTCCACATTTTTTGATGCATTGTCCTACATTAATATTTGGTATTAAATGCAAGATTCTTTTTCCCTATTATAAGGAGGATTAATTTCTTTTCTTTGAAACTCAGTTATTATGGTGTCCAATTGGTTAGTAGGTTAAAGTAATAGAGATTTTGAAAGGAGTGGACAGATTATGATCTTATGGTGTTTTGACGAATATAATCAAGAGAATTATTGGTGTTGAAGTTTTTGAGAAATAAAATATGGGAAGTAAGATTTAAATTAATATTTGAACTCTTAATTTGGAACAATGGAGAATACTATGAGAATTATGTCCGAAAATAATGTAAGTGATTAAGATATTTGTGTTAAAGGTTTATATTATGCTAAATTGAGTCTAGTATGTAGGATGTGAATTATGTGAAAATTGAGAATTCATGTATGAGTAATTGTTAGGAAAAATCTTCTTGAAATGATTGGTTGAATTAAATAGGATTGATATAAGTTAGAATGAGGTGCTTTTAGATATGATGAAGGAAATGTTTGATATTTTTGATAATGAATTTATTGGTGTTAATAAAAGGGTATAGAGTTACTGTGATGAGGAAAGTTAGAATTGTTAGACATGTGCCGGTGGTACATAAACATTAAAAAGGATTGGTGGATTTATTGCTATGTATGTTTAACATATTGATTAATGGATTTTAGGATAAAAATAGATGATAGATTCAGATGATGTTATTCATGGGATGATGTTGACATGTGAGAATGATAGTTACCCCAATATGGATGTGAATATGTTCTTTTATGAGTGTTTTTTCTAATATCAATCCATAGATAATCCATGCGAGATTGATTAGAAAATGAATACAAATAATTCAATACAAGCCAAAAGTCTAAAGGAATTATGCATGTTGAGCACTAGAAATTATCAATTGGTGACCACATATTTTTTAAGAAATCACCAATGAAAGAGGTAATGAGGTTTCGAAAGAAGTACATATTAGATTCTTCTTATGTTACCTAATTCCAAAAAAATTCAATTGGACAAAAATTTGGCTTAACTATGGGTACAATTGATGTTTATTGTTGATCGATAAGTGAAGAACTTATGGATGAAAGAAATCCCTATGGTTAAGTTATATGGCAAAATCACTCAAGTGAAGAGACATTTTAAAAAGTAAAGATGTTATACAGAAAAGATATCCCCAATTAGTTGAATAATAAGGTTGGTAACTTTGAATTATGCCTTGATTTCATTCCCTACATGTGGTAGGATAGGCTGAAATTCAGGGACCGAAATTCTTAAGGGGGGAAGAATATAACATCCCGTAATTTTAGTTTTTCATTAATAATGTTTTTTATAAACAAATATATTTTTATTTATTTTAAAAGGATTATGTTCTACTAAAAGCAAGTATATTTTTAATTAAAATAATTATTGTTTTGCTTAAAATAATTATATTGTCATTTAATAAATTTTTGTTGTATTTTTAGAAATATTTTTTTCTTTTATTATATATAAAGATATTTATTTAATGATTTTTTTATTATGATTTTAATCAAGAAAAAACATGATTTAAGAATTTAACTAAAGGTTTATGAGAATGTAAATTTTTAGAAATTTTTGGATATTTTAGGACAAAAAACGAAATTTATATGTATTTATATAAAAGAAAATCCTATTATTCAATTATTAAATAATAATTATTATTATAAATAAATAAATAAATAAATAAATATAAGGGGAAGGGAATGTAGAAGAGAGACGGCACTTTAGCAAATTTCAAAAAAAAAATGGAGAAGATGAATAGTGAGTAAATAGTAACTTTTAACTTTTTCTCTAGATCTAAAGTGTCTATTGGGTTCCGATATCAAAACTAAGGGTGTTACTGAATTCAGGACGAACAATACTATGGTTTTGACCGATCAATTTTTTAAATCAGTCGTTGAATTGCCGAAGATTTGAAGTAAAAAATCTCAGAAAAAGGTAAATTCTGAAACTCTTGCTTAGAGACCTCCAATTGAAATTCTAACATCATAGATGGATTCAGGAGCTAGTTAAACCTTAGGATATGAAATTTTTTAGCTATCTGACAACTTTTTGTTCGTCGTGAATAGTGATTTTCGGCGATGAATAATGATCAAGCTCCCGGAGTCATTTTCTAAGTCTTTGGACCCTCCAGACACGTTTTTGAGGTCTAATTGGTCAAATTCGGCTTGAAAAAGTACATTCTAGGGCTGTCCAACCAATAGTCCTACACTGTGAGTAGATAATTCTTTCTATGACTTACCCTATGCTCTTCTTGAACTATAAATGTATAATTGTTTCTGTTTACAAATTATTTATGCTATCATAAGTTTATTAAATGTGTTAAAATATTTGTTATATTTACGAACTGACACATAGTTCAAGAAGCGTATGGTTTTAGAAATAGATTTTTAGAACTCATTGAATATGTGGTTCTAAATGTATTTATCATTATTTGATAAAGGGAATATTATGTTCATGATGCATTGATTTGTAAAGCTATATACTTATGAAAATGATGCATGTCATATTATAAATGAGATTGAATGGCAAGCATAAAGCTCATGGCGAGTTGCTTGATAATTTTACATGTATTTATATGTATTGATGAATATCGGTTGGTTGTATGGCTTGTAACGGTATCAAATAGGGGACGCCTTATTAGCTTGAGTGAGTCGGGGGAGGGTCGCTCCAACCGAGTGACAGTGGTAACGTGGGGGGGGGGGTAGGAGGGTGATGTACTCACATTCCCTGATTACTTATTGTGATTGTGGTCGATGTCACTATACATATAACAAATTGCATTGACCAGACGCCGAATGAGGCAGGTCATTTTACATTGAGTGTGTGGGTTGACCAGATCGCCAAGTGAGGCAGGTCATTTTTAAATTATGTGTGGCAGACCGCCGAGTGAGGAAGGTGCATTAAAAGTGATGATTTTATCTCCAAATCATAATATTTTACTATAGCTTATACAACTTAGCATAACAACATTTGTTTACTGATCATACCGTGCAGCATATGGTTTTGGATATCTGAATATCCTTTGATTTGAGAATATTTGAAATACGGGTCCCATATGAATGTACTTCCGAACTGTATTTTCTATGTGACACATTTTAAAATATAAGTACATCCATATGCTGACCTAAGAGGTCATAGGAGGAATTATTTGCTCACTGAGTTGTCAAACTCATTACAGGATATTTCCACAATTTTCAAATAAGAATATCAGAGTCTAATTCGGCAAATAGGTGACATATTCTCTAGGTGAGTCTACGTTGCTTCTAAGACTCACGATCTTTGAATTGTACTGTGTTAGTAGTCTAGAGTGCTCTGAATGCTATAGGCAGGATCCCTGTTTCTGCTGTACTATGATGTTTATAGACTTGATCTGTATATTGTGTATACATGAGAGATCCTATATGTATCTGTTCCCATGATAAGGAATTGAATTATGTATCTTTCTGGGCAATATCTGATAGCAGAAATAATAATAATAATAAAATGTTTATTTTACATAACGTAAATTGGGGGCGTTACATACTACATCTATGGATTTGCTCTTATGATGTTGTTTGACTCTAGAGCTAGTCATTCATTTATATTAGAAGAATGTATTAGAAAGCTTCGGTATCTTATTTCTAAAGCCCCTTGTGAGTTATCTGTAGTAACCCCTATAGGGGAAAGGTTTTTAACTTCCTTTGTATGTAAAGACTGTTAGGTCAATATCCAAGAAAAAACCTTTTTTGTAGACCTTATCTGTCTACGTTTAAGAGGTATTGATGTCATTATAGGGTTAGATTATATGTCTAGAAATCGGGTCTTGCTAAATTGTTGCACCAAGATTGTTGAATTTTTTCCTCCTACACCACAAGAGGAGATGCAATTATTAATGCTAATTGCCAATCAAGTCAATCAGATGTTGAAGAGTGGAGTACTTGGTTACATTCTCTTGTGTTTATCAAACCTAGAAGTTGAACCGAAACTTAATGAAATTCCAATAGCTAATGAATTTCGTGAAATATTTCCACCAGATATTCCAGGCTTACCTCTCGAGAGAGAAATAGTGTTCTCTATTAATTTCTTACTCGAGACAATGCCTATCTCTATTGTACCTTATAGAATGGCCTCGAAGGAATTACAAGAAGTCAAGAAACAGTTGGAGGAATTGTTAGACAAGCAATTTATTAGACCGAGTGTATCACCTTGGGGAGCTTTTGTATTGTTTGTTAAGAAGAAAGAAGGGAGCGTGAGACTATGAATAGATTACAGACAGTTGAATAAGGTGATTGTCAAAAAAATATATTATTTATTAGATCAAATGAAGGGAGCCTCTATCTTTTCTAAAATTGACTTAAGATCGGAATATCATCAGATTAGGATCAAGGAGGAGGATATACCAAAAATAGCTTTCAGGACTAGGTATGGGCATTATGCGTTTCTCTTAATACCCTTCGAGATGACAAATGCACTAGTGATTTTTCATGGATTACATAAATCGCATTTTTCAACCCTACCTAGATCAATTTGTGGTTATATTCATTGATGACATCTTGATATACTCTAAGATTGAGAAATAATATGAACAACATCTCTGAATCGTGCTACAAGTGCTGAATGAGAAAAAGTTGTATGCCAAATTAGAGAAGAGTGGATTTTGGTTGACAGAGGTGAAGTTCTCAGATATGTCATCTCCAATAGAGAGGTAGCCGTAGACCTTAGCAAGATAGAATTAGTGATTCAGTAAGAAAGACCAAAGACGGTTACAAAAGTCAGAAGCCTCTTGGGTTTGGCATGATACTACAGGAGGTTTATACAAAACTTTTCTCATATAGCCTTGCCTTTGAATAAATTGACCAGGAAAGGAAGTCCTTTCAAATGAACTAATCAATGTGAAAATAGTTTATAGGAGATTAGGATAAGAATGACCATTCCTCTTATTTTAATTATTCCAAACTCCACAGGACATTTTGAAGTGTATATTGACGCTTCAAAGAAAGGGCTAGGGTGTGTGCTAATGCAAAACAAGAGAGTATTTGCTTATGCCTCTAGGCAACTTAGACCACATGAAGGAAATTATCCAACTCATGATCTTGAATTGGCAGCGGTGGTGTTTGCCTTAAATATTTGGCGACACTATTTGTACTGGACAACATTTGAAGTATACTGTGATCACAAGAGTCTTAAGTACCTTTTTGATCATAAGGAGTTAAATAAGAGGCAATGAAGATGGGTAAAATTTCTTAATGACTACAATTTTGAGATAAAGTATCATCTAGGAAAGACAAATGTTGTAACTGATGCCTTGAGTCATTAATTTTTGCACATGGGTTTGATAATGGTGTATGAGGTGCAGATGCTAAAAGAGTTTTAAAATTTAAAGCTAGTCACTGCTCTTACTCTAAATAAGCTAATTAACAATGGTTTAAGTATATAGTGTGATCTTGGAGCCAAGAGTAAAAAGGCTCAAGCGCAAGACCAATACTTACAAGATCATAAAGTACATGATGATTTTTTTGTCTCAGAAAATGGAGTAATCATATATCGAGGAAGGGTATGTGTCTAACAAGAACAAGAGTTGAGAACTAAGATCTTGTAGGAAACACATCGGAGTAAGTACAAAATCCATCTTGGATCCACTCAAATGTATCAAGACCTAAAGAAGATGTACTGGTGGCCAGGGATGAAAAAGGATATTGTTGAGTTTGTGGCAAAATGTTTAATTTGTCAGAAGTTGAAGATAGAGCATCAAAAGCCAGTGAGATTTCTACAATCTCTTGAGATCCCTAACTGGAAATGGGACAGTATTTTGATGGACTTTGTGGTGAGCTTACCTAAGACTTCAGTTGGACATGACTCTATCTGGGTAATAGTTGATAGATTAACAAAATCTTCTCACTTTCTGTCCATAAAGATTAACTATTCACTAGAAAAATTAGCCTAGTTGTAAGTCTAGGAAATAGTTAGGATGCATGGATTCCCTTCAATATCGTTTCTGATAGAGATTCGAGGTTCACGGTGAGGTTTTGGAAGGCATTGTAGGAAGCTTTTGGAAACCAGTTGCAGTTTGGTACTGCCTACCATCCTCAGACTGACAGGCAAACAAAACAGACCATTCCAACCCTAGAAGATATGTTGAGAGCCTGTGTGATAAAGCAAGGTAAAGGATGGAATAAGTACCTACTTTTAGTGGAGTTTGCTTAGAATAATTGCTATCATTCTAGTTTTTAGATGGCCACCTACGAAGATTTATATGGTAGGAAGTTCCGATCTCCACTCTATTGGTTTGTGGTAGGAGAAAATAATTTGTTTGGTTATAATCTAGTTCAACAAACTACTGAACAAATTAGGATGATACGAAATAAAATACTTTCAGCTCAGAGTCAGCTAATGAGTTACTATGACAAGATACATAGACCTCTGGAGTTTGAGGAAAGAGACCATGTATTTTTGTAGCATTTCGACTACTAGAGTTAGTAGGTCTTTCAAGACTAGAAAGCTAAGCCAGAAATTTTTAGGACCCTACCAAATTCTAAAAAAGGTGGGGATGTCAGCATATCATGTTGCCCTCCCCCCTAATTTGTCCAACCTGCATGGTGTTTTCCATATATTATAACTTCAAAAGTATCTTCTAGATTCCTCACATGTAATATGGGATGAATCAATTCAAATAAAGGAGAACATGACATACCAGCTTGCACCGACATCGATATTGGACACCGACGTGAAGCAATTGAGGAATAAAACCATTCCCCTGGTTAAGGTGTTATGGGAAAGTTTGACTTTGGAAGAATCAACTTGGGATCTCGAAGAAGTCATGAGGAAGAAATATCCGCAATTGTTTTTATTAGGTAATTTCTAAAATTTTAAGGACAAAAGTTTTTTAAGGGGAGAGAATTGTAATATCCCTAATTTCGTTTCTTTTATTAATAAAGGTACATAAATATTTAATTAAAGAAATAAAAATTATTAAACAATTTTTCGTTATCTAAGAAAAAATATAAGCATTAGAAATTCTTCACCTTATGTGTATCCATAGAAAATGTTTCTAACATTAAGGGAATAGGTAAAGAGAGAAAACCTAATAGAAAAAAATTAGAATTAACATCCTAAAGAGAGGCGAAATTCTTGGGTAAGGAAGATAAATTTTTGGAAATAAAGGTCTTAAAATTTCAAGAAGATTGGATTAGGGTAATCTTTCCTAATTCAAGAGCTAAAGTTACTAAGTTTAACATCTCTAACCATACATTAGGCCTTCACTTATGGATAGTTCATAGAGTTTGTTGTTTCACTTAACATGATCTTCTAGCAAGGCAATTGCATAGCCCAAGCAAGAGATATAACATAGATTTGGACTAAGATATAGAAGTTGGACCGATAGCCCAAAAATTATTAAAATTTGACTAAGCCCTCCATGAGATGTAGAATTTCAGCCAAAGCAAAGGAAATAGGCAAGAATGAGCCCAAATCCAAAAGGGAAAAATAAGAACCATGGGATGAAATAGTAAGTGTAATAATAATCAAGATTATGTCACTTGGCATTAGGACAAAACATCTATATCTTACACTAATAATTTTAGCAAGCCATGTGATGATATAGTTAGTAATAATACATGGCATTAGGACAAAATAATAATCAAGATTAGGTCACTTGGCATTAGGACAAAATATCTATATCTTACACTAATAATTTTAGCAAGCCGTGTGATGATATAGTTGGTAATAATACATGGCATTAGGACAAAACATCTATATCTTAAACTAATAATTTTAGCAAGCCATGTGAGATATAATAATACATGGCATTATGACAAAACATCCTTATCCTACCCAAATAATTTTAGCCAAGCAAAGGAAACACAAGGGCTGAAAACTTTCCATCTAGAAAGGCAAACCTATTATACTTCAGTGAGATAAAAGAAAAAGAAAATCAATCCCTAAATCAAAGGAACCTTGTTCCTTATCTTAAGAACATTTTATTATGATTTTAAAATACAAATCTCCTTTTTTATGCATATCTTAACTAAGGGAGAGGAAAACAAGAACATGAGTTGTCTTCCAAAAAAAAAAACAACCAAGGGCATCCTAAGTAAGATAAGGTAGACTTATGATTACAAGAGGTAAACCACTTGATAGTTTATTTAAACAAAATCCACCATTCTAACATTATAATTTCGTCCAAGTGAGGGAGAGGAAAAAATGGAAGCAAGGTAGAGTTAGGAAAAGAGAGAAATAAAGGAGAAGAGAGGAAGGAAAAAGAAGGAGAAGTTTAGAGGACTAAGTACTCAAGGTAAGTTAGCTTAATCTCCACATGAATCCATCTTTTCTCTTCATCCTTGGGGTTTAAAACTAACCCTCCTTCTCTTATTTAAGCTGCTAAAAAAGTTAAGGGAAGGGAGAAACCTTGCTACTTCCTTCAAGAGAAAACAAGAAAAAGAATTTGTTAAGTGAGCTAGGGAAATCTTTAGGTAGGTTTAACAATACCTCTTTTTTTAAGAAAAGCTTTGAAATTTGTAACATTTATATATGATTTGGATCTTAGAACTTTGATGAAATTTACAATATTTGCTACTTTAATGATTGACCATAGATGTTGCTATATTATGTTATATGTTGATCTTGTATGTGATGGATGTTTTGAATACTTCGGTTGGTATAGAAAGGTTTGCATAGATATGGCTATGGGTGGCAAAAATTTACGGCTTTTATGCTGCTATTATGTATATTTGAATATGATAAAAATGGATGGAAGATTGTTAGTTTGATGAATTAAGTATGGCCTTAAACACCTAGGGAAGACCATGAGAAATTTCTATTGAGAAACACCCTTAGTGAGGCATGATTTAATTCTATTTTTCTTTTGAAGTGGATGATGGAATATTTTAAATTAAGTAAGAAATATAATTAAATGTTGATATGAGTAATTCTATGGTTAGGTGGAAATTTGGATGATAAATGGAAGATAAATTGATAAAATGATGAACTAGAACTTTAGGAAAGGCTAGGCTAAGAAAGCTGGATTTTGGAGTAACTAGAGAAGCTTTTATTTTTGAAATTCTGAGATGAATAAGTTAAGAATTAAAAGAAATGGTTAACATAAAAAATGTAGATAAATGTCTCATATATATTTAGCCACTAGAATCACCTAATTTGAAGTTCAAATGAGGGAGATATGGTCTGATTAGTAAGAAGTGGTCAAAAAATGGTTAACCAGGGAAGAATATATTAGGTAAGCTTTTGTGTTTGAATTTTTGAGAAAACTATATATGGAAATACAATAAATAGTTAACAAGATATATATATATATATATATATATATATATATATATATATATATATATATATATATATATATATATATATATATGTCTCAAGAATTTTTAGCCACTGGAATCATTCAATTTGGAATCCATACTGGGAAGATATGGTTAGATTAGTAAGCAATGGTCAGAAACTAACTAACGAGGGAAGAATCTCTTAAGTATGCTTCAGTGTTTGAATTTCTGAAAAACATATGTAGGGAATTAAAGAAATTTTCTAACATAATAAATATAGATATATGTCTCATAGATCTATAGGCTCTGAAGTCACTTAATTTAGAGTCCATATGAGGGAGATATGACTGATTAATGAGTAGAGGTAAGAATCATTCTAGAATCCAGGGCGGTAAATGTAAGATGTTGGTGTTTGTGTAGTTCATACAAAGATGAATACAATGATGAATACAATGTCAGAACGCAAGTGCACATATCGTGACCAAGTAATAAAGTGATGAGTGAGTATCGTCCCACGAGGAGTGAACTAAAACTGTTTAGAGACCTTTGCTGTATGAATGTTGTAGCAACACTAAGTTGTTCACAAAATTGAAATAGACATGGGTTGGCTGATCTTTACTGTAACTAGACTAAAAAGTATTAGGGAATAGAAAGGAAACTAATTGGGGAGAACTGGGGTGCTCAGGGTTGCTATGGACTTCAGCACTCAGATATGCCCTAGACTTTGCTGCAGCAAAGGTCCCTGGTGCCAAATCAGTTCTGAATGGAGTCTTCCCAGACTACCATTCCTCACAACTCCAAGGTGCGGACACACATTCCAGTACAAGTCCTTACCTCTGAATTGCGCAAGCAATACATTATGGGACTAATGAGGTACCCGTATATCCCTACATGAGGTATCCCTTTACACTCAGCTTTGTTGTCAGCCTCCATTACCCTCCCAGGTGTATGATGGCCTCGGTTTTCTTCCTCCAAACTTCCGTTATTAAGGAAAGAAAAACTATAGGATATACAGCTGAATGGTAACAAAATTGCAGCAAAATGTATTGATAATAAAAATGTGCTTCGGTCCATTACAACCCTTGTGCAACCCCAGCTGGAAACTAGCCAAGCCTTATTGGTGCACTGGTTACAGAAACTCCAGAAACACTGGTGTGCATTTTAAG
Source organism: Gleditsia sinensis (assembly GCA_037074535.1). Taxonomy (NCBI): domain Eukaryota; kingdom Viridiplantae; phylum Streptophyta; class Magnoliopsida; order Fabales; family Fabaceae; genus Gleditsia; species Gleditsia sinensis. Next base: position 56,212,548 of record CM073470.1, read on the forward strand.
AGATAAAAACTAAATTACAAAATGCAGTTCTTTCTTTTTGATAAAGCAGTAAAACAACAACAGAAAACAAAGTTCCCTTCTATACTAGCATACGATCCCCGCGTGCTGCACCTTCCGGTTTTAGTAGCACTCTAGGCTATGGTGTTATTTTTCTCCCAGTTCTTTCCTCTTTCTTCCCCAGCGGGCTCTCTTCCATTGGCTACTTTTCGGCCTTTTATAGGCAGCCCTTGTGGTCCCAGTAAAGTGCCCTGGATTGCTACCCTTCCTTCTGCTCTGCAGTAGGCGCCCTTTGTTGCACAGCTTTTTCCTTTCCACCTTCAGTAGTGGAAATGATCCTGTACCAGCAGCCTGCAATATCCCTGCTACTGTCTCCTGCTCACTGGTGGCTACTCCTGCTGTGCAGCTCTGCCACCTGCACTAAATCAAGCAGAATCATCATATTGCAGGGGAGAGAGAAAACAACCTTCCCCACTATCACCCGGGGTTTTGCTATCATTGCTATACATGCTCACTGAAATGCTGCAGCAATGAGGTAGCTACGTTATGTCCAGAAAATTCATCCCATTCAATTAAATCAAAGGGTAAAAAGTGCTCAAAACACCATAAAAATTCAGCAAACAATCATGGGCAATGCATAGAAACTATAGTGAAATGAAGTTATCAAATCCCCCCAAACTGAAAGGATTGCTTGTCCCCAAGCATCCTACTCTGCTTACTATTCATAGAAGTTTCAGACTTTTCTCATGTTAGACTCCATAACTCTGCTGATAGCTCTCAACTCTCAGGATTGCTTTCATATAAGGGATACCATAAATCTAACTCCCAATCACAGCAAACACCTTCTCTGAATTTGTGTGTGTGTGATATGGACAGTTTTGTCCAGGAGTTATTCGGGTCAAAAGCAGCCAGAGTTCCTAAAACTTTTATACTAATATTTTGAGCTTCCTTTCCTAGGTCAAGCTGGCATTCATCATAGGTACAGTCAGGGCAGCAGATATGGGGAAATGGGGTAGCTTACTGAATTTCTTCCTTTACTGTTATTTTTGGCATGGATCTTATTCTAGTAGAGGTCATTACAGCCTTTTGACGCGAATGCCAACATGTTCAATGCAGGCACCTAGTTACTCAGCCTTATCACCTTTCAACCGCTCCCCACTCATACTCTACATCCCTGTTTTATACAAAGGCACACATGGAACTCATGCATACCCCTGGTTACTAAGGAATTACAGAGCATTGGAGTGTCCACTCTACATCCCTATTTTACGCAAAGGCACACATGGGACTCATGCATACCCCTGGTTACTAAGGAATTACAGAGCATTGTCCATATTTTTCTCTTTATTTTCTACTCCCCTCCCCTCAAACTTAAACCTTTATGCCCCTATGTGACTGCCTCTTTTATAATTCTACAGGAAGCTCTCAATACTAGCTCTAAGACTAAGGACCACTTTCTGAAGGATCACCAAATTCTCTGTTGGGCAAACTGCCCATGATCCAGTGCTCATAAGAAGAGGGTGCTGTGTGATGGGGTGAGGCTGTAGGTTTCCTATTCTGATTTTTAACAAAATACCCAATCCTCCTTATGGAGTGTCCCAAAACTTTCAGCAGGCTATGCAACTATTCCACCCTCTTTTCTTCCTTTTTTTCTCTTTTTTTTTCAAACTTTTTATCAAACAATTATAACTGTATTCAACTCAATCAAAATTAGTAATTACTAGGACAGACTCATTCAACACAGGTTGATAAAAACACAAGTGGACAACAATATAAACAATCACCCTAACTATGCAAAAAGCTCCAGCGATGCTACAACAATGAATCAAAACACAAAAGTGATATGCTCCAGCAATACTATTCCCAGCAGACATTATACATTATATCACACACCCCCCAAACTTAAATTGAGCAGTGTCCTCACTGCTGATGCAATGGCCAGAAAACAAAATACACCCACAAACAGAAACAGAAACAAAGGAATTCCAAATACAGTAGAGAAGGAATAAGGGTTGAGGGAACTTTCCTGAGGGTGCTTGCAGGCATGCTGTAGCACCCTAGGGTCATTGACCCCCAGAAGATCTTGATGAACTTCTAAGCCCACTCCTCCTCTATGTTGATTGTTGTGGGACCTTTCCTTTGCGCAATACTACTGCCCTTTTAGCAATGGGCTCATCGTCATCAGAGGACACAATTTCTTTCGGTGACTGGTGGGGTTTGGGATAGGACTCCTTGGTGGAGGAGGATCCCTCAGAGGCCTTGAGTTGCTCTGCTTGTGCTTCTGATGCTGGGGCTGACTCCTTAAAGATCGCATGGAGCAGGGCAGTTGGAAATTTTATGAATGGGAAGAACTGCTTAAAATTTTACTCCAAGGTGGTGTGGAGGGAAAAGTCCCTCTTCGGTGCATATCGCCAAAAGGTTTGCTGGTGCTGCAGCAACTGTGCTTGCTATCTAAGGAGGGTGGATTGTTGCTGCAGCAGATGCTGAATGGCCTTGTCAGCTGGCTGAGTGGCAGAGGAGGAAGCAGATGGGCCAGCAGTTGGTGGGAGGTCTTGAGAGGCAGTTGGTGGATGCAGGGCTGCTTTCTCCAGAACAATGCGAGCAATGGTGGTAGGGGTGATGGGAGTAGTGTCCTTCAAAACCTCTTCATCAATGGAGACTGGTACTCCATGATTCTTGCACAGGGTGGTGATGAGGGAAGGAAATAGTAGGCTTCCCTTCTTTAGGCCGGCACATGCTCGGATTTGGCCACTTATAATGCGGCCAACGTTGAGTGGCCTACTGAGGATGAGCGCGTCTACCATTGCTACTCTTTCTCTGCTCATAGTCTGCCCATGGGTGGAAGGTAGAAGACGGGTCTTGAGAAAATGGTACCAAATCTTTGCTGCCGGCACCAAGGAGATTCGATTTACAGTGGTGGAGCCCTGGGGAGATTTATCCCAGGTAGTGCCAAGAAGGCACACCTGGGTGAGCATTGCTTCCCAGTCTTCATCCCACAGACTCTGCCAATAGCCCTCATAGTTGTCCTCCTCGTCGGCCAAATTGTAGGCCCTGTTGATTGTAACTTGGTCAAAATGTACCTTCGTTTCCCGAACTCTCACCTATTAGTCAGTTTCTGGTGAGAAGTTCGCATAGAACTCCCGAACCAGTGGAATGAGGGCCAGTTGGGGATGGCTTACTAAATTTTCCCAAGCCTTCTGCTTTACCACCGTGCCAAAGTACATTGGCATTCCTAAATCGCCAGCGGAGGTGAAGGTGAATCCTTTCTCGGTGCAGAAGTTTTTGGGCACGATTTCGTCGTCGTGCCTCTTCCTGTTTTCTTCAGAGGTGAATTTCTTTACCTTGCTTGCCTTCCTAGCCACTGTCTTGATTCTTGGCATTTTTAGTTCGAGGGGTAGAAGGTTGGGGTTTTCTGGGACGGAGGAGGTGAAGGGGGTTGTAGGTCTTGAGAACTCGGAGAGGTGCAATGAGAAGGGGAGCTGCGTGGGTGTCTAAACTTGGGAAAGAAGTGGGTTGGAAGTTGCAGAAGTTTAAAGAACGTAGGTGTCTTATGGCCTTCTGTCAGTTTTCCCACCCACCATATTTTTTTTTAACTATCGAAGCATAGCATAGGGGAACCCTTGGTTTAGAGCTGACTGTGTTGTTGCAGCAATACTGGAGCAATGCTTCAGCAAAACTGGGTGCCAAAGATTTCTGCTGCAGCAGAGAGTGCTTGTTATCAATTTTGCTATAGCAAATCAGGGACTATCTTTAGTGTTATGTTGTTGCAGCAAAACAAAAACTGGTTCTACAACTTCTTGCTTCCTAACCTGCGTAACAACCACAAAAGCTATCAGATTCATGATCTAAACTATCTTAAAACTATTAACTTGAATAATAACAAATTTGAACATGGGTTGCCTCCCATGAGCGCTTGTTTTAGAGTCTTCAACCTGACTTCCCTTCTGTTCAATCCTCTTGCAGCTGAATGGAAGTGTGCTGTCTATCCACATCACCCCCCAGATAATGCTTGACTTTTTGCCCATTAACCCTGAATGTCCTCCCTTCCTTCTCTTCTTCCAATTTAATAGTCCCAAATGGGAAGACCTTGCTTATGCGAAAGGGTCCAGACTATCGTGATTTCAACTTCCCAGGAAACAAGGTTAGCCTGGAGTTGTATAGTAGTACTCTCTGTCCCACTTCGAAGTTTATGGGCTGTATCTTCTTGTCATGCCATTACTTTGCTTTCTCCTTGTATAGTTGGGCATTTTCATAGGCCTGCCCCCAGAATTCGTCCAGCTCATTTAGCTACAGCATTCTCTTCTCACCCGCAGCATCCAGGTTCCAGTTTAGCTTCTTTACTGCCCAATATGCTCGATGTTCCAGCTCTACTGGTAGATGACAAGCCTTCCCAAATACCAACCTGTAAGGTGACATGCCCAGAGGTATCTTATAAGCTGTTCTATATGCCCAAAGGGCGTCATCCAACCTTGAGGACCAATCCTTCCTCGTAGGACCTACTGTTTTCTCCAGGATTCTCTTGATCTCTCGATTGGAGACTTCAGCCTGGCCACTTGTTTGTGGGTGATAAGGGGTTGCTACTTTGTGTCTGACTCCATATTTGGCAAGTAGTGCCTTGAACTGCCTATTGCAGAAATGGGTCCCTCCATCACTGATGATGGCTCTGGGGGTTCCAAACCTTGTAAAGATATTTCTCTTCAGGAATCTGGTCACGACTCTGGCATCATTGGTCTGGGATGCACTGGCTTCCACCCACTTTGAGACATAGTCTACAACTACAAGGATGTATTGGTTGCCAAAACTTGAGGGAAATGGTCCCATAAAATCTATGCCCTAGACATCAAATAATTCCACCTCTAGGATGTTGTTTAGTGGCATTTCATGCCTATGAGATATATTCCCTGTTCTCTGGCACCGGTCACATTGCCTTGCATAAGAGTGGGAGTCCTTAAATAAGGAGGGCCAATAGAAACCTGCCTGCAGCACTTTGTTTGAAGTCCTAACTCCTCCAAAATCACCTCCATAAGGGGAAGCATGACATTGCTGCAAGATTTGCTCCATTTCTTCATTGGGTATGCACCTCCTTATCATCTGGTCAGCACATTGCTTGTAAAGATAGGGTTCATCCCAGTAGTATAAGTTGACTTCATGCAGGAATTTTTTCTTCTGCTGCCACGTCAGGTCTGGTGGGAGCATTCCACTCATGAAGTAATTTACATAGTCAGCATACCATGGCACATCATCTTGGGACAGGAGATAGAGTTGTTCATCTAGGAATCTTTCATTAATGTCCTCTGCTTCAGAGCCGTGCTCTTCTAACCTGGAGAGATGATCTGCCACTTAGTTTTTAGTCCCCTTCCTGTCTCTGATCTTTAGATCAAACTCTTGAAGCAAGAGCACCCATCTAGATCAAACTCTTGAAGCAAGAGCACCCACCGAATGAGCCTTGGCTTGGAATCTTTCTTTCTAACCAAGTGTTTGATGGCAGAGTGGTCTGTGTGCACTATCACCTTTGCTTCTACCAAATATGCTCTGAATTTCTCAATGGCAAACACTACAGCAAGCAGTTCCTTCTCTGTCATGGTGTAGTTCAGCTGGACACCTTGCAGCGTTTTGCTAACATAGTAAATAGAGTGAAACATCTTGTTTCTGCGCTGCCCGAGGACGGCTCCCAATGCTGTTTCACTAGCATCACACATCAGCTCAAATGGGGAGGTCCAGTCTGGTGCCACAATCACCGAAGCTGTACTTAATTTTTGTTTGAGATCGCAGAAGGCTGTCATGCAGCTCTCATCAAAACAAAAGGTTCTATCCTTCTCTAGCAAGCTGCATAATGGTTTGGCAACCTTAGAGAAGTCCTTAATGAACCTTCTATAAAATCCTGCATGTCCTAAGAAGCTTTGAATGCCCTTGACCGAGGTGGGAGGAGGCAGTTTCTCAATAATTTCTACCTTGGCCTTATCCACCTCAAGTCCTTTCTGGGATACCTTATGCCCTAGCACAATTCCTTCCTTTACCATAAACTGGCACTTCTCCCAGTTTAGCACCAAGTTTGTTTCCTCACACCTTTGCAAGACTTTGGCAAGGTTTCCCAAGCATAGGTCAAAGGAGTCCTCAAAGACTGAGAAATCATCCATGAAGATTTCCACAAACTGCTTTGCCATTTCTGTGAATATTGCCATCATGCATCGTTGGAACATTGCTGGAGCATTACACAGCCCAAATGGCATCCTTCGAAATGCAAAGGTACCATAAGGACATGTGAATGTGGTCTTGTGCTGATCCTCTGGTGCTATAGCAATCTGGTTATACCTTGAGTATCCATCCAGGAAGCAATAGTATTCCCTTTCAGCAAGTCTATCTAACATTTGATCAATAAATGGCAGAGGGAAATGATCCTTCCTAGTGCTCTTATTTAGCTTCCTATAGTCCATGCAAATCCTCCAACCGGTTACAACTTTAGTAGGGATGAGCTCATTGCTCTCAGTTTCCAACACAGTCATGCCTCCTTTCTTGGGAACACACTGGACCGGACTCACCCAAGAGCTATCTGATATGGGGTAAATGATTCCAGCATCCAGCCATTTAATGATCTCCTTCTTCACCACCTCCTTCATTATTGGGTTAAGCCTTCGCTGGGGTTCTATGGACCCTTTTTCGTTGTTTTCCAAGAGGATCTTATGCATGCAGAATGAGGGGCTGATTCCCTTAATGTCAGTAAGTGTCCAGCCAATGGCCTTTCTGAATTTCTTTAGTGTCAGGACCAATTTCTCCTCTTGTTCCTCTGTCAAAATTGCTGAGATAACCACAGGAAGAGTGGATGTTTCTCCTAAATATGCATACTTAAGGTGTGCTGGTAGGGGCTTCATCTCCAAAGCTGGTGGTTCTTCTACTAATGCTTTTAGCAGCCTGGAATCTGGCATGGTCTCATATAACGGCTCTTTTATCGACTCCTGTTTGCTAAATCCTTGTCTGACATCAATCCAGGCCCATTCCTTTTCATCTTCTCCTTCAGAATCTGAGTGATATGTCCATGCTGCTGGTGGTGGCTCCTTACAGCATTTTTCCAGTTGTTCTGATGCTAATGTGTCTATCATAGACACCACTGCACATTCTTCTTCTTCATTGGCAAACTTCATGGTCTGGAGCATATTGAATGTAACCTGCTCATCCTGGACTCTCATGGTTAACTCACCTTTCTGAACATCAATGAGTGTCCAGCCAGTTGCTAGGAATGGTCTGCCTAATATAATGGGTACTTCTGCATCAGCTTCATAATCCAGAATTATGAAGTCTACTGGAAAAATGAACTTATCCACCTTAACCAGGACATCTTCTATTTTTCCTTCTGGGTGAGCAATGGATCTGTCTGCCAATTGCAGTGTAACTATGGTAGGCCTAACTTCTCCAATTCCTAGCTTTTTAAAGATAGCCATTGGCATAAGGTTTATGCTTGCTCCTAAATCACACAGTGCTTTGCCAAAATACTGGTTCCCGATTGAACAAGGTATGGTGAAACTGTCCGGATCCTTAAGTTTGGTTGGTAACTTATTTTACAGCATAACACTGCATTCTCTTGTGAGGGTAACAGTCTCCAATTCACCAAATCTCCTCTTCTTGGTCAGGATGTCCTTCATGAACTTCACATAATTGGGCATCTGCTCCAGTGCTTCCACCAGAGGAATGTTGATGTGGAGCTATTTTAGGACATCTAGGAACCTTCTAAATTGCTGGTCATTCTGCTGCTTCTGAACTCTTTGAGGAAAAGGGGGGTAGCTTGGTTTGCTGCAGGCTTTGTTGCAGCAAAGTTGCCGTCTTTTACTGTGGCATAGCTGTAGCATTTCCTCTAGAGATGGTTTCCTCCTTACTTATCTCCTCCTCTTGCTTCTTCTTATCATTTTTGTTCTCCAAGGGTACAGTGGAGTCTGTCTGGTCTTGCCCTCTTGTTTTTGGTGTTTCCACCGTCTTCCCACTCCTCAGGGCTAAAGCCTTGCAATGCTCTTTCCCCTCTCTCCTAGGGACTTCAGTATTACTAGGAAGTGTCCTTGGGGGTCTGCTTTTCATTTAATTGGCAAGCTGTCCCACTTGAGTTTCCAGATTCCTCAGTGAGGCTACTTGACTCTGGACTAAAGCATCATTTCTTGCCATATATTCCTTCAGTAGGGATTCCAGTGAAGTGTGGGCTTCCTAAGGCTGTTGTCTTTGCTGCTGGAAGCCTGGTGGACCCTGTGGTCTTTGTGGGGCAGAGTTGATCCCTTGTCCTGCACCATAGTTGCTCCAGGAGAAGTTGGGGTGTTGCCTACATCTTGGGTTATATGTGTTGGAGTAAGGGTTGTTATTGCGATTCATATTACCCACAAAACACACTGATTCTGGGTTTGAGGGACAAGCTTCAAATAGATGTGGTCCATTGCATAGTACACAAGATGGTCCAGTTTCCTGAACTGTATTGGCTGCTTGAGGGTAGGTAACTTGCTGGCTCTTCAGAACATTAACTAATGAGGCTAGCTGGGCTATGAGAGAAGTCACTTCACTCACTTCATGCATGCCTTCTGCTTTCTTTCCAGTTGAAACTCTGTCCATTGGCCATTGATAGTTGTTACTGGCCATTCTTTCAAGCAACTCATATGCTTCATTATATGTTTTGGACAAGAGTGCCTCATTAGCTGCTGCATCCACGATGATCCGAGTTTGGGCATTGAGGCCATTATAAAAGGTCTCCATCTGAATGCAGTAAGGAATTCCATGATGTGGGCATCTCCATAATAGCTCTTTATACCTCACCCAGGTCTCATACAAAGATTCACCTTCTAATTGCTGGAAGGAGGTGATGTCATTTCTCAATCTGGCATTCTTGGTGGGTGGGAAGTATTTAAGCAGAAATTTTTCTGCCAAATCACTCCAGTTAGCGATAGAGTCAGGTGGCAGAGAGTTCAACCAGGCTCTTGCTCGGTCTCTTAATGATTAAGGGAACAACTTTAGCCTGAGCACTTTCTCCGTTACCCAATTCATTTTGAAAACATCTATGACTTCCATGAACACTCTTAAATGAAGGTGAGGGTCCTCAGTGGGCATGCCACTGAATTGCCCAGCAGTTTACAGCATCTGAAACATTACTGGTTTAAGCTCAAAATGTAGAGTCTCAATCTCTGGTCTCACAATGCTCGAGTTCAACCCATTCAGATTTGGTTGAACATAAGCATTTAAGACCCTATCTCTGTCGTCCATGTTGTCTGCTCCATTTTGATTAGCCATCTCTGCCTGCTGTTGGTGTGATTGTTGTCCTCTTCTTCTCAAAAGCGTTCTTTCTATCTTTGGATCAAGGGGCAGAAGCTCTCTGTCAACCTTGCTCATGCACTGTGTCACCTGCTCACAAGACACCAGAGTAGAAGCAAAATGATCCTTCACACAGTGGAGTATCTAAAAGCAATTTTTAAAGTTTACACTCCCCGGCAACGGCGCCAAAAACTTGTTGGTGTTTGTGTAGTTCATACAAAGATGAATACAATGTCAGAACGCAAGTGCACGTATCGTGACCAAGTAATAAAGTGATGAGTGAGTATCATCCCACGAGGAGTGAACTAAAACTGTTTAGAGACCTTTGCTGTATGAATGCTGTAGCAACGCTAAGTTGTTAACAAAATTGAAATAGACATGGGTTGGCTAATCTTTACTATAACTAGACTGAAAAGTATTAGGGAATAGAAAGGAAACTAATTGGGGAGAACTGGGGTGCTCAGGGTTGCTATAGACTTCAGCACTCAGATATGCCCAAGACTTTGCTGCAGCAAAGGTTCCTGGTTGCAAATCAGTTCTGAATGGAGTCTTCCCAGACTACCATTCCTCATAACTCCAAGGTGTGGACACGCATTCCTGCACAAGTCCTTACCTCTGAATTGTGCAAGCAATACATTATGGGACTAATGAGGTACTCGTATATCCCTACATGAGGTACCCTTTTACACTCAGCTTTTTTGTTAGCCTCCATTACCCTCCCAGGTGAATGATGGCCTCGGTTTTCTTCCTCCAAACTTCCGTTATTAAGGAAAGAAAAACTACAGGATATACAACTGAATGGTAACAAAACTGCAGCAAAATGTATTGATAATAAAAATGTGCTTCGGTCCATTACAACCCTTATGCAACCCCAGCTGGAAACTAGCCAAGCCTCATGGGTGCACTGGTTACAGAAACTCCAGAAACACTGGTGTGCATTTTAAGAGATAAAAACTAAATTACAAAATGCAGTTCTTTCTTTTTGATAAAGCAGTAAAACAACAACAAAAAACAAAGTTCCCTTTTATACTAGCATACTATCCCCGCGTGCTGCACCTTCCAGTTTTAGCAGCACTCTAGGCTATGGTGTTATTTTTCTCCCAGTTCTTTCCTCTTTCTTCCCCGGCGGGCTCTCTTCCATTGGCTGCTTTTCGGCCTTTTATAGGCAGCCCTTATGGTCCCAGTAAAGCATCCTGGATTGCTGCCATTCCTTCTGCTCTACAGCAGGCGCCCTTTGTTGCACAGCTTTTTTCTTTCCACCTTCAGTAGTGGAAACGGTCTTGTACCAGTAGCCTGCGATATCCCTGCTACTATCTCCTGCTCACTGGTGGCTACTCCTGCTGCGCAGCTCTGCCACCTGCACCAAATCAAGTAGAATCATCATATTGCAGGGGAGAGAGAAAACAGCCTTCCCCACTATCACCCGGGGTTTTGCTATCATTGCTATACATGCTCACTGAAATGCTGCAGCAATGAGGTAGCTACGTTATGTCCAGAAAAATCATCCCATTGAATTAAATCAGAGGGTAAAAAGTGCTTAAAACACCAAAAAAATTCAGTAAACAATCATGGGCAACACATAGAAACTATAATGAAATGCAGTTATCATAAGAGTTTTAGTTTTCGATTTCCATTGAATAATTCATAAGCAATCTGAAGAAATGGTAAACTTGAGAGTTGTAGATAAGTGTTTTATCTTTTTACAGGCTTTGAAATCACCTCAATTGGAGTTCGTATAAGGGAGATATAGTTGACTAAGTGGGAATAGGTCACAGAACACAGTTAGGCCGTGTACTGGGTTGTTTGAGCATAAGTAGACCGTGTTTAAGGCTATTTTTAAGTACTTTTGAAGTATTTTTCAAGCATGACTGTATCCTGGAACATGGCTAGGCCGTGTTTGAGATGATAAACTTATTTTTAACATTTTTCTACCTAAAATGAACCTCATTAACTATAGGGTAAAAATAGAAACCAAAATGGAGAAAAATGCCCTATAAAATTTGTGAGAACATATGTTGGAAATGATATAAGTAGGAGGAAAGTAACTAGAGGCCATGTAACATCCCGTAAGAAAATAAAGGTGTAGCTTGATATGGGAATAAATTGATAGTCATCATATGATATTCTGAAAATAATTAATCCTATCATACATGTCATTACTGTACGATTCTCATGTGCATAGATATAGTGCATTCATGTCACCAAAGATATTTACTGTAGTTTATACAGCTGAACATGACGTGATGAGCTATATTGATGATGATTTATTGTTGAACTTACTAGGATTTAATTCTCACTATATTTCCATGTCATGTTCAGAAAATTAGTTATGCAAATTTTTCTATGGCTCTGGTTTAGTGTATGTTGGATTGAGTTACTTTAGGTTGGGAAGATCCCATAATCAAATAATATGTTTGTGGTCGAGTTGATTCAGATCCCGGTGAAGGTGCAACCACCCACACCTATATCTCTGGAATTGGTCAACCAGAAAAAATAAGATGTAGTTATTTATGTGTTTGATTTTTGTTGTACGTACATTTTGATTAATGACGTGTATGTGAACTCTATATTGTATAATAATAAATAAATTAAAAAGAGGTTGTTACGTAATTCGTATCAGAGCAGATCGATCTTAGATGGTGAGTAGGTGGTTGGTTATCTGAATTGATCTTATAGTATCTTGAGTATGTTGTAGTAGTGCTGTGTAAGGGATCAGTGATTTCATATAGGTAAGAAATTACTAATGTTTCCTATCTATATGCCGAGGTGTTGTTATCACTGCTGTTAAAGATTTTTTGAAACTAACTATTGGGGTTGATCACCTCAATAGCAGCATAACTTTATTTTTGCCACAGTAGGAAATGGCACCACCAAGGAGGAATCCGCCAAACAATGCGGAGGAAACCCTGCACAACCTTGCCACAGCAATTCGAGAATTTGATATTGATTTACTCCTTAGAACCCAACTAGTATCTATATCCCTATATATAATGATATCGATTGAATTTTTAAAAAAATAGTAATAAGACTTGTTAGACAAGGGATTTAAATGCCTTAGTACTTTTATTTGGAGTGCTCTAGTTCTATCTGTGAAAAAGAAAGATGGATCACTATGACTATGCATAGATTATAGACAGTTGAATAAGGTGACAGTGTAGAATAAAAACCCATTACCTCGTATAGATTACCTATTTGACCAGTTATAAGGTGTTCAATATATTTCTAAAAAAATTTTTTGGGATATGAGTAACATTAATTAAGGATAAGAGAATAGGATGTACGAAAAATTTATTTTAGGACTTATTATGAGCATTATAAGTTCTTGGCGATGTCATTTAAATTGACAAATATCTTAGCTGCATTCATAGATTTAATGAATAGTAATTGGGTCATCCCTAGATCAATTTGTTATTATATATATTGATGATATACTAGAATATTTCAAAAGTTCAGAGAATCATAAGCAACATTCAAAGATAGTTTTACCAACTCTAAGGGAGTATGGTTGGTAAAGATGGTATCTAAGTAGACTCTAAGAAAGTAAAAGTGGTACAACAATGGCTATGTTTTACTACATCTAAAGATGAAGATCCAAATCCAATTTGTGCTTCCTGCATTTTTCTGCCGTCCATTCTATTTGAGCCATAGTTGGATCAGGTACATGAATATATGCTTGTAAAGCATCAATCAACTCCTCAGCATTTGAAGCTGAGATGAGAATTCGTCGTGCTGAGTGTGAGATGAACCTTTGTTCCACAGTATGATCAAGAAAAGACAACAGACCATCAAATAAGTGATTAACATTTAACAAACCTATTGGTTTGTGATGCATATTCAGTTGTGCCCAAGAAATTATTTGAAAAATCTCTTCTAAAGTACCAAAACCACCTGGTAAGGCAATGAAGGCATCAGCATTACTTATCATTCTAGCCATGCGTTCATGCATGGAAGCTACCCTAAACTCATTCCCAATTGTCTTTCCTAAGATGTTGGATACAGCTAGAGCTGTAGGAATAATACCTAGAACTTGGCATCCTTTTATATGGGCAGTTGTAGACACACACCCCATTAACCCACGGTTACCTCCACTATAGACTAAATGAATTTTTCTTCTGGCCAGTACCATACCCAGGTTTTGTGCAGCTTTCACATACTCTCCATCTTTTCCAAGACTAGAACCATAAAAGACACAAATATTTCGAAATTGACGAAATGTGATTCCCTCCATAGTTGCACACACCTTGACTTGAAGTATGAAAGTAAAAATATTAACGTGTGCATTTATAGAACTTGGAGAATGGCATACTTATGATAGCTATGCGAATAGGCCGGGAATAATTAGAATAGTTATGTGAGCGATTGGTGGATATCAGCTAAATTGAAGGTGAAATTTTCTAAAATGACGACAAGCATGTATATGTATAGTAGTTGTGATAGTCGCTCATATTAAGCATATAAAGAGAATAAGGATAAAATATCATCAGAAATTTGTCTTTGTTGTCTTTGATGAAACCTTAATATCTTGATTCTTGTAGAGAAGTTGTAGGTGATAGGCATAACTGAAAAACAAAGGAAAGTGAAAATGTAAACAAGTTAGTTGTTGAAAAAAGACAATCAAATGATTTATTTGTTTTCCCAATATTTTTGCCAGTCGACTATTGGTATTATTAAGTCGACTAGCTATTTTGAGAAATTTTAATTTGGACTGGTTATTTTATAGTTGATTGATTACATCTATTTTGAAGCAATCAACTACATCCTACCAGTTAACTACATATTCTTTGATTTTCACAGACTTTTATAAGCTCAGAAATATTTCTTTTTCCATGTGATATCTTTTCACCGAATACCAACAGATTTAAAGTTGATTTTGGCACATATATTCAAACCTTGTGGCCACCGATTTTTGTCGATATAACAGCTAAAGTTTTGTTTTCCGATTTTCAAGAATTACGGCCACCAATTTTAACTCTCTCTAATGTTTTCTCCAAACTTTTGACTTTCTATTTTAGCACCATTCTTTATTATGCTTTTCGTCTGTTCTACTGCATTGTCCTACATTAATATCTGGCATTAAATGCAAGATTATTTTCCCATATTACAAGAAAAGTTAATTTATTTATTATTATTATATTTGAAACTCCACTATTATTTTGTTTTGACAAATGTAATCAAGAGAATTAGTGGTGTTGAAGTTCTTGAGGAATAAAATATGAGAAGTAGGATTTAAATTAATCTTTGAACTCTTAATTTGGAAATGTGGAGAATATTCTGAGAACCATGCCCGAAAATAATGTAAGTGATCAAGATATTTGTGTTAAAGGTTTATATCATGCTAAATTGAGTCTAGTATCTAGGATGTGAATTATGTTGGAATTGAGAATTCATGTATGAGTAATTGTTAGAAAAAATATTCTTGAAATGTTTGGGTGAATTAAATGGGATTGACATAAGATAGAATGAGGTGCTTTTGGATATGATAGAAGAAATAATTGAAATTTTTGACAATGAGTTTAATGGTGTTAATAAGATGGTATAGAATTACTGTGATGAGGTAAGTTAGAATTATTAGACATGTGTCAATGGTACATAAATGTTATAAAAGGTTTGGTGGATTTATTGCTACGTATGTTTAACATATTGATTAAAGGATTTTAGGATAAAAATAGAAGATAGATTAAGATGATGATATTCATGGGATGATGTTGATATATGAAAAAAAAATGACTTGATAGAAGTTTGGAATAAGAAAAGATAGTTACCCAATATGAAGGTGAATATGTTCCTTTATGTGTGTGTTTTCTAATATCAACCCATAGATATATCCATGCGAGCTAGAGGATATAAAGTGAAGAACTTATGGATGAAAGAAATACTTATGGTTAAGTTATATGGCAAAATCACTCGAGTGAATAGATATATTAAAAAGAAAGATGATATACAGAAATGATATCCCTAATTATTTGGGTAACAAAGTTGGTAACTCTGAATTGTGCTTTAATTTCATTCCCTACATGTGGTAGGATAGGTTGAAATTCGGGGACCGAATTTCTTAACGGGGGAAGAATGTAACATCCCGTAAGAAAATAAAATTTATTAGACAAGTTTTAGGTATCTAAGGAAATATAATCCTTAAAAAATTTTCAACTTACGTGTATGCATAGAAATGTTCTAACATTAATGAAATAGGTAAAGAGAGAAAACATAAGAGGAAAAATTAGAAATAAATATACTAAAGAAAGGTGAAATTCTTGGGTAAGGAAGATAAATTTTTGTGAAGTAAATAGAGGTATTAAAATTTCAAGAAGAATGGATTAGGGTAATTTTTCCTAATTTAAGAGTTAAAGTTACTAAGTTTAGCATCTCCACACATAAATTGGGCTTTAACCTATGGACACTTCATATAGAGTTTTTCTACTTCACATGAATTTTTAGCAAGCCAATAGGATAGCTCAAGGAAGAAATAAAACATAGACTTGGACTAGGATATAGAAATTGGACTGGTAGCCCAAAAATCATGAAAATGTGACTAAGCCCATTATAGAAGGTAGAATTTTATCCAAAGTAAAGAAAATGGGCAAGAATGAGCCCAAACCCAAGAGGAAAAATAAAAACAAATAAAATAAAGTGATGAAATAATGGTGTAATCAAGATTAGGTGACATGGCATTAAGACAAAAATTTAGCAAGTGGTGTGATATCCTACATTCATAATTTTAGCAAGTGCTATGATAATACATGGCATTAGGACAAAACATCTATATCATACACTCATAATTTTAGTAAGTGGGTAATAATACATAGCATTATGACAAAACATCATTATCCTCCACAAATAATTTTAGTTAAGCAAGGAAGATTCAAGGGTTGAAAATTTACCACCTAAAAAGGAAAACCTATCATACTTGATTAAGACAAAAGAAAATGAAATATATCCCTAAATCAAAGGGACCTTGTCCCTTATCTTAAGAACATATCATCACAATTTTTAAAATACAAATCTCATTTTTCTATGCATATCTTGACTAAGAAAGAGGAAGACAAGAACATAAATTGTTTATTTTCCAAAAATTCAACCAAATGCATCCTAATTGTGATAAGGTAGACCCATGATTTGGAAAGGTAAATTATTTGATAGTCTATATAAGCAAAACCCACCCTTATAACATTGGAATTTCGTCCAAGTGAGGGAGAGGAAAAATAGAAGCAAGGTAGAGTGAGGAAAGGAGAGGAAGAAAGGAAGAAAGGGGAAGGAAAAATCTAGAGGACTAAGTGCTCATGGTAAGTTTAACAACATTTCTTTTTGAAGAAAAGTTTTGAAACTTATAATATTTATATGAGATTTTGATCTTAGAACTTTGATGATTGGTCATGGATGTTGCTATATCATGTTACATATTATGTATGTTTGAATACTTAGGCTGGTGTAGATAGTTTTGCATAGGTATGGCTATGGATGGCAAAATTTTTAGTTTTTGTTTTTAAATTTGTGGTAAGAATCAATAAGGAATTTAAAGAAATGGTTAGCATGAAAAATGTAGATCTATGCCTCATGGATTTTCAGCCACTGAAACCACTCAATTTGGAGTCCGTATGATGTAGATATGTTTCGATTAGTATGCAGTGGTCAGAAATTGGTTAATTAGGAAAGAATATTTTAGGATAGCCTCTGTGTTTTAATTTCTGATAACTTTCTGTAGGGAATTAAAATAAATGGTTAACATAAGAATTATAGATATATGTGTCACAGATTTTTAACCATTGGAACCACTCAATTTGGAGTCCATATGAGGTAGGTATGGTCTGATTAGTAAGCAGTGTTCAGAAAATGGTTAATCAGGGAAGAACATGTTAGGATTGCTTCTGTGTTTTAATTTCTGGGAACCTTATGTAGGGAATTAAAATAAATGGTTAACATAAGAATTATAGATATATGTTTCACAGAATTGTATCCACTGGAATTACGCAATTTGGAGTCCATATGAGGTAGATATGGTCTGATTAGTATGCAGTTGTCAGAAATTGGTTAATCAGGGAAGAATATTTTAGGATAGCTTTTGTGTTTTAATTTCTGGAAACTTTCTTTAGGGAATTAAAATAAATGATTAACATGAAAATTATTACTATATGTGTCACAGATTTTTAGCCACTGGAATAATGTAATGTGGAATTCTTATGAGAGAGTTATGGACAGATTAGTAGGTAGAGGTCAGAACCTATCTGAGAAGAAATAACCTGTATTTTGAGAGAGTCATATCACCTTGATTTTTTAATATTTCCCTAAATTATTTAACATAATAGTTTTAGATAATTGTTTTATCTTGCAATTGACACCAAGATCAACTACATCGGAGTTAAATTGAGGGAGTTAGACTCTGATTAGTAAGAGAAGGTTAGATAGGATGAAAACCTGCATCAAGAAAATAAAGAAATAAAATTAATATTTAAAAAAAAAAAGAATCTTATAAATGAAAATAATAAATGACTAGTATATGCCATAGCCATTGCCATTGTATGAACTTCTTACCTTCTTAAGTGTGAAATTTTGACATGAAAATATTTTATAAAGTGATATTTGAAATGGTTATGTTCATGGCATGATTACCAATGATTTTTGGTAATAGTTATATTTTGATGAACATACTTGTTATTGAAAGCATATTTTCATTATGAAAAGAAAAGAAATGAGCACGGTCACATGGCAATACGTGTGCTGCACCAGTAGGGGACGCCCTACCAACAGTTATGAATATGTTAATGACAAAAGAAAGAGAAAGTGTGCCATGTCGGATGGAGCGAGAAAAGCCCGTACCAGAGAGTAGAAAATACTCACCCTGACCGGGGTAGCTTGATATGAGAATAAATTGGTAGTCATCATATGATATTCTAAAAATAATTAATCATGTCATACATGTCATTACTGTACAATTCTCATGTGCTTAGATATAGTGCATTCATGTCACCAAAGATATTTACTGTAGTTTATACAGCTGAACATGACGTGATGAGCTATATTGATGATGATTTATTCTTAAAATTACTGGGATTTCATTCTCACTATATTTCCATGTCATGTTCAGAAAATTAGTTATGCATCTTTTTCTATGGTTCTGGCTTTTAGTGTATGTTGGATCGAGTTACTTTATGTTGGACAGATCCCAGAATCAAATAATATGTTTGTGGTCGAGTTGGTTCAGATCCCGGTGAAGGTGCAACCACCCGCACCAATATCTCTAGAATTGGTCAACTAGAATAAATAAGATGTAGTTATTTATGTGTTTGATTTTTGTTGTACATACATTTTGATTAATGACGTGTATGTGAACTCTATATTGTATAATAAATAATAATAAAAAAGAGGTTGTTACAGGCCAAGCATAAAAAAATGAAAAGATGAAAAAATATTAAGAAAAGAAGAAGAATCATATGAGTGGAAATAAAAAATAACTAGTGTATACCCTAGCCATTGTCATTGTATGAACTCCTTACCATCTTAAGTGGGTAATTTTAACATTGAAATATTTTATAAAGTGATATTCGAAAATGGTTATGATCATGACATGATTGCATTTTACCAATGATTTTTTGTAGTGATTATGCTTTGATGATAAATTATGGAATGTGAGTATAATGAACATACTTGTTATTGAAATCATATTTTTTGCTATTAACATGAAAAGAAAATAAAATAGACGAGCACGGTCACATGGTGATCCATGTGGTACACCAGTAGGGGACGCTCTACTCATGGCTATGACTATGAAATTGAGAAAAGAAAGAGAAAGTGTGCCATATCTAATGGAGCGAGAAAAGTCCGTATCAGAGAGTAGAAAATACTCACCCTGGCCGAGGTAGCTTAATATGAAAATAAATTGATAGCCATTATATGATATTCTAAAAATAGTTATCGATGCCATACATGTAATTATTGTGTGATTTTCATTTGCATAGATAAAGTGCATTCTTGTGACCAAAGATATTTGTTGTAGCTTATACAGATGAACATGACATGATGAGCTATATCAATGATAATTATGGTTTATTGTTGAACCTACTGGGATTTAATTCTCACTCTATTTCCATATCATGTTCAGAAGACTAAATATGCAGATATTCTTTATGATCGGCTTTTAGCGTACGTTGGATTGAGTTGGCTAAGATCCCGGTGAAGGTACAACCACCTGCACCTGTATCCCCAGAACTGGTAAATATGGATGAATAAGATGTAGACATATATGTGTTTGATTTTTATATGGATATTTTTAATTAATGATGTGTATGTGAACCGAGACTTGTATCAGTGTTAATGGTATACCATAAACCTTAATTATCTTGGATAATTTCATTGAATGTTATTATGAGTTAAATAGTTAGAAGTAAAGAGATAATGACTTCATGGGATTTTAAAAAAATATATATGTATATATGTAAAAAAATGGAGTTGTTACATGGTGAGGTACCAGTAATCTAATCTTTGCTCTAACAGCCCATAAGTTATTACAAAAAGGTGCCAAGGACATTTGGCAATGGTGAGAGATGTTGATATAAAATATACCAGTGTAAATCAAGTTTAAGTGGTTATAAAATTTTTTGATGTGTTTATAGAAGAATTGCCTAGATTACCCCTAAAACGAGAAATAGAATTTGATATTCATTTACTTCCTATAACCCAACTAGTATCTATATCCCTATATAGAATGATATCAACTAAGCTTAAGAAACTAAAAAAATTAGTTACAAGACTTGTTAGACAAGGGATTTATACGCCCTAGTACTCTCCTTAAGGTGTTCTAGTCCTATTTGTGAAAAAAGAACGATGGATCACTACGGTTATACATAGATTACAAATAATTGAATAAAGTGACAGTGAGTAATAAATACCCATTAACTCGTATAGATGATTTATTTTACCAACTATAGTGTGCTCAATATTTTTCAAAAAAAAAGAATTGATTTAAGATATGGATATAATTAATTAAGGATAAGGGAATATGATATTATAAAAATAGCTTTCAGGACTCAGTATAAGCACTATGAGTTCTTAGTGATGTCATTTGGTTTGAAAAATGCCCCGGATGCATTTATGGACTTGATGAATAGAATCCTTAAGCCATTCTTGGATCAAACTTGCTATTGTATTTATTGATGATATACTAGTATATTCTAAGTCCAAAGGATCATAAGCAAAATTTGTAGATAGTTTTACAAACTCAAAGGGAACATCAGATATATGTTATGCATTCAAAATGTGAATTATGGTTTACTTGTCTTACTTTCCTAGGTTATGTGGTTAACAAGGATAGTATTCAAGTAGATCCTAAGAAAGTATAAGTGGTACTGGTGCGCACTGTCGCAGGTACTCCCAAATTGATACCTTACCTCAAAACTAACCTATAGTAGTGGGAGTAAGGGTCGATCCCACAGAGACTGGTATTACCTTATATGATTGAAAAAGGGGGGAATTGATAATTGTAAATAAAATCAAGTAGACAATAATGAAAGTAATTAAGAGAAAGTAATTAATGATAAAGACGTTGGTTTCGGTTGATATCCACCATCAAGGGATTACATTGATCATTGACAACATGATCAATCTGACAGAGCTAAACAAATATAAACACATTGGCTATATCTAATTTAGTTAATCATTCATAATAGGTTCAATGATTTATAATCCAAAATCCTCAAACCTATTTGCCTCATGAATCGCAGAATTGAAGACTTTGTTCAAAACACAATTTAGCGATAGATTAAGACAGACAATATACTAGTAGGGCTCCTAGCAATCATATGAATAATCATTAAGAAGAAGAACATATGAATAATCAATACTCAATTCAAATTGAAACAATAAAAACAAATCCAAATCTCACAATTTATGAAAATCCCTTGAGGTTTCAATCTCCCTCAACCAACTAAAAAGAACTAGCAACGTAGGACCATAAGAAAATCTAAAGAAGAATTGAAGAATATAACTAAGAACTTGGATGAAGGATTGGATGAATTATCTGCTTGCTTTCCTCCCTTTTTTATAGATTAACTCCTCCTAATCGAAGTAGGAGTGTATCTAGGTCAAATGCCATCCCATCGGGTTTCAATGGGAGTAAAAAAACCCAAAAAATCGCGAATGTCATGAGTTAATGCAGCGGCAGCGCTGCGGCGCTACGGAAATATACTCTCGGGGAGCCGCGGCGCCCATGTAGCGTCATCGCGGGCTGGGTCGAAGATGCTCAGGCGCCACGGTGGGCTAGGTTGAGCACCGCGGCGCTCCCACCTGGGTAGCTTCGCGGCACGACTCGCTGGGTAATGGGGCGGCGCTCCGGATTTCCTTCACGTAGTGCAACGACGCTCTCTTGTGAGCACCACGGTGACCAGAATCTTCTAGATTTTTCCAAAATGCCAAACATGATAGTTGTAGTTCTATGTCTTTTCTTTTCGTAGCCGCTGAAATCACCTTAATCGGAGTCCAAATGAGTAAGATATACCTCAATTAGTGACAAAAGGTTAGAAACCAACATTTTTCTATGATTTTCTCTCTATTTTCCTCTTCTTTTCTTCTTTATTATTCCTAAAACAAAAAACACAAAACTCAATTAATTCATATCTATTTTCTACTAAAATTAAACAAAAAGCAACTTAAAACATGTGAAAGACATGCTTATTTTATAGCATGTCAAATACGCCCACACTTACTCTTTTGCTTGTGCTCAAGCAAACATTGATTCATGTAAACAAAATTCAATATATGAAATTAGTGATTGGCTTACCAATATGCTGCCTCATAGTGAAAATTGTATGCTCTTAAAGAAATTTCCAAAAATTTTCATGACCATGTGCAAAATTTAATTCAAATGCAATTTATGAGTTTATTCTCTAAAATCCTTTGTGAGTGTGTTTCTTTGAATGATTTAATTTTCTTTTACCTAACTGAGTTTATATATATCAAGAATTAGAGCATGAATCTCTATGTAAGATTTCCATAAGCTTATTTTTCATGCTACTCTCCACTAATGTAGGCTAAAACTACTTCTTAGGATCAAAAGGACTAAATTCAGCTTATAATGTCGCTAGGTTATAGGGTGAGATATAATATATAATTTTAGGATTTTTAGAAAATAGGTAATAATAAATTGAAAATAAATTAAAATTACACATAATTATTACTTTTCTACGTCTCTTAAGAGCTATAAGCAATTTAAACAGTTATATCATTGGCTATTGGCTCAGCTAACACCGATTCATAGATTGAGATAAAGTTCACATGCTCACCCTGTTTAATAACTAGAATAAAAGTGCAAAGATCATAGAAACTTACTGTAGTACACATCAAAGTAAATAATGCACAAATATTAGTTATTATACAGTCATCCAACCGAATCAGAAAGTGACCCCCCCACACTTAAGATTTTACATTGTCCTCAATGTAGAATAGAAAAACATAAAATAAGAGAGGCAAGTAATAAAAAGAGGAGGGTCTAGTGAAACTTCCCTGATTAGTGATCACCAACCATCTCATTATGCTCAGGTGCAGGCCTAAAGGGTGGCTCAAGAGGTGCCGGGAATGCTATAGGAAGGTTTAGGGCATGGGCCAGCTGGCTGAAGCAAGCAGTGTTGTGCTACGCTATGGAATATTGGTAGAGAGCTAAGTCATTCATTTGATGAGTGAGGACCTTTGTTCGCTCCCATAGATCTTTAATAGTGTGCTAGGCTGGTGGTAGAGCTGAACTGCTACTAGGTTCCTCTATAATTATAGGCTAAATGCCTAACTCTTCTTCTGCTGCTTCCTCATATCCCTTATATTTCTGAATGTCTGCATAGGAAATAGGTTTCATTGGTGGAATGAGAGCCTCAATAGAATCCCAGCTGACTCCAGCCTTCCCACATAGACCAGTGATTAAACTGAGGGCAAAGAGGGATCCGCTTCTAGAACGAATACAGCTAAGTATCTGTCTGTGGATGAGTTTTCCCACATCAATGGAAAAACCTTTAAGTATAGCAAAAATCAGAATGGCTCTATCCCTCCTGACCTAACTCATATTCAAACTAGGCATGAATCGTGCTGCTACGAAATAGTACCAAGCTTTAGCCACTTTATTCATGTCGGCCCTGGCAAAATACAGTGGCTACCCATTGCTATCTAACTTCCAGGAAGCCCCTCTGAAGCAAAGAGTGGAGATAATCTCTTCAAAGTCGATGTCTGATTGGATGAAGGCAGAGTACTCATCATCTTCAATGTCAGGCAGAGAGTAGAATTCGTTGATAGCATGAGGATTAAAATTCACCATCTTACCTCTAATCCGTACTTTGTGGTGTTCATGAGCTGTAGCAATGGAGTAAAACTCCTGTACCACGGGAATGACTCCTGGTTCGGGGCTCTTGCAAAAAATCTCCCAGTGCTAGCATTTGATAGCACGACATTTAATAGACTTCTTCACTCACAAATGTTGTGCTATCAAATGCTAGAGGGTCCTCTGCTCTGTTCTTCCTTTTTGAGAGGTCTAATTTGGAAGTTTTCGGGGCCATTGCACTTGGCAAATTCACTGGGGTGTTTTATCAAACACCTAGTGTGCACTCTTGAAAAATTGAGAGAATGGATGGTAGATTCATAGCTTGAAGTCCCAATGCAGTGAAAACCTATAGCAATGAAGTATGGAGATCAACTTCAACAAGATAAACAAAGCAAATCGTACCCAATTCAGCTTGATTTGTGGCTGGAAAGTGCAAGATCAAAATTGCTTGAGAACCTTAGAAAATTGCCATTGAATCCAACCCAAAAGCTGAAAGAATTGGTTAATCCTGCAAAAGAAGATGAAAACCCACTCAATTCAAGCAAATAAACGTAATGAGAGGTTTAGATGGTTGATTGACTGTAAGAAATTAGGATTTAGGGTGAGGGAGAGTGAAGAAAAGTGGGTAAGGGAAGAAGAGACCGCATGGGTCTCTTTTAGAGAGCGTCGCGGCGCTTACCCGATCTGGGGGCCTAGCGTTGCGGCGCTCGCCCGATCTGGGTGATAGGCGTTGCGGCACTTGTGCGACCGCAGTTCTGCAATTTTTTTTTAAAATAAAGAAAAATTAAACTATGAATAGAAAATTAAGAAGAAGAAGAATGGTTGTTGGGTTGCCTCCCAACCAATGCCTTTGTTTTACGCCATTGTCTCGACATAAACTAAAAAAAATCAAGGAAGGTCTTGAAGAGTTATCCATTGTGATTCCTGTTGTTGAAATCCTTCTTAGTAAGGTTTGAGCCTATTCCCGTTGACTTTGAAGCTATTCTGGTTATCCATGCTTTTTATTTCAACTGCACCATGAGGAAAAATATTAGTAACAATAAATGGTCCCTCCCATCTAGAACGAAATTTAACTGGAAATAATCGAAGCCTAGAATTATAGAGGAGGACTTTCTGTCCTTTGGTAAACTCCTTGCGTGAAATCATACGATTGTGTAGGAGTTTAGTTTTGGCCTTATAAATATTTACATTTTTGTAGGCCTCGTTTCTAATTTCCTCTAATTCCTGAAGTTGTAATTTCTTGCATTCTTCACATTCATGTTAAATTTCTTTATAGCCCAAAATGCTTTATGTTCCAATTCAACTGGAAGATGACAAGTTTTTCCAAATACTAACCGGTATGAAGACATACCAATTGGAGTCTTATAGGCTGTTATGTATGCCCATAGAGCATCATCTAATCTGAGACTCCAATCCCTGCGGTTGGGATTTATTGTCGTACTAATGATATTTTTGATTTCTCTGTTGGATACCTCAACTTGCCCATTGTTCTGGGGGTGATATGCAGTTGACAATCTATGAGTGACATTATATTTCTTTAATAGGGCTTCAATAGTCCTATTGTAAAAATGTGTTCCCCTGTCACTTATCAAAGCACTTGGAATCCCAAATCTTGAAAAAATATGGGATTTAATGAAATATGCAACCACTTTAGAATCACTAGTCTTGATGGGATTAGCTTCCACCCACTTTGAGACATAATCCACAGCCAACAAAATATAATTATATCCATATGACAAAGGAAAAGGTCCCATGAAATCAATGCCCCAAACATAAAAAATTTCACAAAATAATACTGGTGTTTGAGGCATCTCATTTTTTTCTAGATATATTACCTGTTTTCTGACAGTTAGTACATGACTTACAAAAACGATATGAATCTTTGAATAGAGTAGGCCAGTAAAAACCGCAGTCCAATACTTTCTTTGTTGTCCTCTTTGCTCCAAAGTGTCCTCCACATGCATAAGAATGGAAAAAAGTTAGAATTGATAAAACTTCAGAATCAGGAATACACCTTCTTATAATTTGATATGAGCATTGCTTCCAAAGGTAAGGATCATCCCATATGTAATATTTGGCATCACTCTTGATCCTATTTTTAGCTGCCTTGGTCAAAAGAGGAGGTAACTGATTAGTAGCCAAATAATTTACAATATTTGCATACCATGGCATATGAATTGAAATTGAGAATAAATTTTCATCTGGGAACGATTCTTCAATTTTCAATTTTTCTTCCACATGTATCAGGCGGCTTAGGTGATCTGCTACTTTATTTTCAGACCATTTCTTGTCTTTAATTTCTAAATAAAATTCTGTAAGCAGTAGCACCCATTTGATTATCCTAGGTTTAGCCTCCTTTTTCATCACCAAGTACCTCAAAGCTACATGATCAATAAAAACAATAATTTTAGTGCATATTAAATATGATCTAAATTTTTCTAATGCAAAGACTACATCTAAGAGTTCTTTTTCAGTGGTGGTATAGTTCTTCTGGGCATCATTCAATATTCTGGAGGCATAATATATTACATAGGATGTGTTTCCAATTCTTTGGCCAATTACTGCTCCAACTGCATGATCACTAGCATCACACATAAGTTCAAAAGGGATGTTCTATTCTGGTGCTTGGATGATTGGAGCTGAAATCAAAGACTCTTTCAATTTGTCAAAAGCTTCCTTGCATTCTTCATCAAATTCAAAAGAGACATCTTTTTGAAGCAATTGGCACATAGGTGCTGCTTTCTTGGAAAAGTCTTTTATGAATCTTCTATAAAAACCTGCATGGCCAAGAAAAGAATGAACTTCCCGCACACAAGTGGGATAAGGTAGAGTTTGTATAATATCAATCTTTGCTTTATCTACCTCTATTCCTCTTTTTGAGACAACATGGCCTAAAGCTATACCTTGTTCAACCATAAAATGACACTTTTCAAAATTTAAAACAAGGTTAGTTTCTTGACATCTTTTCAAAATTAGTGAAAGGTTATGCAAACAATCATCGAATGAATTCCCATAAACTGAAAAATCATCTATAAATACCTCAATGAATTTTTCAAGGTAATCTGAGAATATGCTAACCATACACCTTTGAAAAGTAGTAGGGGCATTACAAAGCCCAAATGGCATGCGCCTATATGCGAATGTCCCAAATGGACAAGTGAAGGTTGTCTTTTCCTGGTCTTCAGGAGCAATTGCAATTTGGAAATAGCCTAAATAACCATCAAGAAAACAGTAGTAAGGTTTACCAGATAATCTTTCAAGCATTTGATCTTTTGGAAATAGCCTGAATAACCCTCCACCCATTTTGAATCCGGATGAGTACCAATTCCTCCTTTTGATTTTTTTATCACAGTTATTCCTGTTTTCTTGGGAACCACTTGCACTGGGCTCACCCAATGACTGTCTAAAATAGGGTATATTACCCTAACCTCCAACAATTTAAGAATTTCTTTCTTCACTACATCCATCATAGGTGGATTTAGCCTTCTTTGGGGCTGTCTAGATGGTTTAGCTCCTTCTTCCATCAATATTCTGTGCATACATGTAGAAGGGCTTATTCCCTTAAGATCAACTATGGTCCAACCTATTGCAGTTTTGTGTTCTTTAAGAACTTGGATTAGTTTTGCCTCTTGATCATCTTCAAGCTTGTTAGAGATAAATCCAACATAGCTTTTTCAACATGAGTATCCCCAATTTTACATGGAATAGTAAACATACCTGGATCCTTGTATTTAGTGGGGAGTTTTGTTTGTATCATGGCAGATACGTTCTGACACATTTGAACCTTTTCAAACCCCTTCAATTTTTGCTTTCTTTTTTGAGTGCATAATTCTTTCAAAAACTTTGCATATCTTGGTATGTGCTTAATAGCATCTAGGAGGGGAATATTAACTTCACATTTTCTAAAGATGTCATACAATTTAAAAGTTTTCTCATTTAGCCTATTCTCTTTAAGAGCTTTTGGAAAGCGAGGCACTACTTCATAATTTAAATTAGAAGGAGACTTACTTGTAGGTGCTTCATTCTCCTTAATCGATTTTTCAATATTCTTAGGAGAAGAGGGTACTGGTGGGCTTTCAATTTCCTTACCATTCCTTAAAACAATTGCACTAGCATTTTCTCTGGGATTCACCACAGTTTGAGAAGGTAATTTACCTGAGTTCTGAGCATCCAATTAACTCACTGTAGTTGCTAACTAACTTATTTGAGTTGTCAAGTTCTGAATGCTAGCTCTTGTCTCTTGCTGAAATTGATGAGAATTATGTACAAGAGTTTTCACAATATCTTCCAACAGATTACTTACCTGGTGATCCTGGGATGCATTCTGTCTACGATAATAGGCTTGCTGATTTTGTTGAAAATTTTGTCCTGCAGGCCTATTTTGTGCATTCCCATATCTAAAATTGGGATTATCCTTCCATCCAGGATTGTATGTATTAGCATATGGATCATACCCTTTTGGTTGGCCAAGAAAACCTCTTACAGCATTAGCTTGTTCTG
Organism: Gleditsia sinensis; assembly: GCA_037074535.1. Taxonomy (NCBI): domain Eukaryota; kingdom Viridiplantae; phylum Streptophyta; class Magnoliopsida; order Fabales; family Fabaceae; genus Gleditsia; species Gleditsia sinensis. Next base: position 56,240,608 of record CM073470.1, read on the forward strand.
TGGATTCCTCTTGAAGTGTAGGACACATGTCAGTGGAGTGCCCTATTGCTGAACATATTCGACATACTTTAACTTGCTGTAGTGTACCTGTAGCCATTTGGCGCACAAGAGAAGTAAGTTCAGATAATTGATTCTGAAGAGAAGTAGTACTTACCTCATGGGCATGTCTAATAGGAGGATCATGCCTAATGCCAAATTGTTGAGAATTGGCAGCCATATTTGATATCAGAATTCTGGCTGCTTCAGGAGTCTTATCTACTATGGCTCCTCCACTAGCTGCATCTATCATGCTCCTATCTCCCTATAAAAGACCTTCATAGAAATATTGGATTAGTAACTGCTCACTAATCTGATGATGTTGGCAGCTTGCACAAAGCTTTTTAAACCTCTCCCAATATTCATAAAGTGTTTCTCCATGCAATTGCCTAATGCCGCATATTTCTTTCCTAATAGTAGCAGCCCTAGATGCAGGAAAATAACGTTTTAAAAACATTCTTTTCATCTCATTCCAAGTAGTGATAGTACCAGAGGGTAAATAATACAACCAATCTTTGGCAGAATCTCTTAATGAAAAAGGAAAATCCCTGAGTTTTATTTGTTCCTTAGTTACTCCAGAGGGCTTCCTATTGGTACATACCACATGAAATTCCTTCAAATGTTTATGCGGGTCTTCTCCTGTAAGACCATGAAAATTAGGTAAGAGATGAATTAATCCAGATTTTAACTCAAAATTAACATTTTCATCAAGATTAGGAAAAGTAATGCATAAGAGTTGCTGATGCAAATCTGAAGCTGCAAGCTCCTTCAGAGTGGGGTGCCTCGCCATGATTACTTCCTCCTTTTCTTGATCAATGTCCTCTTGAAGTTCTCTTCTGTGCCTGTATACAGATTTTCCAATATCTGGATTGAACTCTAAATTTTGAGAATTAGAAGAACGAGTCACATGCATAAATCAAAATAAAATCATAAAAAGTAATAGACGCAGTCCCCGGCAACGACGCCAAAATTTGGTGTGCACTGTCGCAGGTACACCCAAATTGATACCTTACCTCAAAACTAACCTGTAGTAGTGGGAGTAAGGGTCGATCCCACAGAGACTGGTATTACCTTATGTGATTGAAAAAGGGGGGAATTGATAATTGTAAACAAAATCAAGTAGACAATAATGAAAGTAATTAAGAGAAAGTAATTAATGATAAAGACGTTGGTTTTGGTTGATATCCACTGTCAAGGGATTACATTGATCATTGACAACATAATCAATCAGTAATTGAATATCTATCATTGGGGTTCTAACCCTGTTTCTCCTTAAGTCTAGTAAATTAATGACAATCGCACTAATTAAACCCTAATTAACAAGTAATCCTTTAGCACATCGGTAAAATATAACTTATTAACCGCATGAAGAATTAGAGAAACTGACAGAGCTAAAAATATATAAACACATCGGCTATATCTAATTTAGTTAATCATTCATCATAGGTTCAATGATTTATAATCCAAAATCCTCAAACCTATTTGCCTCAGGAATCGCAGAATTGAAGACTTTGTTCAAAATACAATTCAGCGATAGATTAAGATAGACAATATACTAGTAGGGCTCCTAGCAATCATATGAATAATCATTAAGAAGAAGAACAGATGAATAATAAATACTCAATTCAAATTGAAACAATTAAAACAAATCCAAATCTCACAATGTATGAAAATCCCTTGAGGTTTCAATCTCCCTCAACCAACCAAAAAGAACTAGCAACACAGGACCATAAGAAAATTTAAAGAAGAATTGAAGAATATAACTAAGAACTTGGATGAAGGATCGGATGAATTATCTACTTGGTTTCCTCCCTTTTTATACTCTCGGGGAGCTGCGGCGCTCGTGCAGTGCTGTGGCTGGCTGGGTCGAAGATGCTCGGGCACCGCGGCTTGCTGGGTTGAGCGCCGCGGTGCTCCCACCTGGGTAGCTCCGTGGCGCGGCTCGCTGGGTAGCGTTGTGGTGCTCCAGATTTGCCTTCACGCGGCACTCTCTTGTGAGCACCGCGGCGCCCAAAATCTTCTGGATTTTGCCGAAGTGCTAAACATGAAAGTTGTTGCTCTATGTCTTTCTTTCCATAGCCGCTGAAATCACCTTAATCAGAGTCCAAATGAGTGAGATATGCCTCAATTAGTGACAAATGGTCAGAAACTAGCATTTTTCTATAATTTTCTCTCTATTTTCTTCTTCTTTTCTTCTTTACTATTCCTAAAACACAAAACACAAACCTCAATTAATTAATATCTATTTTCTACTAAAATTAAATAAAAAGCAACTTAAAACATGTCAAAGAATCATACAGTAATGATATGTGTGACAGGATTAACTATTTTCAGAAGATCATATGATGACTATCAATTTATTCTCATATCAAGCTACCCCGGTCAGGGTGAGTATTTTCTACTCTCCGGTACAAGATTTTCTCGCTCCGTCCGACATGGCCCACTTTCTCTTTCTTTTCTCATTAACATGATCATAACCGTTGGTAGGGCGTCCCCTACTGGTGCACCACACGGATTGCCATGTGATCGTGCTTATTTCATTTCTTTTCACAATGATAGCCAAAAGTATGCTTTCAATAACAAGTATGTTCATCAAAATATAACTATTATCATAAATCATTGGTAATCATGCCATTAACATAACCATTTCAAATGTCACTTTATAAGATTCGTATTCTTTTTTAAATATTAATTTTATTTCTTTATTTTCTTGATGCAGGTTTTCATCATATCTAACCTTCTCTTACTAATCAGACCATAACTCCCTCAATTGAACTCCGATGTAGGTAATCTTAGCATTAATTTCAAGATAAAACAATTATCTAAAACTATTATGTTGAACATTGTAGCAAAATATTAAGAAATCGAGGTGATATTACTCCCTAAATGTACAGGTTATTTCTTCTCGGATAGGTTCTGACCTCTACCTACTAATCGGACCATATTTACCACATATGGACTCCAACTTGAGTGATTCTAGTGGCTACAAATGCGTGACACACATATCTATAATTCTTATGTTAACCATTTATATTAATTCCATACAGATAATTCCCAGAAATTAAAATAAAGAAGCTATCCTAACATATTCTTCACTGATGAACCATTTTCTGCCATTTGACTACTAATCAGTTCATATCTTCCTCATATGGACTCCAAATTGAATGATTCAAGTGGATAAAACTCCATGATACACATAGCTATAATTCTTATGTTAACCATTTATTTTAATTTCATATAAATAATTCTCAGAAATTAAAATACAGAAGCTATCCTAACATATTCTTCCCTGATGAACCATTTTCTGACCTTTGACTACTAATTGGATAATATCTACCCCATATGGACTCCACATTGAATGATTCCAGTGGCTAAAAATCTGTGACACACATACCTATAATTCTTATGTTAACCATCTATTTTAATTCCAAACATATAATTCGCAGAAATTAAAATACAGAAGCTATCCTAACATATTCTTCCCTGATGAACCAGTTTCTGACCTTTGACAACTAATTGGACCATATCTACCTCATATGGACTCTAAATTGAATGCTTTAAATGGATAAAATTCCGTGACACACATAGATTTAATTCTTATGTTAACCATTTATTTTAATTCCATACAGATAATTTCCTGAAATTAAAATACAGAAGCTATTCTAACATATTCTTCCCTGATGAACCATTTTCTAATCTTTGACTACTAATTGGACCATATCTACCTCATATGGACTCCAAATTGAATGATTCCAGTGTCTTAACATCCGAGACACATATATCTTTAATTCTTATGTTAACCATTTATTTTAATTCCCTGCAGATAATTCCCAGAAATTAAAACACAGAAGTTATCCTAACATATTCTTCCCTGATGAACCATTTTCTAACATTTGATTACTAATCAGAACATATCTACCTCATATGGACTCCAAATTGAATGATTCCAGTGGCTAAAAATCCGTGACACACATATCTATAATTCTTCTGTTAACCATTTATTTTAATTCCATACATATAATTCCCAAAAAGTAAAATACAGAAGCTATCCTAACATATTCTTCCCTGATGAACCATTTTCTGACCTTTGACTACTAATTGGACCATATCTACCTCATATGGACTCCAAATTGAACGATTCCAGTGGTTTAACATCCAAGACACATATATCTTTAATTCTTATGTTAACCATTTATTTTTAATTCCCTACAGATAATTCTCAGAAATTAAAACACAGAAGTTATCCTAACATATTCTTCCCTGATGAACCATTTTCTGACCTTTGATTACTAATCAGACCATATCTACCTCATATGGACTCCAAATTGAATGATTCTAGTGGCTAAACATCCGTGACACACATAGTTATAATTCTTATGTTAACCATTTATTTTAATTCCCTATATTTAATTCCTAGAAATTAAAACACAGAAGCTAAAAATTTTGCCACCCATAGCTATACCTATGCAGAACTTTCTATACCAGTCTAAAAATTTTGCCACCCATAGCCATACCTAAAAAGTTTCCCAGAAATTAAAATAAAGAAGCTATCCTAACATATTCTTCACTGATGAATCATTTTCTGACCTTTGACTACTAATCAGTTCATATCTTCCTTATATGGACTCCCAATTGAATGATTCCAGTGGCTAAAACTCCATGATACACATAGCTATAATTCTTATGTTAACCATTTATTTTAATTTTATACAAATAATTTTCAAAAATTAAAATACAGAAGCTATTCTAAAATATTCTTCCCTGATAAAATATTTTCTGACCTTTGACTACTTATTTGACTATATCTACCTCATATGGACTTCAAATTGAATGATTCTAGTGGCTAAACATCCGTGACACATATATCTTTAATTCTTATGTTAACCATTTATTTTAATTCCCTGCAGATAATTCCCAGAAATTAAAACACAAAAGTTATCCTAACATATTCTTCCCTGATGAACCATTTTCTGACCTTTGATTACTAATTGGACCATATCTACCACATATGGACTCCAAATTGAATGATTCCAATGGCTAAAAATCCGTGACACATAGAGCTATAATTCGTATGCTAACCATTTATTTTAATTCCATACAGATAATTCCCAAAAATTAAAATGCAGAAGCTATCCTAACATATTCTTCCCTGATGAACCATTTTCTGACCTTTGACTACTAAGTGGACCATATCTACCTCATATGAACTCCAAATTGAATGATTCCAGTGGTTAAAATTCTACGACAGACATAGATTTAATTCTTATGTTAACCATTTATTTTAATTAATTACAAATAATTCCCAGAAATTAAAATACAGAAGCTATTCTAACATATTCTTCCCTGATGAACCATTTTTTGACCTTTGACTACTAATTGGAACATATCTACCTCATATGGACTCCAAATTGAATGATTCCAGTGGCTAAACATCCGTGACACACATAGTTATGTTAACCATTTATTTTAATTCCCTATAGATAATTCCAAAAAATTAAAACGCAGAAGCTAAAAATTTTGCCACCCATAGCCATACCTATGCAGAACTTTCTATACCAGTCTAAGTATTCAAACATACATCACATGAAAGATCAATATGTAACATGATATAGCAACATCATGATCAATCATCAAAGTTCTAAGATCAAAATCTCATATAAATATTATAAGTTTCAAAAATTTTCTTCAAAAAGAAATATTGTTAAACTTACCTGGAGCACTTAGTCCCCTAGACTTCTCCTTCTTCTTTCTTCCTTTCTTCCTCTCCTTTCCTCACTCTACCTTGCTTCTATTTGCTCCTCTCTCTCACTTGGACGAAATTAAAATGTTGTAGTGGTGGGTTTTGCTTAAATAGACCACCAAATAATACACCTTTCATGATCATGGGTCTACCTTATCACATTTAGGATACACTTTGTTGAACTTTTGGAAAACAAACAACTTATGTTTTTGTCTTCCTCTTCCTTAGTCAAGATATGTATAGGAAAAGGAGATTTGTATTTTGAAAATTATGATGATATGTTCTTAAGATGAGGGACAAGGTCCCTTTGATTTAGGGATTCATTTCCATTTTCTTTTGTCTTAAACAAGTATGATAGGTTTTCCTTTTTAGGTGGCAAATTTCTAGCCCTTAAATCTCCATTATTTGGTTAATAGTATTTGTGTGGGATAGGAATGTTTTGTCCTAATGCCATGTATTATCATACCACTTGCTAAAATTATGAGTGTAGGATATAGATATTTTTGTCCTAAAGCTTTGTATTATCATGCCACTTGCAAAAATGATGAATGTAGAATCACACCACTTGCTAAATTTTTGTCTTAATGCCATGTAACCTAATCTTTATTATTATTACATTATTATATCATCTCCCATTATGGGCTTATTCCTACCCATTTTCTTTGCTTTGGATAAAATTCTACCTTTCTTGGAGGGCTTGGTCACATTTTCATAATTTTTGGGCTATTGGTCCAATTACTATATCCTAGTCCAAGTCTATCTTTTATTTCTTGCTTAGGTTATCCAATGGGCTTGTTAGAAACTTATGTGATGTGGAAAAACTCTATATGAAGTGTCCATAGGTAAAAGCCCAATGTATGGGTAAAGATTTTAAACTTAGTAACTCTAGTTCTTGAATTAGGAAAAATTACCCTAATCCAATGTTCATGAAATTTTAAGACCTTTACTTGTTTCTAAAAATTTATCTTCCTTATCCAAGAATTTTTCATCTCTTTAGTATGTTATTTCTAATTTCTTTCCTATTAGGTTTTCCCTCTTTATTTGTTCTCTTAATGTTAGAAACATTTTCTATGCATATACATAAGGTGAAGAATATCTAAGGATTATATTTCCTTAGATATCTAAAATATTGTCTAATAAATTTTATTTCCTTAATTAAATATTTTTGCACTTTTATCAATAAAAGAAACAAAATTAGGGATGTTACAAGTTGGATCAGGTACAAGAACAAACGCTTGTAAAGCATCAATTAACTCATCAGCATTGAAAGCCGAGATGAGAATTCGTCGTGCTGAGTGTGAGATTATCCTTTGTTCCACGGCTTGATCAAGAAAAGATAACAAACCATTAAAGAAATGGTTAACATTTAACAAACCTATCAGTTTGTCATGCATATTTAGTTGTGACTAGGAGACTATTTGCAAATTTTCTTCTAAAGTACCAGAACCACCTGGTAAGGCAATGAAGGCATCAACATTGCTCATCATTCTAACCATGCGCTCATGTATGGAAGCTACTCTAAATTCTTTCCCAATTGTCTTTCCTATGATGTTTGATGCAGGTAGAGCTATAGGAATAATACCTAGAACGTGACATTCTCCTACATGTGCAGTTGTAGACATGCACTCTATTAACCCACGGTTACCTTCACTATAGAACAAATGAATTTTTCTTCTAGCTAGCACCATACCTTGATTTTGTATTACTTTCACATACTCTCTATCTTTTCTAGGACTGGAGTCACAAAAAACACAAATATTTTGAAATTAACGGAATACAGTTCTTTCTATAACTGTACTCACCCTAACTTTGAGTATGAAGGTAAAAATACTAATGTATGCATTTTTAGAACTCAGAGAAGGGGATACTTATGATAGCTATGCGAATAAGCCAGGCATAATTAGAATAGCTATGTGAGTGATTGGTAAATATCAACTAAATTAAAGGTGAAAATTTCAAAAAATGACGGCACACATGCATATGTATAGTAGTTATGATTATGGCTCATATTATGCACATAAAGAGAATAAGATTTAGGTATCACCAGAAATTTTCTTTTTCCTTATAGTAATTGATGAATCATTGATGTCTTGATTCTTGTAGAGAAATTGTAGGTGATATACGTCATTGTAAAAGAAAGAGTGAAAATGAAAACTAGTTAGTTGTTGAAGAGGAACAATCAAATGATTTATCTCATTTTTCTCAATGTTCTTACCAGTCGACTATTGATATTTTTAAGTCGACTAGTTATTTTGAAAAATTTTAATTTGCACTAGTTTATTTTATAGTTAATCGATTACATCTGTTTTGGAGCAATCAACTGCATCCTACTAGTTAATTACAAGCTCTTTATTTTTCACAAACTTTCATAAGCTCAAAAATGCTTCTTTTCCATGTAATATTCTTCCACTGAATAACAGTAGCTTTGAATTAGATTTTAACATTTATATTCAAAACTGGCAACCATATACTTTTTTTCCAAAATAACAGCTAAGTTATATTTATAGTTTTTCAAGAATTACACCCATCGATTTTAATTTTCTTTCAATGTTTTGTCCAAGATTTTGAATTTTTATTTTGGCACCGTTCTCTATCATACTTTTTGTCTGTTCTACTGCATCCTCCCTCATTAATGTTTGCCATTAAATGCAAGGTTATTTTCCCTCATTAGAAGGAAAATTAATTTCTTTTCTTTTAAACTCAATTATTATGGTGTCCAAGTGGTTAGTAGGTTAAAGTAATTGAGAATATTTTGAGAAACATGTCTGAAAAAAAATGTAAAGTGATCAAGGTATTTGTGCTAAGCGTTTATACCATGCTATGCTAAGTCTAGGATGTGAATAATGGTTGAGAAAAGAGATTTTAGAAGAAGTCATAGATTTTGAATATGGATAACCTCAAGGCAATAAGGATAAACTAAGATCTGAAAGAATTGTATTAGCATCATAGTAAAAAGAAAATACAAGTGAAATATTTTTTGTTATTTGGTATGTCAGCAAGTAAAAATTGAATATATTTTTTTAAGAGAGTTATTCAGGAAGCCTTAGGATCTTAGTTAGATTATAGTATAATTAATAGTAAATCTAACTTATGTGTTTACGTATTATAAGTTATGCTTCAAGTATCTTTATATAATTTTGGTGAAAGTTGGGAGAAATTATTTATCCTTAGTTGAACTTGCTCATATCAATAGTTATCAAGCCAATATACAAATGGCACCATTTGAGATTTTACATGAAACATCCTAGGTCTCTTAATAGGTAAGTGAGTTGAGTAAAGTTAAGATTTTGGAATCTAATTTGAAATAATATACAATAGATAGAATATGACTAACCTAAATTGATGATATTAGTTCGGAGAGCATGATTCAAGCATATGTCTTCGAGTTTGGTTAAAGATCTCTTAGTAAAATTTGCCTATAATAAAGTGATATTGGATGACTTAAAGTCTTACGTAAAAAGTGTTACAAAATTTCTGTTAAATGATTGATTGGGGTCAGACTTATTGTAAGATGTCGTTGATAAAGTGAAATTGATTATAATAAAAAAATATAAGCAACTCAATACAGGTCAAATGACTATAAGGACCATGAATGTTGAGCACTACAAATTATCAGTTAGTGATCAAATATTCTTGAAGGACTTGCCTATGAAAGAGGTAATGATGTTTGAAAAGAAAGAAAATGTTAAGCTTTAGTATATAGGCTCTTTTGAAATCTTGAACAAAGTAGGCATAATAGTATACGTCTAGCCTTGCCATCAAAATTAAGTGATGTTAATACAGTCTTTCTTGCATCAATACTAAGGAAGTACATATCAGATTCTTCTCATGTTATCTAATTCCAAGAAATTTAATTGGACAAGAATTTTTTTACTCAGTATCTAGTGATAACCCATTGTGTTCACATAATCATAATCATTATATCTAGAGTGGATACTTTACCATCACTGAACATCAAATTCAATAATCATCACATTTAGTCATATCAATTTTATTCATTCATTTTCTTTTGACTTATTTATTGTTTTAAAGTGTACGTATATATATATCCATGTGCTTACTTGAATAAAGAAATTCTAATTTGATAGTCATACCTCATTTCATTACATATAACCTTATAATCTTGTACCATTATTTATTATTTCAATATCCATTAGGATTGCCATCATTAAATATTATTTGAGATGTCATTATACATTATGGGAGATCATGATATTAAAATTATATCGAAATTCAGAGACAAATTATACAATTTATAGAATTGTAACATAAAGACAAATTATAAATTTACATGCCATAAATTTACAATTGTAAATTTAGATTACATAACCATATTATACAATTTATAAATTTAGAGAGAAATTATAATTATTTTCTCCATGCCATAATTTATGTCATTTACTCACCAATTTAAAGCTTCAATTGGATTAGCTTTTTCTCCAATTTTTCAAAAAACAATTGATCACCAACACCTCCAAATTATGCTCTTCAACTTAGCTATTTCAAAATTCAAAAATTCATTGCATAGGGAATATTCATGCACTGTTCACGCAGGCATATACTGTTCATGGTTACTGTTCATCCAAGAAAAATTTCATGATTGAAAGTTTCAAATCGTGTTATCCAGCCAGCAAAACATGCATACAAGGATTATTATACCTCTTAAACATGATTCGAGGGCCACAATACCAAAAAACACCGTGAAATTTTGAAATCTTAAACTTTACCTCGCGGTTATTGTTCATCGATTTTGGCAAACTTCCGTCGAGTTTTTGACAGAATTGATTGATGGGTTTTGAAGTTCTTATAACCACGAGTACAATGGTACCTTCGATATCTCAAATGGATGTCTTTATTAGGAGGTATCTATTGTTGTTTAATTAAAACTCGCAAGTGCACGAATCTATTGGAGTATAGATTTAGTGGCATGCAAGGTTGATCCCATAAGCATTGCCAATTGAGAGAAAATTCTAATTTAGATCCAAAATAAATACTTCTAACCTAGTTTCCAATGTCTTATTTTGTGAGAGGAATATTGAACAAAGTATGCAAAGAACTAATATACTGAAATTAAATGAAGATGTATTCAAAGTAAAGAAGCATGCTAAGGTTAGGGGATCCACTCTTGGTATTTCAAATAAAGATAAATTTAACTCTTTTATTACTCAATTAGAATCCTTACATGAATAAGTTTCCAATCGGAAGATATGTTAATTTAAACTCATCATTGTTTATACATGAATTATATTTACCTCCTTTTTATTGTATTACTAATATATAAAACATTCTTGTAAAATGGATTCAAGGGTACATTGTGCCAATCATCATATTGTCTACAATAAATCAAGACTAATTCAAGTACTTATCGTGCCAAAAATTGTCTATAATGTATCAAGGTTCTCGATTTACAAGATTAAAAATACAAAGATGCAAAAGATAACTTGTAAATGGATTCAAGCATAAATTGTGCCAATCATTATATTGTCTATAATAAATCAAGATTGATTAAAGCATTTATTGTGCCAAAGATTGTCTACAATATATCAAAATTCACATTTTACAAGATTAACTTATGCAGAAAATGAAAGAGGTAGAAAACTAATTAACATAACAAAATAAAATGAAATAGAATAGGTGGCAAAGCCAACCATGAACAATAAAAAGAAGAAGTAGATAGCAAAGCCAGCCATTAAAGAAGAAGAAGAAGAAATAGGTGGCTCAGCCAGCCAGTAAAACATAACATAAGAAAAGGAGGAGCTAAATACAACATCAAATATAAACATTAAAATTAAGAGTTAAATGAATTATTATTTTCATACCAAGAGTTTCACCCTTTCACCTTAGCATTAGGAGATTAGTTCTCCATAATTAAAGCAAGAAAGTAAAATGAAAGATGAAGAAACATGATAATATTATGAAAGAAAATGAAAAATACAAAATGTCTAAAGAGAGAATAACATTACAAGGACGTAGAATTCCAACAAAGCTTTCCCAAACTCTCTCCAAAAGCTCCCTAACTCACTCCTCAAGTCCTCTATTTATAGATACAATTAGGTGTGGTAGGTGTGGTAATTGTCCAAAGTGTTAGGTGGGAAGTTATACAAAGTTGACAATTTGGATTCCATCATGTGCACTGAAATTAAACCTTGAATATCTCCTTGAAATCAGTAGAATTTACTGACTCCATCAACATGAAAGTTGTAGAAAATTTCATTAGCTTTCCATCTAGACAAATCATGGACAAATTGGATACGTAATGTGTGACCTATGGTCAAAATACTAGGGCAAATTCAGGCTGGACTGCAGCAATAGACAAATTGTTTCTAGCCCACTTTTGGCCCTTTTAGTGTCTGAATCGTCTAACCATTTGAACATGAAAGTTGTATCGAATTATGTCAAATACACACCTACCAAATTTCATACAAATTAGAAATGTATTTTTTGAGATATGGCCCAAGTACTGCAGCAAGGTTGGGCTAGACTACAAACAGCAAACATATTCTCAACATTGGGTGCTTTGCCTTGAATCTTTATGTTTTAGTTCTTTTGGAAATGTAATCATAAATCAAGAATAAATTTGTGCATATATCCATTAGGATGTGTCTCAAGAGTCAATATGATAATGCTCCTTACTCAGCCATTCTTAATGAATTTGTTTTATCTGTTTGATTTATAGACATCATTCCAAAAGAACCACAATTTAGCTCTGATTCCTCCAATTAAGTTTATTTTCTACTCTTTTCTCCATCTGTAAGAAATACACAAAACTAAAGACAAGTAAGGGAGATTTATGCTTAATTATGCCAAAAAGATAAGATGAAAAAATTTAATTTATGAGTATAAAACTCACTCATGAAATTCCCCCAAACTTAATCTTTTGCTTGTCCTCAAGAAAAACACATAAACTTCAAAATTCAAATGATGAGTGAGTGATGAGTTGTTTTTTGACTCACTAAGCATTCCTCAAGGATCTAAAATGTGCAACCAAGAAAAATATCAGAATTCCAAGGTTATGTAGAACTTTTATTCAAATGCAACACATGGTTTACTCTTGAATCCCAAGTGTGTGTGTAGTAGTAGTCTTATGACATTAGACTTTTTTGCATTCAAATAAATTTATGTAATCAAATATTTAAAACAGATCTCTAGATATATGCATTTGAGACTCCATAAACTTTTTTTTCATGTCACTCTCCACTAATGTAGACTAATCATAACATTTAAGATCATTAGGACTTTCATTAGGCTTGTAATGTATGGCATAGGTTAAAGGTGGATAAAATTATATGAATGAAAGCTCAATTCACTCTTCAATGTACATGATCATTTAAAGCCTTCCAAATACTTTTCATATTATACTGTGAATTCTATCTCCAACCTTTTCATCATACTTACATTTATTTGCTCATACTATTTTTTTTAATATAAACACCCCCAAACTTATTTATTTAGGAAGTATTAACTTTCTTTTTCTCTTTTTTTTCTCTTTTTTTTTTCTTTTTTTTTTAAACTTCTACCATCCACCCTTGAACTATAGCTTTTCAAATGATCATTCCTGTGAGTGAAAGGTAAGAGTTAGAAATATTTTTATTTAAAAGCTAGATAATAATATAGGTGTTCAAGAAAGGATAAATATAACTCAAAATAGGTTGCTAGGGATAGCATAATGTATAGGTTGGTTTGAAAGGCCCAAACGATTCCAACAATGCCTAATTCATTTCTTAAATAGAGAATAGTCTAGGATTTCGCCTCAAGTGACAATCAAATAAGTTCTAGACTCTTATGAGATCAATCAGCATATTTGAATCACATAAATCTTCTTTGAATAAACAATTAGTCAAATGTACAAGATTAAATGCTCAGGATATTAGGATTCTCAAGTAAAACATAAGTTACATTAGAATTCAAGTTCACACATAACACTCAGAACTCATATGTTTTCCAAATGTTACAAGCATTTTAAACCATTTTCATCATTGGTGCTAGCTTTGCATAGTCCCAAAACAACACTCAAAATAATTTTTTTTTGAAATCTAGGTGCTGGAACCTATATAGAGATAGGAGGCTAGGCACCCACGCCACTTTTTTTTTTGAAGAAACAAACACAAAACAAATAACAAAGATTGAAAGAGATATTACCTGAAAGGAGATCTAGGAAAATATGAAGCAGCTGCAACAAACTAAATAGAGAATAAAAATTTATTAAATCAAATAAAATGAGTTATAGATGAAGATCCAAGTTTTAGTTGTCCAATCTATTTGAGCTATTATTGGATCAGGCACATGAACAAATGCTTGTAATGCATCAATCAGCTCGTCAGCATTTGAAGCTGAGATGAGAATATGTCTTACTGTGTGTGAGATAAACCTTTGTTCCACAACTTGATCAAGAAAAGACAATAAACCATCAAAGAAATTGTTAACATTTAACAAACCTATGGGTTTATGGTGGATATTTAGTTGTGCCCAAGAGACTACTTGAAAAATTTCCTCCAAAGTACCAAAACCGCCTGGTAAGGCGATAAAGGCATCAACATTGCTCATCATTCTACCAATGCGCTCATGCATGGAGGACACCCTACATTCTTCCCAATTGTTTTTCCTATGATGTTTGATGCAGCTAAAGTTGTAGGAATAATACCAAGAACTTGGCATCCTCCTAGATATGCAGATCCAGACACACTCCCCATTAACCCTCAACAACCTCCGCCATAAACTAAATGAATCTTCCTCTTGGCCAGTACCATACCCAAAGTTTGTGCTGCTTTTACATAGTCTCCATTTTTTCTAGGACTGGAACCATAAAAGACACAAATATTTCAAAAGTAACAAACTGCGGTTCCTTCCATATTTGCACTCACCTTAACTTTGAGTATGAAGATAAAGATAATGAGGTGTGCATTTATAAGACTCAAATAAGGGCATACTTGTAATAGCTATGTGAATAGGCCAGTGGCATAATTTCAATAGCTATAAGAGTAGGCTGACGAATGTCAGCTAAATTAAAGGTAAAAAATTCAAAAATGACGGCACGCATACATATATACAGTAGTTGTGATTGTGGCTCGCATCTTTCTCTGGTTTTACGTCCAGTAACCGCTTAAACGCCCTCTATGGGTTGAGGATATGCTTCCCATCCAATTTTCTTATAAATTGGCAAATAGGGTCTTTTAACGTCAAATTCCCAATACTATACCGTTTATGTTCCTTTTTAAAATGGGGTCATAAACTGACTATCCCGATGTGCACAGATCCACTAAGATGTGTCTCAAGAGACGTTGGATGAAAGTCATTATCCAATGACTCTTTACTCAAACCATCCTTAATGAACTTAATTTTGTCTTCCCGATTTACAAACACCCAACCTAAAGATCGACAACGTTTGTTGTAAGTTTCACATCCACATTTATCATAAACACCCATTCGTTTAGCTCTGTGCTTTTTAGCAAAACTGCTCTATCCTAAACCAGGCGTGTAAGAGATGAAACCATTTACAAACTCACCTGATAATCGTACCTTAGCTTTGATTAGCCAAGGGACATCAGCAGGTATTCCCATGATCATCATTAACCTCAATCTTTTCAGCCTATGCTTTGTTAATTTTTGTCAATGCATTGGGTGGAAGAGAAGGAAAATGATTTTTCAATTGTGCGAGAATGTCCTCCATTATCGACTAAAAAAAATTTAGAAAGAGAAAGAGCAACAAAAGAACGAAAAAAAAGAAGAAGATAACACTAAGGAAACCAACTAATGCAAGTTAAATAAAGAAAGATCTTACCTAGATAGTGTGCATGACAACCTTTAACAACAGAAGCAAATCAATCCTGGTAAACAGAATCACGTAAAGGTGTCTCTTCTATCTCCAGGTTATGTAATTCCAAAAATGCTTTCAATCTTTGACAATTTACTTTAAACACATTACTGTCCTCGGGATTTTCAATCTTTACTGCACCATGTAGGTGAATAGCATGAACAACAGATGGCAGTGGAACTAATTCAAAAGTTGAAATTATTTCTTTTTTGGCTTTCCATTTATCAGTATCTATTAATGGAGTTATCTCTAATAAAGAGTCTAGTTCACTAACCAGATAATCCTCATCTTTATCCTTATTGAAATGAGTCAAATATTTTTCTACATGATCATTACTAAAGGAGTCAAAAAATGAATCATAAATAGCACTTTCAATTTGGTTGACCTCACATAAATCATCCATGTCCATAGGTTGATGAGAGACATTAAAAACATTTAGTTCTCTAGTCATATTTCCAAAAGATAAATTCAAAATTCCATTTTGACAATTAATGATTGCATTGGATGTTGCCAGAAATGGTCTGCCCAAAATGACTGGAATTTGTGTCTCTGTATTCTCAACAGGTTCAATGTCAAGAACAATGAAATCTACTGGAAAGTAAATTTATCAACCTTTATGAGCACATCCTCTATGACACCTCTAGGAATTTTTATGGACCTATAAGCTAATTGAAAGGTCACTGGTGTAGGTTTCAGTTTTCCTAACCCAAGTTTCTCATACACAGAGTAAGGCAATAGATTCACACTTGCTCCTAGATCAAGTAAGGCTTAGTTAATCTCATAGTCACCTATCACGCAATAAATTGTAGGACAACCAGGATCTTTGTACTTGATAGGAGTTTTTTGTTGAATTATAAAGCTTACTTGTTTAGTCAAGAATGCCTTTTTTGGAACATTGGTTTTCCTTTTCACTGTGGAAAGATCTTTCAAGAATTTTGAGTAAGCAGGTACTTGTTTGATAGCGTCAAGAAAAGGGATGTTAATACTTACTTGCTTAAGCACCTCTAAAATGTCACTATATTGAGTACCTTTCTTGTTTGCCGCAAGTCTTTAAGGGAAAGGAGCTTTAGGGGCATAAGAAATCTGTTCACTTTTCTTTTTACTTGAGTCATTAGTTTGGGATTCATGTTAACTCTATTCCTCATTTTTTGGCATGTGAACATGATTATCAATGACTTTTCCAGATCTAAGGGTTGTCACAGACTTTACTTCTTCCTTAAGATTAGCCGATGATCCTACTTCAAACTGACCCTTAGGATTAAGAATAGGTTGACTGGGGAATTTCCTTTTTTCTCTCTCTCCTACAATATTGGCTATTTGACCCAATTGTGTTTCAAGCTTTGAAATAGCTTGAGTATAGGATCGCATGACTTGTTGGATTAATTGCATGAACTGTTGTAAGCTATCCTCCAAAGATGGTTTTCTTTGTTGTGGTACCTCGAAAGGAGGAGCATGTTGAGGAACTTGAGGGTATGAATTGGGAGGGGCAAATTGTTGCCCACCTTGATTCATTGCAGGTTGATTTTTCCTCCATGAAAAATTTGGATGATTCATCCAATTTGGATTATATATGGGTGCAAATAGGTTGTTTGATGACTTCCCATAAGATTGAAGAGAATTAGCTTGCTCAGAGAATGCCTCTTGGTAAGCTGGTATGGATGGACAAGATTGTGCAATGTGAGATGTACTAGAACATAAGGCAATGCCTCTATCCTAGTATTGGTAGAAGGGCTTAGAGTGTGGCTTAAAGTTAAAGCTTCTTCCTTTTTAGTCAGGCTAGCTAAGGAAATTCTCACATCTGTGTCATCACTCACTTCATAAAGTCCTCCCTTTTTTTGTGTTTGAGACTTCTTATCCTTGGGATCTATGCAGTTCCAATGTTGAGAATTTTCAGATAAAGATCCTAAGGATTCCCAAGCTTCCCCCTCATTCAATTGTAAAAATCTCCCACCATGCATGCTTTGGATCATTTGACGGTTTGATGAAGTTAAACCATCATAGAAATATTTCACCAATCTCCAAGTTTCAAAACCATGATGAGGACATTTCAGAAGAAGATCATTAAATCTTTCCCAATATTCAAAAAATTGTTCACCTTCTTTTTGACAAAAATCAGAAATTTCTCTCCTGAGGGCATCAGTTTTAGACATAAGGAAAAATTTTGCCAAAAACTTATTTACTAATTGGTTCCAACTAGTTATAGTTCCTATAGGAAGGGAGTTCAACTAGGTTTTAGCTTTATCTTTCAATGAAAATGGAAACAGTCTAAGCCTGATTGATTCATCATTGAAATTTTGGAAGCAAAAGGTCGAGCAGATTTCAAGAAACTCTTTAATATGCATGTATGGATCTTCTCTTTCCATACCATAAAATGATGGTAAAAGTTGGAGTATGGCTGGTTTGAGTTCAAAATGAGTTGCAGTAGTTTGTGATAAAACTATGCAAGATGGAGTATTGGCTATGACAGGTGAGAAGTACTCCATAAGAGTTTTATTATGCATAACTTGTTCTTCTATTTTTAATGGTGATCCTGCAGAATCTAATGTCTTTGTTGTACAATCAATGGTTGACCCTAAAATTTTCCTAACCAACTTCTTATCTTTATCCCATTTCCAAGAACACATAAACTAAAAAAAAAAATTGCTTCCTAATTATGAAAAAGAATCTAACTACACAACGGCAACAAAATGCAAATACCACAAAAAAAATCACAAAATTATACAAACTCTTTTTTTTTCAAAGTGTTAGTAATAATGGGTAGTATTTAATCAGAAGACTCCCAGGAAAATATGGAGGAATCACAATGGTTTCTCTTAAAACCCATACTCCTTATGCTTTTTTAGCCTTGTTAACAGAATCAACTAACTTTATACACCCAAATTACTACACCAATTTTCAAGAAACAACTCTAAAAAAAACTTTCTATAAATAAAATAAAATAAAAATTTCTAAATTATAACTAGTGGAAGAAATTTACTTACCTGGATCCAAATAACTTTTCCATCGCAATCCCCGACAACGGCGCCAAAAACTTGTTGTTTTAATTAAAACTCGCAAGTGCACGAATCTATTGGAGTATAGATTTAGTGGCATGCAAGGTCGATCCCACAGGGATTGCCAATTGAGAGAAAATTCTAATTTAGATTCAAAATAAATACTTCTAACCTAGTTGCCAATGTCTTGTTTTGTGAGAGGAATAATGACCAAAGTATGTAAAGAACTAATATACTGAAATTAAATGAAGATGTATTCAAAGTAGCATGCTAAGGTTAGGGGATCCACTCTTGGTATTTCAAATAAAGATAAATTTAACTCTTTTATTACTCAATTAGAATCCTTACATGAATAAGCTTCCACACGGAAGATATGTTAATTTAAACTCATCATTGTTTATACATGAATTATATTTACCTCCTTTTTATTATATTACTAATATATAAAACATTCTTGTAAAATGGATTCAAGGGTACATTGTGCCAATCATCATATTGTTTACAATAAATAGAGACTGATTCAAGTACTTATTGTGCCAAAAATTGTCTACAATGTATCAAGGTTCATGTTTTACAAGATTCAAAATACAAAGATGCAAAAGATAACTTGTAAATAGCTTCAAGCATAAATTGTGCCAATCATTATATTGTCTACAATAAATTAAGATTGATTTCTGCTTTTATTGTGCCATAGATTGTCTACAATATATCAAAATTCACATTTTACAAGATTAACTTATGCAGAAAATGAAAGAGGTAGAAAACTAATTAACATAACAAAATAAAATGAAATAGAATAAGTGGCAAAGCCAACCATGAACAATAAAAAGAAGTAGACGGCAAAGCCAACCATTAAACAAGACAAAGAAATAGGTGGCTCAACCAGCCAGTAAAACATAACATAAGAAAAGCAGGAGGTAAATACAAAATCAAATATAAACATTAAAATTAAAAGTTAAAGGAATTATTATTTTCATACCAAGAGTTTCACCCTTTCACCTTAGCATTAGGAGATTAGTTCTCTATAATTGAAGCAAGAAAGTAAAATAAAAGATGAAGAAACATGATAATATTACGAAAGAAAATGAAAAATACAAAATGTCTAAAGAGAGAATAACATTACAAGTACGTAGAATTCCAACAAAGCTTTCCTAAGCTCTCTCCAAAAGCTCCCTAACTCACTCCCCAAGCCCTCTATTTATAGATACAATTAGGTGTGGTAGGTGTTGTAATTATAAAAATTCTTAGGTGGGAAGTTGTACAAAGTTGACAAATTGGATTCCATCATGTGCACCGAAATTAAACCTTGAATATCTTCTTGAAATCTGCTGAATTTGCTGACTCCATCAACATGAAAGTTGTAGAAACTTTCATTAGATTTTCGTCAAGACAAATCGTGGACAAATTGGATATGTAATATGTGACTTATGGTCAAAATACTAGAGCAAGGTCGGGCTGGACTATAGTCATCCTTAATGAATTTGTTTTATCTGCTTGATTTATAGACATCATTCCAAAAGAACCACAATTTAGCTCTGATTTCTCCAATTAAGTCCATTTTCTACTCTTCTCTCCATCTGTAAGAAAAACACAAAACTAAAGTCAAGTAAGGGAGATTTATGCTTAATTATGGCAAAAAGATAAGACAAAAATATTTAATTTATAAGTATAAAACTCACTCATCAGTATCTTGAAGAGAAGTTTGATTTTAGAGAGAGAAGGTTGAATATTTGATAATTTATTCTTTAAGCAAAATATAATCATTTACAAATAATACTTGTTTATAAAAAAAATTATTTAAAAAAAATACAGGATATTACATTCTTCTCCCATAAGAAATTTGGTCCCCAAATTTCAAAAACTTAGAACATAAGTGGAGAAATTATTTAGAAATTTTTTTACATGAATATACATTTATAGAAACTTCTTTCCACAAAGCACATTTAAAAATAAACTGGTATTCATTTTTGAAATATGAATCTTTTATGACTTCGGTGGTAGGAAAAATTATCTTGAGCTCTAATTCTAGCTATGAGGCTGTGGATAATCCTTCTTAACACGTCCTAACTATGGACAATCCCTTTTTATTTTATCCCTTGCTTGATTGATCCTTATTGTTGTCTATCCTGATTAGCTCCGTAAACTAGGTACATGCTTCCACTAATTGTTCACTACTTGGAACTCCTTTACTAAGCTTTTATGCTATTGATGACATATTCATACTGTATCAGCTAGAACGTACTTCAAAACACATAAAAAAGATCAACCAATTTTGGCTTTATTCTTTAACATGCCTATGCAATGTCTTAACAATCAACTATAAAAAACTTAAGTCTATCCAAGAGTCCTTCACATGAATTACCCATCTTGCATATCTCAAATTTTAAATTTTCATGGGCAAAGCTTCCTTTCTCATAATGCTTGTACTTAATATTATTGAAAACCAAACTATCTTTATATCCTTTATATCAATAAAATCTATCATAGAAAAGTATTATCTCTATAGATTCCCCACTCTCAAATTTAATCCACCCCATAGCTTGTAAATTCCAATTATATATGCAAGTTTCAACTAATACATCCAAAAAGAGATTTACAACCATTTCCAAAATACATACACTTTATTACAAACCATTATCTTAGAGTTAATAACCTCGATTACATCATAACCTACTATCAATATTGTATTAGTCATTCGTCATATTGTTTCAAAAAAAGAAAATCAAACAACCAATTCAAACCTTCTTGACATCTAAACAAGCCATTACCTTTGTGTTCAAATGGAAAATTCTTATTTAAGCTAATTATTTTTCTTTGTACCCAAGAGGGTTCTCTTTATCACTATTCATCAAAACGAGTTCAAAAGCTAAACTGGTAGTCCACACTCAAGAGGCACCGTCTAGGACATACACATCGATACTTATATATCACATAGCTAAGGATAAGATTCAGAAGGAAGAAAAGGATGACACCCTATAGAATTCTACAACAGCACCATGAGTAGAAATTTGTCCACGATTACATTCCCATACTCAAAGTCCTACTACATGGGACCAAATGTCTACTTCAAATATGGACATAAGGGTCATTTTGCGAAGAACTGTCCACAAAATGTGGGGAAGCAGCTGGAACAGAGGCCTCAGGTGAAATGATTCAAGGTACGTGCTACATCTATGGATTTGCTCTTATGGTGTTGTTTGACTTTGGTGCTAGTCATTCATTTATTTCGGAAGAATGTATTAGGGAGCTTCAGTATCTTATTTTTGAAACTCCCTATGAGCTATCTGTAGTAACTCTCACAGGGAAAAATGTCTTAACTTCCTCTATATGTAAAGTGTAACAACTCCATTTTTTTACATATATACTTATATGTATATTTCTTAAATTCCATGAAGTCATACCTTCTTACTTTTAATTATTTAACTCATAATAACATTCAATTAAATTAACCAAACATAAATAAGGTTTAAGAAATACCATTAACACTTATACAATTATGGGTTCACGTACACATTATTAAGCAAAAGATATGTACAAAAATCAAACACATATAAGTCTACATTTTATTCATCCATATTGATTAGTTTCAGAGAGACATGCGTGCTGGTGGTTGCACCTTCACCAGGATCTTAGCCAACTCGACCCAACTTACGGTAAAAGTTGATTATAGAGAATATCTGCATAACTTACTTTTCTGAACATGATATGGAAATATAGTGAGAAATAAATCTTAGTAGGTTCAACAATAAATCATTATCAATAATACTTGTCACATCATGTTCATCTGTATAAGCTACAGTAATTATCTTTTGATCACATGAATGCACTTTATCTATGCACATGAAAATTGTACAATTATGATATGTATGGCATGAATAACTATTTTCAGAATATCATATTATTTTCATATCAAGCTACCTCGATCAGGGTGAGTACTTTCTACTCTCCGGAACAGGCTTTTCTCGCTCCGTCTGACATGGCACACTTTCTCTTTCTTTTCTCATTAACATAATCATAACCATTGGTAAGGCATCCTCTACTGGTGCACCACACAGACCGCCATATGATCATGCTCATTTCTTTTCTTTTTACATTAATAGCCATAAATATGATTTTAATAACAAGTATGTTCATTATACTCACATGCCATAATTTTCATCAAAATATACTCATTACCAAAAATCATTGGTAATCATGCCATAAACATAATCGTTTCAAATATCACTTTATAAAATATTTCTATGTCAAAATTACACACTTAAGATGGTAAGGAGTTCATGCAATGTGAATGGCTATGGCATACACTAGTCATTTATTATTTTCATTTATAAGATTCTTCTTCTTTTTTAAATATTATTATCCTTTGTTCACTAAAAAGAACATAACACCCTTATTTTAAATCCAATTGAGGTTATCTTAGTGTCAATTGAAAGATAATACAATCCTCTAAAACCCTTATGTTGAAAATTTTAGTGAAATCTTAAGTAATCATGGTGTTATTACTCCTTCAACTTCAATGTTATTTCTTCTCGGGTAGGTTTAGACCTCTACTTACTAATCGGACCATATCTCCCTCATACAACTTCCAATTGAGGTGATTCTAAAGCCTATAAAACGATAAGACATTTCTATACAACTTTCAAGGTTATCATTTCTTTATATTCCTTACTAATTATTCCCAGAAAATCGAAAGACACTTACATTTACCACCTTGGATTCTAGACTTATTCTAACATTTACTCATTAATCGGCCATATCTTTCTCATATGGACTCCAACTTATGTGATTTTAGAGCCTATAGATCTATGATACATACATATATATATATATATATATATATATATATATATATATATATATTTATTTATTTATTTATTTATTTATTATGTTAACCATTTTCTTTAATTCCCTACATAGTAAGCCCAGAAAGTTAAACACAAAAGCATACTTAACAAATTCTTCCTTAGTTAACTAGTTTCTAACCTTTGCTTAATAATCTGACCATATCTTCCTCATATTGATTCCAATTTGAATGATTCCTATGCCTACAAATCCGTGAAACATAGATATAAATTTTTCATGTTAAGAATTTTATTTAATTCCCTACAGATGTATCCCAGAAATTCAAACACAAAAGAATACCTGACAGATTCTTCTCTGGTTAACCATTTTCTTACCATAGCTTACATATTGGGTAATATCTCCCTCATCTGAACTCCAAATTAAGTGATTCCAGTGGATAAAAATCCTTGAAACATAGATCTACATTATTCATGTTAACCATTTCTTTTAATTCCTAACAGATACTTCCCAGAATGCCAAAAATAGAAGCATCCCTGGTTATCCCGAAATCTAGTTTCCTAACCAATCCTTTCCTTTCCTAAGGTTTTAGTTCATCATTATATTACATCATCTTCCATTTTCTTTACATCTAATCATATTCCATCAATTTTTCACCACATTTAAATATATAAAATAGTAGCATAAAAATCATAAAAAGTTTACCACCCATAGCCATACTTATGCAGAACTTTCCACACCAACCGTAATGTCCAAAACATACATCATATGCAAAATATCATGTAACATGATATAGAAACATCCATGACCAATCATCAAAGTAGCAAATATTGTATACTTTATCAAAGTTCTAAGATCAAAATCTCACATAAATGATACAAATTTCAAAGCTTTTCTTCAAAAAGAGATATTGTTAAACCTACCTAAAGATCTCACTAGCTCACTTAGTTAATTCTTTTTCTTGTTTCCTCTTGAAAGAAGTAGCAAGATTCCTCCCTTCCCTTAGCTTTTTTAGTAGCCTAAATAAGAGAAGGAGAGTGAGTTTTTTAACCCCAAGGATGAAGAAGAAAGATTGATTCAAGTGGAGATTAAGCTAATTTACCTTGAGTACTTAGTCCTCTAGACTTCTCCTTCTTCTTCCTCCCTTTCTTCTCCTCTCTTTCTCTCCTTTCCTCACTCTACCTTGCTTCTATTTTTCCTCTCGCTCACTTGGATGAAATTATAAGGTTATAGGGGTGGGTTTTTCTTAAATAAACTATCAAGTGGTTCACCTTTCATGATCATGGGTCTACCTTATCATAATTACGATGCACTTGGTTGGCCTTTTGGGAAAAAACAACTCATGTTCTTGTCTTCCTCTTCCTTAGTCAAGATATGCATAACAAAAGGAGATTTTTATTTTGAAAATTATGATATGTTCTTAAGACAAGGGTCAAGGTTCCTTTGATTTAGGGATTCATTTCCTTTTTCTTTTGTCTTAATCAAGTATGATAGGTTTGCCTTTCTAAGTGGCAAATTTTTCAACCATTGGATCTCCCTTGCTTGGCTAAAAATATTTGTATAAGATAAGGATGTTTTGTCATAATGCTATGTATTATTATCCACTTGTCGAAATTATGAATGTAGGATATATATGTTTTGTCTTAATGCCATGTCACCTAATCTTAATTATTATTTCACTACTATTTCCTCACATGATTCTTATTTTTTTCCCTCTTGGATTTGGGCTCATTCTTACCCATTTCCTTTGCTTTGACTAAAATTTTATCTTTCATGAAGGGATTGGTCACATTTTCATAATTTTTGGGCTATCGGTCCAACTTATATATCTTAGTCCAAGTCTATGTTTTATTTCTTGCAAGGGCTATCCAATGGGCTTGCTAGAAACTTATGTGAAGTGCAAAAAGTCTATATGAAGTGTCCATTGGTGAAAGCCCAATTTATGGGTGGAGATGTTAAACTTAGAAATTTCTAACTCTTGAATTAGGAAAAATTACCCTAATCCAATTTTCTTAAAATTTTAAGACCTTTACTTACAACAAAAAAATTTATCTTCCTTACCAAAGAATGTCGCCTCTCTTTAGTATGTTATTTCTAATTTTTCCTATTAGGGTTTCTCTCTTTACTTGTTCCCTTAATGTTAGAAACATTTTATATGCATACACATAAGGTGAAGAATTTCTAAGAATTATATTTCCTTAGATATCTAAAAATTTTCTAATAAATTTTAATTCCTTAATTAAATATTTATGTACCTTTATAAATAAAAGAAACAAAATTAGGGATGTTATATAAAGACTGTCAGGTCAGCATCCAGGAGAAAACTGTTTCTGTAGACCTCATTTGTCTATAAGAGGAATTGATGTTGTTATAGGGTTAGACTGGATGTCTAGAAATTGGGTCTTTCTAAATTGTTGCACCAAGACCATTGAATTTCTACCTCCTACTCCATAAGAGGAGATGCAATTATTAATGCTAAATGCCAATCAAGTCAATCTAGAGTTAAAGAGTGGAGTACTTGGTAACATTCTCTTGTGTTTATCAAACAATGAAGTCAAACCAAAGCTTAATGAAATTCTAATAGCTAATGAGTTTCCTGAAGTATTTCCACCAGATATTCCAGGCTTACCTCCCGAGAGAGAAATAGAGTTTTCTATTGATCTCATACTTAAGATAGGGCCTATCTCTATTGTACTTTATAGAATGACTTCGAAGGAACTACAAGAAGTCAAAAAACAGTTGGAAGAATTTTTAGACAAGCAATTTATTAGACCGAGTGAATCACCTTGGGGAGCTCCTATATTGTTTTTTAAGAAGAAAGACAGGATTTTGAGACTATGCATAGATTATAGACAACTGACTAAGTTGACTGTAAAAAATAAGTACCCTCTCCTTAGACTAGATGATTTATTGGATCAACAGAAGGAAGCCTCCATTTTTTCTAAAATTGACTTGAGATCGGGATACCATCAGATTAGGATTAAGGAGGAAGATGTACCAAAAATAGCCTTCAGGACTAGGTATATGCATTATGAGTTTCTCGTAATGCCTTTCGGGTTAATGAATACACCTGTAATTTTCATGGATTACATGAATTGCATTTTTTGACCCTACCTAGATCAATTTGTGGTGGTGTTCCCTGATGACATCTTGATATATTCAAAGAATGAGAAAGAATGCAAACAACATCTCCGACTCGTGTTGCATATGCTAAAAAAGAAGAAAGTTGTATGCTAATTGGAGAAGTGTGGATTTTGGATGACAGAGTTGAATTTTCTCAAACATGTCATCTCCAATAAAGGGGTAACCATAGACCTTAGCAAGACGGAAGCCGTGATTCAGTGGGAAAGACCAAAGACAGTTATAGAAGTTAGAAGTTTCTTGGGTTTAGCAAGATACTACAGGATGTTTATACAAAACATCTCTCGTATAGCCTTGCCATTGACTAAATTGGCTAGGAAGGGAAGTCCTTTCAAATGGACTGATCTATGTGAAGCTAGTTTCCAAGAGCTTAAGACAAGATTGACCATTCCTCCTATTTTAATTATTCTAGAACCCACAGGACATTTTAAAGTGCATAGTGATGCTTCAAAGAAAGGGTTAGAGTGTGTGTTAATGCAAGACAAGAGAGTAGTTGCTTACGTCTCTAGGCAACTAAGACCCCAAAAAGGAAATTATCTAACCTATAATCTTGAATTGGCAGCGGTGATGTTTACCTTAAAGATTTGGTGACACTATTTGTACGGGGCAACATTTGAAGTATACTGTGATCATAAGAGTCTTAAGTACCTTTTTTTATCGTAAGGAGTTAAATATGAGGCAACGAAGATGGGTAGAATTTCTCAATGACTACAAGTTTGAGATACAGTATCATCCAAGAAAGGAAAAGGTTGTAGCAGATGCCTTGAGTCAAAAATCTCTACACATGGGTTAAATGATGGTGTATGAGATGCAAATGCTAGAGGAGTTTTGATATTTGAAGCTGGTAACCACTATTACCCCCAAAGAAGCTAATAATCAATGGTTGAGTATAGAGTGTGATCTTAGAGCCAAGATTAAAGAGGCTTTAACTCATGACCAATACTTACAAGATCACAAAGAGCAAGATGATTTTTCTGTCTCAGAAGATGGAGTAATCATATATTAAGGAAGGTTTTGTGTCCCTCAAGAACAAGAGTTGAAGACTAAGATCCTATAAAAGGCACATCAAAGTAAGTACACAGTCCATCCTAGATCCACTAAAATGTATCAAGACCTAAAGAAGATGTATTGGTGGCCAAGTATGAAAAAGAACATTGCTGAGTTTGTGGTAAAATATTTAATTTGTCAAAAGGTGAAGGTAGAGCATCAAAAGCTAGCGGGATTTCTACAACCTCTTGTGAACCCTAAATGGAAATGGGATAGTATTTCGATGGACTTTGTGGTGGGCTTACCTAAGACATCAGTTGGACATAACTCTATTTGGGTTATAGTTAACAGATTAACCAAATCTGCTCATTTTCTACCCAAAAAATTAACTATTCACTAGACAAAATGGCCCAGTTGTACATCTAAAAAATAGTTAGACTACATGAAATTCCCTTAAATATTATTTCTTATAGAGATTCGAGGTTCACATCGAGGTTTTGGAAGGTGTTGTAGGAAGCTTTTGAAACCCAGTTACGGTTCAGTACTGCCTGCCATCCTCATACTGATGGATAGACAGAATGGACCATTCAAACCATAGAAGATATGTTGAAAGCCCATGTGATAGAGCAAAGTAAAGGATGGGATAAGTACTTACCTTTAGTGGAATTTTCTTATAATAATAGCTATCACTCTAGTATTAAGATGGTCCCTTACGAAGCTTTATACGGTAAGAAGTGCTGATCTCCACTATATTGGTTTGAGTAAGGAGAAAAGAACTTTCTTGGTCCTTATCTAGTTCAACAAACCACTGAGCAAATCAAGACGATAAGAGACAAAATACTTACAGCTCAAAGTCAGCAAAAGAGTTACTATGAGAAGAGACATAGACTCTAGAGTTTGAGGAAAGAGACCTCATATTTCGAAGGTTTCCCCAACTGCTGGAGTTGGTAGGTCTCTCAACACTAGAAAACTAAGTCTACAGTTTTTGGGACCCTACCAAATTCTGAGGAAAGTGGGGATGTCAGCAATCAAGTTGACCTTCCACCTAACTTTTTGAACCTACAAAATGTTATCCATGTATCACAGCTTCGGAAGTATCTTTTAGATTCCTTACATATGATACGGGATGAACCAATCCAAATAAAGGAGAACATGGCATACCAGCTAGTACCAGCATCTATATTGGATACTAACATGAAGCAATTGAGGAATAAAAACATTCCCTTGGTTAAGCTGTTATGGGAAGACTTGACTCCAAAAGAATCAACTTGGGAGCTGGAAGAAGTCACGAGGAAGAAATATCCGCAATTGTTCTTATTAGGTAATTTCTAAAATTTTGAGGACAAAATTTCTTTTATGGGGAGAGAAATGTAACATCCCTAATTATGTTTATTAATAAAGGTACATAAATATTTAGTTAAGGAAATAAAATTTATTAGACAATTTTTAGATATCTAAGGAAATATAAGCCTTAAAAATTCTTGTCCTTGTGTGTATGCATAGAAAATGTTTCTAACATTAAGGGAATAAGTAAAGAGAGAAAACCTAAAAGGAAAAATTAGAAATAACATACTAAAGAGAGTTGAAATTCTTGGGTAAAGAAGATAAATTCTTGGGAAGTAAGTGTTGTTTTAATTAAAACTCGCAAGTGCACGAATCTATTGAAGTATAGATTTAGTGGTATGCAAGGTCGATCCCACAGGGATTACCAATTGAGAGAAAATTATAATTTAGATCCGAAATAAATACTTCTAACCTAGTTGCCAATGTCTTGTTTTGTGAGAGGAATATTGAACAAAGTATGCAAAGAACTAATATATCCAAATTAAATGAAGATGTATTCAAAGTAAAGAAGCATGCTAAGGTTAGGGGATCCACTCTTGGTATTTCAAATAAAGATAAATTTAACTCTTATTACTCAATTAGAATCCTTATATGAATAAGTTTCTAATCAAAAGATATGTTAATTTAAACTCATCTATACATGAATTATATTTACCTCCTTTTTATTCTATTACTAATATATAAAACACTCTTGTAAAATGGATTCAAGTGTACATTGTGCCAATCATCATATTGTCTACAATAAATCAAGATTGATTCAAGTATTTATTGTGCCAAAAATTGTCTACAATGTATCAAGATTCACACTTTACAAGATTAAAAATACAAAAATGCAAAAGATAACTTGTAAATGGATTCAAGCGTACATTGTGCCAATCATTATATTGTCTACAATAAAGCAAGATTGATTCAAGCATTTATTATGCCAAAGATTTTCTACAATGTATCAAGATTCAAGGTTAACAAGATTAGAATCAAAAGAGGTACGAAGAAGAAACATAACAAGAGATAGGTGGCGAAGCCAACCATAAAAATAATAAGAGATAGACAGTCTGATAAAACCATCCAATAAAATAACAAGAATTCGGCGGTCTGATAAAACCAGCCATTAAGAAATAATCATGAGAAAAAAATAAGAAAGTAAATACAATATCAAAGATAAACATTAAGATTAAGAGTTAGATAAATTATTATTCTCATACCAAGAGTTTCACCCTTTCACCTTAATATTAGGAGATTAGTTCTCCATAATGAAGACAAGAAAGTGAAATGAAAGATGAAGAAACATCATAATATTACAAAAGAAAATGAAAAATACAAAATTTCTAAAGAGAGAATAAAATTACAAGTACGTAGAATTCCAACAAAGCTTTCCCAAGCTCTCCAAAAAGCTCTCTCCAAAAAACTCCCTCCAAAGCTACTCAGGCCCTCTATTTATAGATACAATTAGGTGTGGTAGGTGTGGTAATTGTCAAAATTGTTAGGTAGGATGTTGTACAAAGTTGACAATTTGGATTCCATCATGTGCATCGAAATTGATCCTTGAATATCTTCCTGAAATTCGTCAAATTTACTGACTCCATCAACACGAAAGTTGTAGAAACTTTCATTAGCTTTCTGTCAAGACAAATCATGGATAATTGGATACGTAATTTGTGAGTTATGGTCAAAATACTAGAGCAAAGTCGGGCTGGACTGCAGCAGTAGTCAGATTCTCTTCTAGCCCACTTTTATCCCTTTTAATGTCTGAATTTTCTACCCACTTGAACATGAAAGTTGTACCCAATTATGTCTGCTACACACCTACCAAATTTCATACATATTGAATATTTATTTTTGGAGATATGGCCCAAGTACTGCAGCAAGGTTGGGCTGGACTACAAACAGCAAACATATTCTCAACATTGGGTGCTTTGCCTTGAATCTTTATGTTTTAGTTCTTTTGGAAATGTGATCATAAATCAAGAATAAATTTGTGCATATATCCATTAAGATGCGTCTCATGAGTCAATATGATAATGCTCCTTACTCAGCCATCCTTAATGAATTTGTTTTATATGCTTGATTTATAGACATCATTCCCAAAGAACCACAATTTAGCTCTGATTCCTCCAATTAAGTCCATTTTCTACTCTTCTCTCCATCTGTAAGAAATACACAAAACTAAAGAAAAGTAAGGGAGATTTATGCTTAATTGTGGCAAAAAGATAAAATGGAAATATTTTATTTATGAGTATAAAATTCACTCATCAGTAAGTAAATGTCTTAAAATTTCAAGAAGATTGGATTAGGGTAATTTTTCCTAATTCAAGAGCTAGAGTTCCTAAGTTTAACATCTCCACCCATACATTGGGCTTTCACCTATGGACACTTCATATAGAGTTTTTCTTTTCATTTCACATGAGTTTGTAGCAAGCCAATTGGATAGCCCAAGCAAGAGATAAAACATAGACTTAGATTAGGATATAGAAGTTGGATCGACATCCCAAAAATCATGAAAATGTGACCAAGCCATCCATGAAAAGTTGAATTTTATCCAAAGTAAAGGAAATGAGCAAGAATGAGCCTAAATCCTAGACGACAAAATAAGAATCATGTGACGAAATAGTAGTGTAATAATAATCAAGGTTAGGTCACATAGCATTAGGACAAAATATCTAAATCCTACATTCATAATTTCAACAAGTTGGTAATAATACATGGCATTAGGACAAAACATCTATAACCTACATCCATAATTTAAGTAAGTAGGTAATAATAAGGACCATGAATGTTGAGCACTAGAAATTATTAGTTGGTGACCAAATATTCTTAAAGGACTCACCCTTGAAAGAGGCAATGAGGTTTGGATAAAAGGAAAAGTTAAGCTCTAGTATATAGGCTCTTTTGAAATCGTGGACAAAGTATGCATAGTATATATCATCTAGCCTTGCCATAAGGATTAAGTGATGCTGATACAGTCTTTCTTGCATCAATGCTAAGGAAGTACCTATCAGATTCTTTTCATGCTATATAATTCCAAGAAATTTAGTTGGCCAAGAATTTGGTTTAATTATGAGTAAAAATCAATGTCTATTGTTGATCGACAAGTGAAGAACTTATGGTTAAAGGAAATCTCTATGGTTTAGGTTATATGGCAAAACCACTCAAGTGAATAAACTCCTTAGAAAATAAAGATGATATACAAAAGAGATATTCCCAATTGCTTGAGTAGTGAGGTTAATAACTATAAGTTATTCCACGACTTCATGCCTTGCTATGTGCTTGGGAAATTGCCTATAGTAGAGTCCTTTCGCGTGTTCTCTTGAATGGTGGTAGGGCAAACTTTAGCTGAGGTGCTGAGTTTAGGCAAATCTTACACCACCAAAGTATAGAAGGGTTTGAACTCTAATATGGTGGTTCTGATATAGGATCCTCCTAATGTTTTCATGTGAAATATTTTGATGCATAATAACATTTGTTTAATGATCATACAGTACTACAGTATATAGTTTTGGATATCTGAATATCCTTTGATTTGAGAATATTTTAAATACGGGTTCTATATGGATATACTTCCAAACTGTATTTTCTATGTGACAAATTTTAAAAATATGAGTACATCCATATGTAGACCTAAGATGTCATAAGAGGTATTATCTGCTCACTGAGTTGTCAAACTCACTACACGATATTTTCACATTTTTCAGATAAGAATACAAAGTTTGGTCATTTCCCTTCAGATAGATTATTAGCTAGGCGACATATTCTCTAGTGAGCTTATTTTGTTTCCAAGGCTCATAGATTTTGATTTATAATGTACTTGTACTCTAGAGTATTCTATGAAAGCCACAGGCAAAATCCTTGCTTCTGCCATTACTCTGATATTTATAGACTTGATTTGTATATTGTGTATATATGGGAATACCTATAAGTAACTATTTTCAATGATAAAGCAGTGTATTATGCATGTTATGGAAAATATATGTTGTGAAGTAAGTTCTAGTATATAGGACTTTTTGAAATCTTAGACATAGTATGCATAGTATATATCATATAGCCTTGCCATAAGGATTAGGTGATGTTGATACAGTCTTTCTAGCATCAATGCTAAGGAAGTACCTATCAGATTCTTCTCATGCTATCTAATTCCAAGAAACTAGTTGGACAAGAATTTGGTTTAATTATGAGTAAAAATCAATGTCTATTGTTAATCGACAAGTGAAGAACTTTTGGTTGAATAAAATATCAATGGTTAAGGTTCTATGAAAAAACCACTCAAGTGAATAAACTCCTTAGAAAGTAAAGAAAATATACAAAATAGATATCCGCAATTGCTTGAGTAATGAGGTTAATAACTGTAAGTTATGCCTTGACTTCATTCCTTACTTGTGATAGGATGGTTTGAAATTCAATGATCGAATTTCTTAAAGAGGCAGAATGTAATATCCCATAATATTTAAATAATAATGTTTTGCTATAAATAAATAAATTTTTATTTTTAATGATTATGTTTTGCTAAAAGTAAATACGCTTGTAATTAAAAGGATTTTGTTTTGCTTAAAATAATTATATTTGCTTTAAACAAATTTTTATTTTATTTTTATAAATTTCTTTCTTTTAATATGCATGAAGTTATTTTATATTATGATTTTTTTATTAATTTTTTTAAGAAAATCATGATTTCAGAGTTCAATTAAAGTTTTGCAAGAATATAAATTTTTAGAATTTTTTGAGATATTTTATGATAAATAATAATATTATTATGTATATAATAAAAAAAATTTCAAATATTCAATAATTAAATAATATTAAGAAAAAAAAAGAAAAGGGGGGCAAGATGCAAGCATGAAGAAGAGAAATCTATAAAATTTCTGTGGGCGAGTGAATAGTATTTTTCTTTGCTCTATGTTCTCTCAATAGATTTGGAGTACCTTTGAGCCTCCGATCTCAAAACTAACGTGACTACTGGATTTAGGA
The DNA here is from genome assembly GCA_037074535.1 of Gleditsia sinensis. Lineage (NCBI taxonomy): Eukaryota > Viridiplantae > Streptophyta > Magnoliopsida > Fabales > Fabaceae > Gleditsia > Gleditsia sinensis. The sequence goes on from CM073470.1 coordinate 56,274,419, forward strand.
CGAGGAGTACTACGATATTAGTCGAACAATTTTTCAAATCAGTCGCATATCAAAAGTAGAAGATCTTAGAAAAATGTAAGTTTTGAAACTGCTATCTAGACTCCTCCAATTGAAAATCTGACATCGTAAATGGATTTAAGAGATAGAAAAACCTTTGGATATAAAATTTTTCAACCATCTGACAACTTTTTGTTCGTCATGAACATTAAATCCAGTTGGTATGATTAGTGATTTTAGTGGTGAATAGTAATTTCAACTCTGAATAGTACCCATTAGTTGACTAGTGTTGATAAAGTTCTTGGAGGCCAAATTTTGCGATTCCGGAGTCATTTTCTAGGTTTTTGGACACTTCAAACTCATTTTTTAGGTCTATTTGATCAAATGTGGATTGAAAAAGTGTATTATGGAGCTGTCCAACCTGGAGCCTTACCTTGTGAGTAGATAATTCTTTCTATAACTTATCTTATGCTCTTCTTGAACTTTAAATGTATAACTGATTCTGTTTACAAGTTATTTATACTTTTATGTCTTTGAAATGGATTAAATGACCTTATTTCTTTACAATCTGGCATATAGTTCAAGAAGTGTATGTTTTTAAAAATAAATTGTTGAACTCGTTGAATATGTGATTTTAAAAGTATTTCTCATCATATGGTAAAGAAAATATATTGTGCACATGGCATTGACACGTAAAGCTATAATATTTCTTTGGAAAAGGGCATGTATATGTGATAATCCTGATTGGAAAGTTTCTAACAGAGGAATTATACTGAGACTGAAAATTTTGTATTATACTAAAACCTATTTTGAACGACAAGGCATATGTGAAAATATAATTTTTGTGGTGGAATCCTATTGAAAACACTATATGCTAACAGCAAGTGATGTTAGCCCTAGTGCACCTTGATACCTCAACTAGTAGGGGTGGTGCTAACCTCATGTGACAGCCAACACATGGGATATGATATGTGAAGGATAGCGGGATGCCTCCTATCTCAGCGAGAGGCCAACTATATGATATGTTATTTTCCCTCTCTTGTTGTGTGCTTGGGAAATTGCTAGTATTAGAGTCCCTTCGCATGTCCTCTTGAATGGTGGTAGGGAAAACTTTAGCTAGGATGCTGAGTTTAAGCAAATCCTACACCATTAAAGTACAGAAGGGCTTGAACTTTGATATGGTGGTTCTGATATAAAATCCTCCTAATGTTTTCATGTGAAATATTTTGATGCATAACAACATTTATTTAATGATCATACAATATAGTATATGGTTTTGGATATCTAAATATCCTTTTATTTGAGAATATTTTAAATACGGGTTCCATATGGATATACTTCGGAACTGTATTTTCTATGTGACAAATTTTAAAATATAAGTGCATCCATATGTTGGCCTAAGATGTCATAGGAGGTATTATCTACTCACTGAGTTGTCAAACTCACTACACGATTTTTCTACATTTTTTATATAGGAATACAAAGTTTGGTTATTTCCCTTCAGATAGGTTATTACCAAGGCAACATATTCTCTGCTAAGCTTATTTTATTTCTAGGCCTCATAGATTTTGGTTTATATTGTACTTGTACTCTAGAGTATGCTCTAAATGCCACAAGCAAGATCCTTGCATCTATTGTTACTTTAATATTTAAAGATTTGGTTTGTGTATTATATATATATAGGAATACATATAACTAACTATTTTCAAAGATAAAGGAGTGTATTATGCATGTTATGGTAAATATATGTTGTGAAGTATATGTTTCGCGTGCCATTAAAAGTAGGGATGTGAGTTCCTAAGTTTAACTTCTCCACCCATATATTGGGCTTTCACCTATGGACACTTCATATAGAGTTTTTTTTTCACTTCACATGAGTTTCTAACTAGCCAATTGGATAGCCCAAACAAGAGATAAAACATAGACTTAGATTAGGATATAGAAGTTAGACCGATAATTCAAAAATCATGAAAATGTGACCAAGATCTCCATGAAAGGTAGAATTTCAGCCAAAGCAAAGGAAATGGGTAAGAATGAGCCCAAAACCAAGGAGGGAAAATAAGAATCGTGTGAGAAAATAGTAGTGTAATAATAATCAAGATTAGGTCACTTGGCATTAGGAAAAAAAATCTATATCCTACATTCATAATTTTAGCAAGTAGGTAATAAAACTTGGTAATATGACAAAACATCCTTATCCTACACAAACAATTTCAACTAAGCAGGGGAGACTCAAGGGCTGGAAATTTGCCACCTAGAAAGTAAGACCTATCATACTTGAATAAGACAAAAGAAAAAAGAAATCAATCCCTAAATCAAGGGGACCTTGTCCCTTATCTTAAGAACATTTTATCATGACTTCCAAAATACAAATCTTCTTTTGCTATACATATCTTGACTAAGGGAGAGGAAGAGAAGAACATGAGTTGTCTTCCCAAAAAAAAAACCAAGTACATCCTAATTGTGATAAGGTAGACCCGTGATTACAAGTGGTTCTTATAACATTATAATTTTGTCTAAGTGAGGAGAGGAAAAATAGAAGAAAGGTAGAGTGAGGAAATGAGAGAAGAGAGGAGAAGAGAGGAAGAAAGAAAAAGGAGAAGTCTAGAGGACTAAGAACTCAAGGTAAGTTAGCTTAATCTCCATATAAATCCATTTTCTCTTCATCCTTAGAGTTCAAAACTCACCCTCCTTCTCTTATTTAAGTTGCTATAAATGCTAAGGGAAGGGAGGAATCTTGCCACTTCCTTCAAGAGAAAACAAGAAAAAGAATTCACTAAGTGAGATAGGGAGATCTTTAGGCAAGTTTAACAATATCTCTTTTTGAAGAAAAGTTTTGAAATTTGTAACATTTATATGGAATTTTTATCTTTGAACTTTGATGAAATTTACAATATTTGCTACTTTGATGATTGGCCATGGATGTTGCTATATCATGTTATATGTTGATCTTGCATGTGATGGCAAAAATTTAGGGCTTTTATGCTGCTGTTATGTATATTTCAATATGGTGAAAAATTGATGGAATAATATTATATTGAAAAATTGAGTATGGCCTTAAAAATTTAGAAGAAGAATATGAGAAATTTATGTTGGGACACAACTTTAGTGATGCATGATTTGATTCTATTTTTCTTTTGAAGTGGATGATAGAATATGTTAAATTAAGTAAGAAATATATTTAAATGTTGAGATGAATAATTCTTTGGTTAGGTGGAAATTTGAAAGAAAAATGGAAGAATAAAAGGATGAACTAGAACTTTAGGAAATGTTAGGCTAAGAAAACTAGATTTCAGAGTAACTAGGGAAGCTTCTAGTTTTGGAATTCTGGGAAGAATAGGTTGGGAATTAAAAGAAATGGTTAATATAAAAAATGTAGATATATGTCTCATAGAGTTTTTGACACTGAAATATATCAATTTAGAATCCATATGAGGGAGATATGGTCAGATTAGTAAGCATTGGTCAGAAACTAGCTAACCAGGGAAGAATTTGTTAAGTATGCTTATATGTTTGAATTTCTGGGAAAAATTTGTAGTGCATTAAAGAAAATTTTTAGAGTAAAAAGTATAGATATATGTCTAATGGATCTATAGGCTTTGAAATCACTTAATTGTTAGTCTATATGAGGGAGATATGGCTGATTAATGAGTAGAGGTTAGAATTAATCTAGAATCCAAGGTGGTAAATGTATGCGTTTTTATTTTGATTTTCTGTGAATAATTCATAAAAATTATGAAGAAATGATAAACATGAACATTATAGATAAGTGTTTTAACTTTTTATATGCTTTGGAATCATATGAGGGAGATATGGTTGAATAAGTGAGGAAGGGTCACAAAAAACAGCTAAGTCGTGTTCTAGGTTGCTTCAGCATGAGTTAGCCGTGTTCAAGGCTCTTTTTGAGTATGTTTAAAGTATTTTTCAAGCATGGCCATGTCTTGGAACATGGCTAGGTCGTGTTGGAAGCTGGTAAAGCTTATTTTAACATTTTTCTATCCTAAATGAACCTCATGTAATAACTTCATTTATATATATATATATATATATATTTGTAAAATCCCATGAAGTCATTACCTGTTTACTTATAACTATTTAGCTCATAATAACATTCAATTAAATTATCAAAGCATGATATACATAGCAAAAGGATATTTGTATTTTGAAATCATGATAAAATGTTCTTAAGATAAGGGACAAGGTCCCTTTGATTTAGGGATTCATTTTTTTTCTTTTGATAAGGGACAAGATCCCTTTGATTTAGGTAATAACACAAGTATGATAGGTTTGCCTTTCTAGGTGGCAAATTTTCAGCCCTTAAGTTTCCCTTGCTTGGCTAAAATTATTTGTGTAGGATAAGGATGTTTTGTTGTAATGCCATGTATTATTACCTACTTGCTAAAATTATGAATGAAGGATATAGATGTTTGGTCCTAATGCCATGTATTATTACCAACTTGCTGAAATTATGAATATAGGATATAGATGTTTTGTCTTAATGTCATGTATTATTACCAACTTTCTGAAATTATGAAGGTAGGATATAGATGTTTTGTCCTAATGCCAAGTGACCTAATCTTGATTATTATTACACTACTATTTTCTCACATGATTCTTATTTTTCCCTCTTTGATTTGGGTTCATTCTTGCCCATTTCCTTTGCTTTGGCTGAAATTCTACGTTTCTTGGAGGGCTTGGTCACATTTTCATGATTTTTGGGCTATTGGTCCAACTTCTACATCCTAATCCAAGTCTATGTTTTATCTGTTGTTTGGGCTATCCAATGGGCTAGCTAGAAACTCATGTGAAGTGAAAAAAAAAACTCTATATGAAGTGTCCAGAGGTGAAAGTCTAATATATGGGTGATGTTAAACATAAGAACTCACGCCCCTACTTTTAAGGGCACATGAAATGTATACTTCACAACATATATTTTCCATAACATGCATAATACACTCCTTTATCAGTGAAAATAGTTACTTAAATGTATTCCCATATATACGCAATATATAAACCAAGTCTATAAATTCAAAGTAACAACAAAAGCAAGGATCTTACCTGTGGCGTTTAGAGCATACTCTAGAGTACAAGTGCATTATAAATTCAAATCTATGAGCCCTAGAAACAAAATGAGCTCACCAGAGAATATGTTGCCTAACTGATAACCTATCAGATGGAAAATGACCAAACTCTGTATTCTTATCTAAAAAATGTGGAAAAATCATATAGTGAGTTTGACAACTCAGTCAGAAGATAATATGTAACAACTCCATTATAGTATCAATTTTTTTTAAAATACCATGAAGTTATTACCTCGTTACAACTTAACTCAATATAACATTTATTTAATTTATACAATACAGAGTTCACATACATGTCGTTAATCAAAACATACGTACAACATATCAAACACATAAAAAATCTACATCTTATTTATTCTGGTTGACCAATTCTGGAGATACAGGTGCGGGTGGTTACACCGTCACCGGAATCTAAGCCAACTCGACCACAAACATTTTATTTGCTTCTGGGATGTGCCCAACATAAAGTACTCAATCTAACGTGCACTAAAAGCCAAAGCTATAGAAAAATCTGCATAACTAATTTTCTGAACATGATATGGAAATATAATGAAAATTAAATCCCAGTAAGTTCAACAATAAATCATCATCAATAGAGCTCATCACGTCATGTTCAGGTGTATAAACTACAGAAAATATCGTTGGTCACATGAATGCATTATATCTATGCACATAAGAATCATACAGTAATGATATGTATGACAGGATTAACTATTTTTAGAATATCATATGATGGCCATCAACTTATTCTCATTTTAAGCTACCCCCGGTCAGGGTGAGTATCCTCTACTCTCCGGTACGGGCTTTTCTCGCTCCGTCCGACATGGCACAGCTTCTCTTTCTTTTCTCATAATCATAATCATAACCGTTGGTAGGGCATTCCTTACTGGTGTACCACACGGATTGCCATGTGACCGTGCTCATCTCTTTTCTTTTCACAATGATAGCCAAAAATATGCTTTCAATAACAAGTATGTTCATCAAAATATAACTATTACCAGAAATCATTGGTAATCATGCCATGAACATAACCATTTCAAATATCACTTTAGAAAATATTTCCATGTCAGAATTTTACACTTAAGATGGTAAGAAGTTCATACAATGGAAATGGCTATGGCATATACTAGTCATTTATAAGATTCATCTTCTTTTTTTAAATATTAATTTTATTTCCTTATTTTCTTGATGCAGGTTTTCATCATATCTATCCTTCTCTTACTAATCAGAGCATAACTCCCTCTATTGAACTCTGATGTAGGTGATCTTGCTGTTAATTTCAAGATAAAACAATTATCTAAAACTATTATGTTGAACATGGTAGCGAAATAGTAAGAAATCAAGGTGATATTACTCCCTAAATATACAGGTTATTTCTTCTCGGATAGGTTCTGACCTCTACCTACTAATCGGAACATATCTACCTCATATGGACTCCAACTTGAGTGATTCTAGTGGCAAAAAATCCATGAGACACATATCTATAATTCTTATGTTAACCATTTATTTTAATTCTATACAGATAATTTCTAAACATTAAAATACAAAAGCTATCCTAACATATTCTTCCCTGATGAACCATTTTCTGACCTTTAACTACTAATCAGCTCATATCTTCCTCATATGAACTCCAAATTGAATGATTCCAGTGGCTAAAAATCCGTTACATACATATCTATAATTATTATGTTAACCATTTATTTTAATTCCATACAAATAATTCCTAGAAATTAAAATATAGAAGCTATCCTAACATATTCTTCCCTGATGAACCATTTTCTGACCTTTGACTACTAATTGGACCCTATCTACCTCATATGTATTCCAAATTGAATGATTCTAGTGGCTAAAAATCCGTGACACATATATCTATAATTCTTATGTTATCCATTTATTTCAATTCCCTATAAATAATTGCCATAAATTAAAACACATAAGCTATTCTAACATATTCTTCCCTGATGAACCATTTTATGACCTTTGCTTACTAATCAGACTATATTTACCTCATATAGACTTCAAATTGAATGATTCCAGTGGCTAAAAATCTGTGACACATATATCTTTAATTCTTATTTTGACCATTTATTTTAATTCCCTATAGATTATTCCCAGAAATTAAAACACAGAAGCTAAAAATTTTGCCACCCATAGCCATACCTATGCAGAACTTTCTATACCAGTCTAAATATTCAAACATACATCACATGCAAGATCAATATGTAACATGACATAGCAACATCATGACCAATCATCAATGTTCTATGATAAAAATCTCATATAAATATTATAAGTTTCAAAAGTTTTCTTCAAAAAGAAATATTGTTAAACTTACCTGGAGCACTTTGTCCCCTAGACTTCTTCTTCCTCTTTCTTCCTCTCCTTTCCTCACTCTACCTTGCTTCTAATTTTTCCTCTCCCTTACTTGGACGAAATTATAATGTTGTAAGGGTGGGTTTTCTTATATAGACCACCAAATAATTCACCTTTCATGATCATGGGTCTACCTTATCACAATTAGATTACACTTGGTTGAATTTTTGGAAAACAAACAACTTATGTTCTTGTCTTCCTCTTCCTTAGTCAAGATATGCATAGGAAAAGGAGATTTGTATTTTGAAAATTATGATAATATGTTCTTAATATATGGGACAAGGTCCCTTTGATTTAGGGATTCATTTCCATTTTCTTTTGTCTTAAACAATTATGATAGGCTTGCCTTTTTAGGTGGCAAATTTCTAGCCCTTGAATCTCCATTATTTGGTTGATATTATTTGTGTGGGATATGAATGTTTTGTCCTAATGCCATGTATTATCATACCACTTGCTAAAATTATGAGTGTAGGATATAGATGTTTTTGTCCTAAAGCCTTGTATTATCATGCCACTTGCCAAAATTATGAATGTAGAATCACACCACTTGCTAAATTTTTGTCTTAATGCCATGTAACCTAATATTTATTATTATTACATTATTATATCATCACCTAATTTATTTTATTTTATTTTTCCTCTTGTATTTGGGCTTATTCCTATCCATTTTCTTTGCTTGAGATAAAATTCTACCTTTCTTGGAGGGCTTGGTCACATTTTCATAATTTTTGGGCTATTGGTCCAATTACTATATCCTAGTCCAAGTCTATGTTTTATTTCTTTCTTAGGTTATCCAATGGGCTTGCTAGAAACTTATGTGAAGTGAAAAAACTCTATACGAAGTGTCCAAAGGTAAAAACCCAATGTATGGGTAAAGATTTTAAACTTAGTAGTTCTAGTTCTTGAATTAGGAAAAATTACCCTAATCCAATGTTCTTAGAATTTTGTGACCTTTACTTGTTTCTAAATATTTATCTTCCTTATCCAAGAATTTTGCATCTCTTTAGTATGTTATTTCTTATTGTTTTTCCTATTAGGTTTTCCCTCTTTATTTGTTCTCTTAATGTTAGAAACATTTTCTATGCATATACATAAGGTGAAGAATTTCTAAGGATTATATTTCCTTAGATATCTAAAATATTGTCTAATAAATTTTATTTCCTTAATTAAATATTTATTTACTTTTATCAATAAAAGAAACAAAATTAGGGATGTTACATAATACCTCCTATTGTAACATCTGTTCTTTTTTTTGTGTTAGGTGATTACGCATTATACCAGTATTTTACCAAAAGATATGCATCTTGTATTTATATACATACAAAAGTTACATACATAAGAGATTAGTAGCGTACATACATATGTAACCCGAGATACTACGCATACATCTCAAAAAAGCAAAGTACTATGGGGTTGCATCAAAACAATGGTTAGCCCATTTACTTAACAAAACTATATACATAACAGTATCCTACTTTTCCTCCCCTGGCAGTCACCCTTGGGGTACTGCTTGTTAAGGAGGCAAGTCAGGAGCAGGGATCTTTACTATGTTTATAACCAGAATGTTCACTATAATAGTGAATTGTCCTAAGTAGGGGACATCCATTGTCTGGAGCTCTAAAAGGATCGTCAGCACCACGAACATCATCTCTACTGATTTGAACATAACATCAATAACTTAATGATATATAAAATCCGAACAAGGTCAACATCCAATAAATACAAGCATAATGAAATACTTACATGTTATGTCTAGCTATATAAGCTACAAAAAACATTTTCTCTTTCTTACAATAAAGGTACAGTAAAATACATACAAGCTTTTTATAGGTTATGCATCAATATCACGCATGATAAATGAAATATATATTAATAGGATACCTGTACAATTTTTCATGGCTCATACATCACTTAGTGGCTCATCATCTAAAAGTCTCTCTGAATTTCAAACCTCAATGTGGCGTGAGCCTTACCCCTACAGCTGTTCACCCACTATTGAGTGCCTTTGGTCAAAGTGGTCCTTCCCACATTGATCACTCTAGGCTATAGGGTGTGCCCTATCCCAATACCGTATCCAAGCCACGACCCTTCAGTCGCCTTACCTCCAAAGGTGTCGCATGTCGCCGGGTCACCTTAGTTGGTAAGGGTCATTCTGGACTTGTCAGGCTCCTCAATACAGCAAGGGAGACACCTGTTTCCAGGCCACCCTGCTTCAGAGAAGGTCCTCCTTACTAAGCTTATGTCTTTTACATGTTTTTCTAGCCAATTAATTCAACAAAAAGCATACATATTAATAATCATCATGAGAATAAACCACATTCATTCTCATGCATACCATAACAATTTCATCATGTGTTAAACATACAATGCTCTAGCATTCTTTCCTACTATTCACACATCATTTACTCGCTTATGGCTACGCATACAAGTGGTCAATACATTCAATAATATTCAGGCATCATTCCTCTATGCTTACATAACTAATTCAATGAGCATACATAATCAATTAGATATTACATATTTCTTTTAATATACATGACTCATAAAACTCTCATTATCATTCTATAAACATTAATGGTTAATTAGGATTTAAAAAGGAAATAGAAAACACTGAAAAAGGGTGAGACAGTATGAAGCACGACCGTGTTACACACAGACTTGCACCAAGCACAGCCGTGCTTCAGGGCGTGTTCTTTATTTTTCTTCATTTTTACACCTCCAGCCCAGAGCATGGCTGTGCTCTGGGCACAAAACTCACAAAATCCTCTCTTTTTCTTCCAAACCATCCAAGGAAACCAACCAAGAATTATACCAACATTTTAAGCATGAAAAACCTAATTTTTCCACAGCATATGACCACTCAAAACATGGATTTAACCTTAAAACTAATTACACAAAATTTCCCTAAATCACTACCTCATGCATATAAGTGAACAACAACCATCAATGCCATAAATGGCCCATCAAAAGTTCTATCTACCCTTCCAACATAATTTAATACACACATACAAGTCAACCATCAAGTCATCCAACCAAAATTCATAAAAGAGGATGTTGATCTTAGCTTTTCTTTCTCCTAACAAGATTCTCTCACTAAGTTTAACTAACTTTCTCACTCTAGAAATCTTCACCAATCTATAGATTTTCCCCTATCCATTAGCTTTCCATGGAAACTTATGATTGTACAAGGATTAGAGGAGATCAAGAGTCTCAAAAATTACCTCTTTTCCTTGGATTTTAGCTTTCTCTCTCCACCTTCTTTCTTCTCTCTCTCTTCTTCTTCTCTTCCTTTTTCTTTCTCCTCTTTTCTCCCTTTGGCCGTGGGTTCTTTTGCTTCCTCTTGGCTGGCTGGCGACTTGCTTTAGCAAGTCAACAAGAAACCTTAATTTAATATTTTAATGTTAGCTTCTCTAAGAAGTCACTTTGCCCCTTAACTAAGACCCTCCAATTCCCTAAGAATTTCAAGATTGCCACTCCATTACAATGAAACTATGTAGTTAGCTAAGGCAATGTTTGGGTAAAGGGAAACCTTACTGATAAAGGGGAATTTTAAGTACATAATGGCTATAATTTACCCTCTAATTCATAGTAAACTTGTGGTTATTTCCCTACTTTTGGTTATACTTTGTTCTGGATACTGCTTTGGTTTGTTTTATGTTTATAGGAGAGCAAAAGAGGTCAAGAAGCAAAGGAAAACACTCATGAGAAGTGCCATATGGATTTGGAACAAGATAAGGAGGAAGCAAGGAGGCAACACACCAAAATTTGGCAAGAAAGGAGCATGGCATCCCCCAACACAGCCAGGTCGTGCTTTGGGCAAGAAGTGCAGAAAACCCCAGAAACCAGCCCAAAGCATGGCTAGGCCATGTCATGAAGCACGGCCATGCTTCGGGTCTGTACACATCATCTTTTTTAGGGTTTTGAGCCGCCAAAGTCAGATATATTGAGGGGGAATCATAGCCAAAGGCATTCAGACAGAAAGAGACCTTCTTTTACTCAATTTTAGGCTTAGGAAACACCATTAGATTAGTTTTAGAATAGGATTAGTGCTTACTTTCATGTTCTTAGCTTAGATTTGAGATTGATTCAGCATTGTATTTCATCTTTGCATTCAGCAATCCAGATTTTATCTTTCCATCTTTGCTTCTACTTCTATTTCTACTTCTTCCTTTTACAATGTATTGGATATTGATGATTTATTTAAGGATTATGCCTTTGATTTATCTTTCTATTATGCTTGGGTAGATTTGATCTAGGGTTTTGGTAAACCCACTTATGATGTGATGATACATGTTGTTGTTTTAATTAGAACTCACAAGTGCACGAATCTATTGGAGTATAGATTTAGTGGTATGCAAGGTCGATCCCACAGAGATTGCCAATTGAGAGAAAATTCTAATATAGATCCAAAATAAATACTTCTAACCTAGTTCCCAATGTCTTGTTTTGTGAGAGGAATATTGAACGAATTACACAAAGAACTAATATACTGAAATTAAATGAAGATGTATTCAAAGTAAAGAAGCATGCTAAGGTTAGGGGATCCACTCTTGGTATATCGAATAAAAATAAATTTAACTCTTTTATTACTCAATTAGAATCTTTACACGAATAAAGTTCTAATCGGATGATATGTTAATTTAAGCTCAACTTTGTTTATACATGAATTATATTTACCTCCTTTCTAATAATTAAAACATTCTTGTAAAATGGATTCAAGCGTACATTGTGCCAATCACCATATTGTCTACAATAAATCAAGAGTGATTCAAGTATTTATTGTGCCAAAAATTGTCTACAATGTATCGAGGTTCACACTTTACAAGATTAAAAATACAAAGATGCAAAAGATAACTTGTAAATGGATTCAAGCATAAATTGTGCCAATCATTATATTGTCTACAATATATCAAAATTCACATTTTACAAGATTAACTTATGCAAAAAATGAAAGGTAGAAAATTAATTAACATAACAAAATAAAATGAAATAGAATAGGTGGCAAAGCCAACCAATAGTAAAATAAAATAAAGTAGGTGGCAAAGCCAACCATGAAAATAATAAGAAATAGGCGGTCTAATAAAACCAGCCAATAACATAACAAGAAATCGGCGGTATGATAAAACCAGGCATTAAGAAATAATTATGAGAAAAGAAATAGGAAGGTAAATACAATATCAAAGATAAACTTTAAGATTAAGAGTTAGATAAATTATTATTCTCATACCAAGAGTTTCACCCTTTCACCTTAGCATTAGGAGATTAGTTCTCCATAATCATGGCAAGAAAGTGAAATGAAAGATGAAGGAACATAATAATATTACGAAAGAAAATGAAAAATACAAGATGTCTAAAGAGAGATTAACATTACAAGTTCGTAGAATTTCAACAAAGTTTTCCCAAGCTCTCTCCAAAGCTCTCCAAAAACTCTCTAACTCACCCCTCAAGCCCTCTATTTATAGATACAATTAAGTGTGGTTGGTGTGGTAATTGTCAAAATTGTTAGGTAGGAAGTTGTACAAAGTTGACAGTTTGAATTCCATTATGTGCACCGAAATTGATCCTTGAATATCGTCTTGAAAACGGCCGAATTTTCTGACTTTATCAACACGAAAATTGTAGACAATTTCATTAGCTTTCCTTCAAGACAAATTGTGGACAAATTGGATACGTAATGTGTGAGTTATGGTCAAAATACTAGAGCAAACTTGGGCTGGACTGCAGCAGTAGTCAGATTCTCTTCTAACCCACTTTTGGCCCTTTTATTATCCGTATTTTTTGACCACTTGAACATAAAAGTTGTACCCAATTGTGTCAGCTACACGCCTACCAAATTGCATACATATTGGATATGTATTTTCAGAGATATGGCCCATGTACTACAGCAAGGTTGGGCTGGACTGCAACCAGCAAACATATTCTTAACATTAGTTGTTTTGCCTTGAATCTTTATGTTTTAGTTCTTTTGGAAATGTGATCATAAATTAAGAATAAATTTGTGCATATATCCATTAGGATGCGTCTCAAGAGACAATATGATAATGCTCCTTACTCAGCCATCCTTAATGAATTTGTTTTATCTGCTTGATTTATAGACATCATTTCCAAAGAACCACAATTTAACTCTGATTCCTCAAATTAAGTCCATTTTCTACTCTTCACTCCATCTGTAAGAAAGACACAAAACTAAAGACAAGTAAGGGAGATTTATGCTTAATTATGGCAAAAGATAAGATGAAAATATTTAATTTATGAGTATAAAACTCACTCATCAAATACCCCCTGACTTAATCTTTTGCTTGTCCTCAAGCAAAACACACAAACTTCAAAATTCAAATGATGAGTGAGTGATGAATTTTTTTTGACTTACTAAGCATTCCTCAAGGATCTAAAATGTGCAACCAAGAAAGATATCATAATTCTAAGGTTATGTAGAACTTTTATTCAAATACAACATATGGTTTACTCTTGAATCCCAAGTTTGTGTGTAGTAGTCTTATGACATTGGACTTTTTGCATTCAAATAAATTTATGTAATCAAATATTTAAAACAGATCTCTAGATATATGCATTTGAGACTCCATAAGCTTATTTTTCATGTCACTCTCCACTAATGTAGACTAATCATAACATTTAAGATCATTAGGACTTTCATTAGGTTTGTAATGTATGGCATAGGTTAAAGGTGGATAAAATGATATGAATGAAAGCTCATCTCACTCTTCGATGTACATGAACATTTAAAGCCTCCCAAATACATTTGATATTATACTGTGAATTCTATCTCCAACCTTTTCATCATCCTTACATTTATTTGCTCATACTATATTTTTTTTTGAATATAAACACCCCCAAACTTATTTATTTAGGGAGTATTAACTTTCTTTTTTTTTCTTTTTTTTCTTTTTTAAACTTCTACCATCCACCCTTGAATCATAACTTTTCAAATGATCATGCCTGTGAGTGAAAGGTAAGAGTTAGACATATTTTTTTATTTAAAGGCTAGATAGAAATATAGGTGTTCAAGAAAGGATAAATATAAGCTCAAAATAGGTTGCTAGGGATATCATCATGTATAGGTTGGTTTGAAAGGCTCAAACGATTCCAAAAATTCCTAATTCATTTCTTAAATGGAGAGTAGTCTAGGATTTCGCCTCAAGTGACAATCGAATAAGTTCTAGAGTCTTATGAGATCAATTAACATATCTAAATCACATAAATCTTTTCTGAATAAACAATCAGTCAAATGTAAAAGATTAAGTGCACCAGATATTAGGATTCTCAAATAAAACATAAGTTACATTAGAGTTCAAGTTCACACATAACACCCAGAACTAATCAATTTTTCAAAGGTTACAAGCATTTTAAACCATTTTCATCATTGGTGCTAGCTTTGCCTAATCCCAAAACATATCTCAAAATTTTTTTTTTTTGAAAGATGAAGAAACACAAAATAAACAATAAAGATTAAAAGAGATATTACCTGGAAGGAGATCTAAGAAAAGATGAACCTGCCACAAACTAAACAGAAAATACAAATTTACTCAAGCAAATAAAAGGTATTACAAATGAAGATTTAAGTCCAGTTTGCGCTTTCTGCGGTGTTCTGTTGTCCAATCTATTTGAGCTATAACTGGATCAGGTACATGAACAAATGCTTGTAACGCATCAATCAGCTCGTCAACATTTGAGGCCGAGATGAGAATCCAACGTGCTGAGTGCGAGATAAACCTTTGTTCTACAGTATGATCAAGAAAAGACAACAAATCATCAAAGAAATTGTTAACATTCAACAAACCTATGGGTTTATGGTGCATGTTCAGTTGTGCCCAAAAGACGACTTGAAAAATTTCCTCTAGAGTACCAAAACCTCCAGGTAAGGCAATAAAGGCATCAGTGTTGCACATCATTTTAGCAATTCGTTCATGCATGGAGGATACCCTACATTCTTCCCTAATTTTTTTTCCTACCATGTTTGATGCAGCTAGAGCTGTAGAAATAATACCAAGAACTTGGCATCCTCCTAGATATGCAGATCCAGACACACTCCCCATTAACCCTCGACAACCTCCACCATACACTAAATGAATCTTTCTCTTGGCTAGTACAATTCTCAAAGTTTGTGCTGCTTTTACATACTCTCCATTTTTCCCAGGACTAGAACCACAAAAGACACAAATATTACGAAAGTGACGAACTGCGATTCCTTCCATATCTGCACTCACCTTGACTTTGATTATGAGGATGAAGATAATGAGGTGCGCATTTATAAGACTCAAATAAGGGCATACTTGTAATAGCTATGTGCATAGGCCGAGGGCATAATTTCCATAGCTATAAGAGTAGGCCAAAAAATGTCAGCTAAATTAAAGCTGAAAAATTCAAAAATGACGGCACGCATGTATATGTACAGTAGTTGTGATTGTGGCTCACATCTTCCTCTGGTTTTACGTCCAGTAATGGCTTAAACGCCCTCTATGGGTCGAGGATATGCTTCCCATCCAATTTTCTTATAAATTGGCAAACAGGTTCTTTTAACGTCAGATTCCCAAGACTATACCGTTTATGTTCTTTTTTGAAATGGGGCCATAAACCGACAATACCGATATGCACAGATCCACTAGGATGTGTCTCAGGAGACATTGGATGAAAGTCATCATCCAATGACTCCTTACTCAAGCCATCCTTAATGAACTTAATTTTTTCTTCCCGATTTACAGACACCCAACCCAAAGAACGGCAACGTTTGTTACAAGTTTCACATCCACATTTGTAACAAATACCCATTCGTTTAGCTCTGCGCTTTTTAGAAAAACTACTTTTTCCTAAACCAAGCATGTAAGAGATGAAATCAATTGCAGATTCACCTAATAACCGTCCCTTAACTTCAATTAGCCAACGAATATCAGCAGGTATTCCCATGATCATCATTAACCTCAATATTTCAACCCGTGCTTTGTAAATTTTTGTCAATGCATTGGGTGGAAGAGAAGGAAAATGATTTTTCAATTGTGCGAGAACGTCCTCCATTATCGACTCAATTATTTTTTTGTTTTTTGTTTTTTTTTGTGAAAGAGAGGAAAAAAAAACAACAAGAGCAAGGAAACAATAGAAATTCAAAAGAAGATTACAGTGAGAAAACCAATTAATGCAAGTTAAATAAAGAAAGATCTTACCTAGATAGCGTGCACGACCACCTTTAATAACAGAGGTGAATCAATCCTAGTAGACAGGATCACGCAAATGTGTCTCCTCTATCTCTGGGTTATGTAATTCAAAAAATGCTTTCAATCTTTGACCATTTACTTTAAACACATCACCATTCTTGGGATTTTCGATCTCTACTGCACCATGTGGATAAACAGTACGAACAATGAATGGGCCTGTCCACCGAGAACGTAGTTTCCCTGGAAATAAGTGCAAACGAGAGTTATATAGAAGGACCTTTTGACCTACATTAAATGATTTTCTTAAAATATGTTTGTCATGAAAAACATTCATTCGATCTTTATACAACTTTGCACTTTCATATGCATCATTCCGTATCTCTTCCAATTCATTGAGTTGAAGCTTCCTGTGAGAACCTGCTTTGTCAAGAGCAAAGTTAAACTGTTTGATGGCCCAATAAGCTTTATGCTCTATTTCAATAGGTAAATGACAGGCCTTGCCATACACAAGCCGGTAAGGAGACATTCCAATAGGGGTTTTAAAAGCAGTACGATAAGCCCATAAAGCATCAGAAAGTTTCAAAGTCCAATCTTTCCTATTTGGGTTAATCGTTTTTTCCAAAATGTTTTTAATTTCCCTATTTGAAATCTCAACTTGCCCACTAGTTTGTGGGTGGTATGGGGTTGCCACTTTGTGCGTGATGCCATATTTCTTTATCAAATGCTCAAAATGCCTATTACAAAAATGTTTCCCCCCATCACTAATGATTGCTCGTGGTGTGCCAAACCTTGAGAAAATGTTTTCTTTCAGAATTTCACCACAATCTTGTGATCATTTGTTTTACATGCAACAGCCTCGACCCATTTTGACACATAATCCACAGCAACAAGGATGTATAAATTGCCAAAAGAATTAGGAAAAGGACCCATGAAATCAACTCCTCAGACATTGAATATCTCAACAATAAGAATGGGAGTCAGAGGCATCATGTTCCTGCATGAGATACTACCCAATTTTTGGCAACACTCACAAGAACTACAGTACAAATGACAATCTTTGAACAGTGATGGCCAATAAAAGCCACATTGCAAAACCTTTGCAGCAGTTTTTTTAGCACTAAAATGACCTCCACAAGTATGATCATGACAAAAATGAATAACACTAGATTGCTCACTCTCCGGAACACATCTCCTAATGATTTGATCAGGACAATACTTAAACAAGTATGGATCTTCCCAAAAGAATTTTTTTACTTCAGCTAAAAATTTTATCCGATCTTGCTTACTCCAATGTGTAGGTATTTGACCTGTGACAAGGTAATTAGCAATGTCAGCAAACCAAGGTAGCTGAGAAACGGACATGAGTTGCTCATCTGGAAATGAGTCTTTGATAGGCAAGTTATTTTCACCCAATTCAACTATCAGCCTAGACAAGTGATCAGCCACAACATTTTCAGATCCTTTCTTATCCCGAATTTCTAAATCAAATTCTTGTAACAGCAGTATCCATCTTATCAATCGGGCTTTAGCATCTTTCTTAGAAAGAAGATACTTAAGTGCAGCATGATCTGTAAAAATTACAACCTTAGATCCTAATAAATAAGATCTAAACTTGTCTAAAGCAAATACCACAGCTAGTAACTCTTTTTCTGTTGTAGAATAATTCAATTGAGCATCATTAAGAGTTTTACTAGCATAGTATATCACATATGGAAACTTATCAAGACGCTGCCCCAAAACAGCTCCAATTGCATAATCAGAAGCATCACAAATGATTTCAAAGGGAAGATTCCAATCAGGTGGTCTAATGATAGGTGCAGAGGTGAGTAAGAATTTGAGCTTTTCAAAAGCTTGACAGCACTCTTCATCAAAGATAAAAGAGGCATCTTTGGTAAGTAAACTACACAAAGGCCTAGAGATTTTGCTAAAATCTTTGATGAATCTGCGATAAAACCCTACATGGCCTAAAAAAGAACGTACCTCTTTTACTGTCCGAGGAGGTGGAAGATTGAAAATCAGTTCAATTTTGGTTCTATCTACCTCAATACCTTGATGTGACACAACATGCCCCAAAAAAATTCCCTTTTTAACCATAAAATGGAATTTTTCCCAGTTTAAAACAAGGTTCTTTTCTTTACACCTAATTAAGACTAATCTTAAATGGTGTAGACATTCCTCAAAACTAGACCCATGCACAGAAAAATCATCCATGAATACTTCCAGAAATCGCTCTACCATGTCAGAAAATATACTTATCATGCAACGTTGAAATGTAGCAGGTGCATTGCACAATCTAAATGGCATTCGACGATAAGCAAAGGTTCCGAAAGGACAAGTGAATGTAGTTTTCTCTTGATCCTCAGGTGCAATAGGAATTTGGTTATAACCAGAATATCCATCAAGAAAGCAGTAATATGCATGTCCAGCTAACCTTTCTAGCATTTGATCTATAAAAGGAAGTGGAAAATGGTCTTTCCTTGTAACAGCATTCAACTTACAGTAGTCAATGCAAACACGCCACCCAGTTTGTACTCTAGTGGGAATCAATTCATTATTCTCATTCTTGACTATAGTAATGCCAGATTTCTTAGGAACTACCTGAACAGGACTAACCCATGCACTATCAGAAATTGGGTAAATGACACCCACATCAAGAAGTTTAATCACTTCGGCTCTTACAACTTCTTTCATGTTTGGATTCATACGTCTTTGTGGATCTCTTGAGGTTTTGGCATTGTCCTCCAAATGTATCCTGTGCATGCAAATTGATGGACTAATACCTTTAATGTCTGCTATTGTCCAACCTATGGCTTCACTATGTTCACTGAGGACTTTTATGAGTTCAACTTCCTGTTCTTTATCTAAATCAGATGCTACAATGACAGGCAAGGTCTCAGAAGGTCCTAGAAACACATATTTCAGAGAATCTGGTAAAGGTTTTAACTCTACCTGGGGAGGTTTCTCTATGGATGGCAATAAAATAGACTCAGAAGGTGTAAGTATCTCTGTTTTACCTTTCCATTTATTGGTATCCATTAATGGAGTGGTCTCTAACAGGGAATTTACTTCACTAATCAAACAGTCCTCATCCAAATCCATGTTAAAGTGGGCCAAACATTTTTCCAAAGGGTCATCATCACAAGAACTTACAAATGAGTCATAGATTATATTCTTAATCATGCTGACCTCACACACATCATCCATGTCCACAGGTTGATGAGAGACATTAAAAACATTTAATTCCACAATCATATTTCCAAAAGATAAATTCAAAATTCCATTTCGACAATTAATAATTGCATTGGATGTTGCCAGAAATGGTCTACCCAAAATGACTGGAATTTGTGTCTCTATATTCTCAACAGGTTCAGTGTCAAGAACAATGAAATCTACTGGAAAGTAGAATTTATCAACCTTAATGAGCACATTTTCTATGACACCTCTAGGGATTTTGGTGGACCTATCAGCTAACTGAAGGGTCACTGATGTAGGTTTCAGTTTTCCTAACCCAAGTTTCTCATACACAGAGTACGGTAGCAGATTCACACTTGCTCATAGATCAAGTAAGGCTCTGTTAATCACATGGTCACCTATAATACAAGAAATTGTAGGACAACCTAGATCTTTGTACTTGACAAGAGTCTTTTGCTGAATTATAGAACTCACTTGTTCAGTCAAAAATGCCTTTTTTGGAACATTAGTTTTCCTTTTCACCATACAAAGATGTTTCAAAAATTTTGAGTTAGCGGGTATTTGTTTGATAGCGTCCAAAAAAGGGATGTTAATGGTTACTTGCTTAAACACCTCTAAAATGTCACTATACTGAGTACCTTTCTTGGCAGATGCAAGTCTTTGTGGGAAAGGAGCTTTAGGGGCATAAGAAATCTGTTCACTTTTCTTTTCACTTGAGTCATTAGTTTGGGATTCATGTTGACTCTGTTTCTCATTTTCTGACATATGAACATGATTATCAATGACTTTTCCAGATCTAAGGGTTGTCACAGACTTTACTTCTTCCTTAGGATTTGCTGATGATCCTACTTCATATTGACCCTTAGGATTAGGAATAGGTTGACTGGGGAATTTTCCTTTTTCTTTCTCTCCTACAGCACTGGCTAATTGACCTAATTGTGTTTCAATCTTTGAAATGGACTGAGTGTGAGATTGTAAAACTTGTTGGGTTGATTGCATGAATTGCTGTAGAGTATCTTCCAAAAAAGGTTTTCTTTGTTGAGATACCCCGAAAAGGAGGAGCATGTTGAGGAACTTGAGGGTATGAATTGGAAGGGGCAAATTGTTGCCCACTTTGATTCATTGCAGGTTGATTTTGCCTCCATGAGAAATTTGGATGATTCCTCCAATTTGGATTATATGTGGGTGCAAATGGGCTATCTGATGACTTCCCATAAGTTTGAAGAGAATTAGCTTGCTCAGAGAATGCCTCTTGGTAAGCTCGTATAGATGGACAAGATTGTGCAATGTGAGATGTACTAGAACATAAGGCACATGCCTCTATCCTAGTATTGGTAGAAGGGTTTAAAGTGTGGCTTAAAGTTAAAGCTTCTACCTTTCTAGTCAGGCTAGCTAAGGCAATTCTCACATCTGTATCATCACTCACTTCATAAAGTCCTCCCTTTTTTTGTGTTTGAGACTTCTTATCCCTGGGATCTATGCAGTTCCAATGTTGAGAATTTTCAGATAAAGATCCTAAGGATTCCCAAGCTTCCCCCTCATTCAATTGTAAAAATCTCCCACCATGCATGCTTTGGATCATTTGACGGTTTGATGAAGTTAAACCATCATAGAAATATTTCACCAATCTCCAAGTTTCAAAACCATGATGAGGACATTTCAGAAGAAGATCATTAAATCTTTCCCAACATTCAAAAAATTGTTCGCCCTCTTTTTGACAAAAATCAGAAATTTCTCTCCTAAGGGCATCAGTTTTAGACATAGGGAAAATTTTTGCCAGAAACTTATTTACTAATTGGTTCCAACTAGTTATAGTTCCTGTAGGAAGGGAGTTCAACCAGGCTTTAGCTTTATCTTTCAATGAAAATGGAAAAATTCTAAGCCTGATTGATTCATCATTGAAATTCTGGAAGCGAAAAGTCGAGCAGATTTCAAGAAACTCTTTAATGTGCATGTAGGGATCTTCTCTTTCCATACCATAAAATGATGGTAAAAGTTGGAGTATGGCCGGTTTGAGTTCAAAATGAGTTGCAGTAGTTTATGGTAAAACTATGCAAGATGGAGTATTGGCTATGACAGGTGAGAAGTACTCCATAAGAGTTTTATTATGCACAACTTGTTCCTCCATTTTTAATGGTGATCCAGCAGAATCTAATGTCTCTATTGTACACTCAATGGTTGACCCTAAACTTTTCCTAACCAACCGATTATCTTTATCGTGTTTCCAAGCACGCATAAACTAAAAAAAAATACTTTCTAATTATGAAAAAAGAATCTAACTAACTACACAACGGCAACAAAATGCAAATACCACAAAAAAAAGCACAAAATTATACAAACTCTTTTTTTTTCAAAGTGTTAGTAATCATGTGTAGTATTTAATCAGTAGACTCCCAGGAAAATATGGAGGAATCACAATGGTTTCTCTTAAAACCCATACTCCTTAGGCGCTTTTAGCCTTGTTGACAGAATTAACCAATTTTATACACCCAAATTACTACACCAATTTTCAAGAAACAATTCTAAAGAAAAATTTCTATACACAGAATAAACAAATGTTCTATCTATAACTAGTGGAAGAAAAGTACTTACTTGGATCCAAATAGCTTTTTCGTCGCAATCCCCAGCAACGGCGCCAAAAACTTCTTGTTGTTTTAATTAAAACTCGCAAGTGCACGAATCTATTGGAGTATAGATTTAATGGTATGCAAGGTCGATCCCACAGAGATTGCCAATTGAGAGAAAATTCTAATATAGATCCAAAATAAATACTTCTAACCTAGTTCCCGATGTCTTGTTTTGTGAGAGGAATATTGAACGAATTACACAAAGAACTAATATACTGAAATTAAATGACGATGTATTCAAAGTAAAGAAGCATGCTAAGGTTAGGGGATCCACTCTTGGTATATCGAATAAAAATAAATTTAACTCTTTTATTACTCAATTAGAATCTTTACATGAATAAAGTTCTAATCAGATGATATGTTAATTTAAGCTTAACTTTGTTTATACATGAATTATATTTACCTCCTTTCTAATAATTAAAACATTCTTGTAAAATGGATTCAAGCATACATTGTGCCAATCACCATATTGTCTACAATAAATCAAGAGTGATTCAAGTATTTATTGTGCCAAAAATTGTCTACAATGTATCGAGGTTCACACTTTACAAGATTAAAAATACAAAGATGCAAAAGATAACTTGTAAATGGATTCAAGCATAAATTGTGCCAATCATTATATTGTCTACAATATATCAAAATTCACATTTTACAAGATTAACTTATGCAAAAAATGAAAGGTAGAAAATTAATTAACATAACAAAATAAAATGAAATAGAATAGGTGGCAAAGCCAACCAATAGTAAAATAAAATAAAGTAGGTGGCAAAGCCAACCATGAAAATAATAAGAAATAGGCGGTCTAATAAAACCAGCCAATAACATAACAAGAAATCGGCGGTATGATAAAACCAGGCATTAAGAAATAATTATGAGAAAAGAAATAGGAAGGTAAATACAATATCAAAGATAAACTTTAAGATTAAAAGTTAGATAAATTATTATTCTTATACCAAGAGTTTCACCCTTTCACCTTAGCATTAGAAGATTAGTTCTCCATAATCAAGGAAAGAAAGTGAAATGAAAGATGAATTCTATCATGTGCATCGAAATTGATCCTTGAATATCGTCTTGAAAACCGCCGAATTTTCTGACTTCATCAACACAAAAATTGTATACAATTTCATTAGCTTTCCGTCAAGACAAATTGTGGACAAATGGGATACGTAATGTGTGAGTTATGGTCAAAATACTAGAGCAAAATCGGGCTAGACGACAGCAGTAGTCAGATTCTGTTCTAGCCCACTTTTGGCCCTTTTAATATCCATATTTTCTGACCACTTGAACATGAAAGTTGTACCCAATTGTGTCAGCTACACACCTACCAAATTGCATACATATTGGATATGTATTTTCAGAGATGTGGCCCAAGTACTACAGTAAGGTTGGGTTGGACTGTAACCAGCAAACATATTCTCAACATTGGGTGTTTTGCCTTGAATCTTTATGTTTTAGTTCTTTTGGAAATGTGATCATAAATAGAGAATAAATTTGTGCATGTATCCATTAGGATGCATCTCAAGAGACAATATGATAATGCTCCTTACTCAGCCATCCTTAGTGAATTTGTTTTATCTACTTAATTTATAGACATCATTTCCAAAGAACCACAATTTAACTCTGATTCCTCCAATTAAGTCCATTTTCTACTCTTCTCTCCATCTGTAAGAAAGACACAAAACTAAAGACAAGTAAGGGAGATTTATACTTAATTATGGCAAAAGATAAGATGAAAATATTTAATTTATGAGTAAAAAACTCACTCATCAATTCATTATGCTAATTGAATCATTGGAACCCTAATTGTGCTATCCATGGTTAATTAGGATTAGCTATTATGCATTGACTATATGAGTTGATGAAGTCTGGCTAATGTTTTATCACATCTTAGGATATTAATTGATGGACTAAATGGTGAAGATTAATATCGGAACCTAATAGTTAATTAGGGATATCTTAATCACGAAAGTAGTTTAAGATTCTCTAGGATTGAATTAATTAATGGGCAAAGGAAAACCGATTAATTGTATTCCATGGTTGGCATAGAACTTAGTGGACCTAGGTTGAACTAAGAACCACGAAAGTAGGTAATTAGATTAACCTAGGTACGATTAGTAACGCTTGAAAGAGGTTGATAGTTAATTAAGGCTAAACCATCCTCAATAACCTAGATAATTGCAATTAGAGGTACATACTTGTTGTTGAGTATCATAAGTGTGGTAAACCCTAACCCTAGGCTTTTCTTAATTATTTATTTTCATTTATTCAATTGTAACACTCTCTAATCGAATTACATCGATTTAGATAACTCATTTCGTATATTTCTAGTAATTAACATTGTTCTCTGTGGGATACGACCCATACTTGCCGGACTAGCTACAACTACGCCGTGCGCTTACGGTAAATGAGTAAAATAAACACAACACTTACCATGAGTTTAATTCCTTCTTGAGACATATTCTAATGGATTTTTGTGCAACTTTCTTCATATCTCTTCATCTCTATTTTTACTACCTAATTATGGTCCTGCATATAAAGAAATTACTACCTCCTTCTTAAACATCTCTTCCAAAAATGAGAAATTTCTTATTAAATATTCACAATTATTTTCCTATAAATACCCCATTTAATCCTTTTTAATCGTTTCTTAATATTCCATGTTGTGAATATAATTAATAGATTTCCAAGAGTTACACCTATGACATCTTAGGTTAACATATGGATGTATTCATATTTTAAAATTTATCACATAGAAAATACAGTTTGAAAGTACATCCATATAGGACCCATATTTAAAATATTCTCAAATCAAAGGATATTCAAATTTTCAAAACCATATAATGTATTGTATGATCATTAAACAAATGTTGTTATGCATCAAAATATTTCACATGAAAACATTAGGAAGATCCCCTATCAAAACCACCATATCAGAATTCACGCCCTTCCGTACTTTGGTGGTATAGGATTTGCCTAAACTCAGCATCCCAGCTAAAGTTTGCCCTACCACCATTCAAGATGACACGCGAATGAACTCTAATATGGGCAATTTCCCAAGCTCACAACAATAGAGGGAAAATCACATATCATATAGTTAGCATCTCGTCCAGATAGGAGGCATCTTGCTCTCCTTCACATATCATATACCGTGTGTTGGCCATCACACGAGATTAGCACCACCTTTGCTAGTTGAGATATCAAGGTACACCAGGGCTAGCATCACTTGCTGTTAGCAAATAATGTTTCCAATAGGATTCCTTTACAAAAATCATACTTGAACATATGCTATATCACTTAAAATATATTTTAGTATAATACAAAATTTTTAGTCTCAGTATAATTCCTCTGTCCGAAACTTCCCAATCAGATTTATGACAAATACATGCCCTTTTCTAAGGAAATATTATAACTTTACATATCAATGCCAGGTGCATAATATATTTTCTTTACCATATGATGAGAAATACATTGAAAATCACATATTCAATGAGTTCAACAATCTATTTTTAAAACCATACTCTTGAAAGATATACCAGATTGTAAACAAATAAGGTCATTTAATCCATTTCAAAGACATATAAAAGTATAAATAACTTGTAAATAGAATCAATTATACATTTAAAGTTCAAGAAGAGCATAGGGTAAGTTATAGAAAAAATTATCTACTCACAAGGTAAGTCTCCAGGTTGGACAACCCCAAAATACACTTTTTCAATCCACATTTGATTAAATATGCCTAAACAATAAGTTTAGAGGGTCCAAAAAACTAGAAAATGACTCCAGAGTCACAAAATTTGGCCTCTGTGAGCTTGGTTAACACTGGTCAGCTGATGGGACTATTCATGGTTGAAAATACTATTCACAGCTAAAATCACTATTCATACATGCTGGATTTACTGTTCACGATGAACAAAAAGTTGTCAGATGGCTTTAAAATTTCATATCTTATGGTTTGTCTATCTCCTGAATCTATTTACAATGTCAAATTTTCAATTTGATGACTCTAGATAGGAGTTTTAGAACTTACCTTTTTCTAAGATTTTCTACTTCTAATCTGCAACTGATTTGAAAGATTATTCCGCCAATATTGTAGTACTCTTCGTTCTGAATTCAGTGGTACCCTTAGTTTTGAAATCGGACACTCGAAGGTACTCTAGATCTAGAGAGAGAACATAGAGCAAAGAAAAATACTATTCACATTATTCACTCACCCACGAAAATTTCGTAGATTTCTATTCTTCACGCTACATCTGTAACATCCTAAACCTCTAATAAAGTTAGATAAATTTAAGGATAAGTAAAAAAAAATACATATGACAAGTAATTAAGATGCTAAGTTATGTGACTATAAGGCCAGTATAAAATAGGTGACATAGTTAATATTGAATTATATAATAAAATTCTTAGGATCATAATGGATGGAGAGAGGACACAAATACAATTTTTTAAACATTACTAATCTAAGATTAGTAATAAATTAAGACATATATGAACAAGAATTAAAATGTGTAGTTATTTTATAATAAATTCTTTATAAATTATGTGGTACCATTTCATGGTTAGAAGTAATATAAATAAATTTTTTTGGAGTATAAATGAAAGGAATAGGGTACAAATATATTCCTTAGGATGCTACTAATTTAGGATTAGCAACATAATAAGGAAGGAAGAAGCATTACGTGAGTGTGTATATATATATATATATATATATATATATATATTTCTTCTCTACCTTCACCATGCAAATCATAATCTACATATGCATGCACATGAGAATTTGAAACAAGCACCAGCAGATTGGTAGGTTAAAACACATATGCAGGGGGTTAGAATACAAGTAGAAACACGCTCACCCTTACCCCATAAAGCAACCAAAAAGCATGCCCCACAAGCAGCAGAGTTCATGCATACCATCTGCTCCTTGATATCAATAGAAACACACCCCACAAGTAACAGAGTTCATGCCCCACAAGCAAGAGAATTCACGGCCCACAAGCAGCAGAATTCACGCCCCCATCTACTCCAAAAGAACAGCAGAATCACGCCAGACAAGCATAAGCATTCATGCATGCAAGTGTATGGCCACATGTGTCTCCTTTTATGTGTTAAGCACCATACCCCACTAACCATATTATAATATATATACATATGCATGCCCTTACATCGAGAAGTGTAACAACTTTGTTTTCTTCTTAT
Source organism: Gleditsia sinensis (assembly GCA_037074535.1). NCBI lineage: Eukaryota > Viridiplantae > Streptophyta > Magnoliopsida > Fabales > Fabaceae > Gleditsia > Gleditsia sinensis. The sequence continues at coordinate 56,302,052 of CM073470.1, forward strand.
AATTATACAATATAAAGTTTACATACATGTCATTAATCAAAACATATGTACAACATATCAAACACATAAAAATCTACATCTTATTTATTCTAGTTGACCAATTTCGGAGATACAGGTGCAGGTGGTTGCACCTTCACCGGGATCTAAGCCAACTCGGCCACAAACATTTTATTTGCTTCCGGGATCTGCCCAACATAAAGTACTCGATCCAACGTGCACTAAAAGCCAGAGCCATAAAAAAATCTGCATAACTAATTTTCTGAACATGATATGGAAATATAGTGAGAATTAAATCCCAATAAGTTCAACAATAAATCATCATCAAGATAGCTCATCACGTCATGTTCAGCTATATAAACTACATCAAATATCTTTGGTCACATGAATGCACTATATCTATGCACATGAGAATCGTACAATAATGACATGTATGACAGGATTAACTCTTTCCAGAATATCATATGATGACTATCAATTTATTCTAATATCAAGCTACCCCGGTTGTGGTGAGTATTTTCTACTCTCTAGTATGGCATTTTCTCGCTCCGTCTGACATGGCCCACTTTCTCTTTCTTTTCTCATTAACATGATCATAACCGTTGGTAGGGCGTCCCCTACTAGTGCACCACATGGATTGCCATATGACCATGCTCATTTCTTTTCTTTTCACAATGATAGCCAAAAATATGCTTTCAATAACAAGTATGTTCAACAAAATATAACTATTACCAAAAGTCATTGGTAATCATGCCATGAACATAACCATTTCAAATATCTCTTTATAAAATATTTCCATGTCAAAATTTCACGCTTAAGATGGTAAGAAGTTCATACAATGGCAATGGCTATTTCATATACTATTTATTTATTATTTTCATTTATAAGATTCTTCTTCTTTTTAAATATTAATTTTATTTCTTTATTTTCTTGATGCAGGTTTTCATCCTATCTAACCTTCTCTTACTAATTAGAGCATAACTCCCTCACTTTAACTCTGATTTAGGTGATCTTGATATCAATTTAAAGACGAAACAATTATCTAAAACTCTTATGTTGAATAGTTGAACAAAATATTAAGAAATCATGGTGATATTACTAAATCAAAGAACATGTTATTTCTTCTCGGGTAGGTTCTGACCTCTACATACTAATCTATCCATATCTCCCTCATAATAATTCCAAATTAAGTGCTTCTAGTGGCTAAAGGTTCGTGACAGATATAGCTATAATTCTTATGTTAACTATTTATTTAAATTCCCTATATAATGTTCTCAAAAATTAAAACACAGAAGCTATCCTAACATATTCTTCTCTGATTAACCATTTTCTGACCATTGCTTACTAATAGGACTATATCTACCTCATATGGACTTCAAATGGAGTGATTCCAGTTGCTAAAAATCAGTGACACATATAGCTATAATTCTGGTGTTAACTAGTTATTTTAATTCCCTACAAAATGTTCCCATAAATTAAAACACAAAAGCTATCCTAATATATTCTTCCCTGATTAACCATTTTCTGACCAATGCTTACTAATCGGCCCATATCTACCTCATATGGACTCAAAATTGAGTGATTCCAGTGGCTAAATATCTGTAACACATATAGCTATATTTATTATGTTAAACATTTATTTTAATTCCCCCTAGAATGTTCCTAGAAATTAAAACATAGAAGTTATCCTAACATATTCTTCCCTGCTTAACAATTTTTTAACCATTGCTTACTAATCGGACCATATCTACCTCATATGGATTCCAAATTGAGTGATTCCAATGGGTAAAAATCCGTGAGCCATACATCTACATTTTTTATGTTAACCATTTGTTTTAATTCCTTACCAATTCTTCCCAGAATTTTTCAAACAAAAGCATAAAAGTTTGCCACCCATAGTCATGCCTATGTAGAACTATCTACACCAACTTAAGTAATCAAACATACATAATATGTAACATGATATAGCAACATCCATGACCAATCATTAAAGTTCTAAGATCAAAATCTAATATAAATATTACAAGTTTCAAAACTTTTCTTCAAAAAGAAATATTGTTAAGCTTACTTGGAACACTTAGTCCTCTAGACTTCTCCTTCCTCTTTCTTCCTTTCTTCCTCTCCTTTCCTCACTCTACCTTGCTTCTATTTTTTCTCTCCCTCACTTGGACGAAAATTCTAATGTTGTAAGAGTGGGTTTTTCTTAAATAGACCATCAAATAATTCACCTTTCATGATCATGGGTCTACGTTATCACAATTAGGATACACTTGGTTGAATTTTTGGAAAACAAACAACTTATGTTCTTGTCTTCCTCTTCCTTAGTCAAGATATGCATAGAAAAAGGAGATTTTTATTTTGAAAATTATGATAATATGTTTCTAAGATAAAGGGCAAGGTCCCTTTCATTTAGGGATTCATTTCCTTTTTCTTTTGTCTTAATCAAGTATGATAGATTTGCATTTTTAGGTGGCAAATTTCTAGCCCTTGAATCTCCATTATTTGGTTGAAATTATTTGTGTGGGATAGGAATGTTTTGTCCTAATGCCATGTATTACCATACCACTTGCTAAAATTTTGAGTGTAGAATATAGATGTTTTGTCCTAAAGCCTTGTATTATCATACCACTTGCTAAAATTATGAATGTAAGATATCACACCACTTGCTAAACTTTTGTCTTAATACTATGTCACGTAATCTTGATTACACCATTATTTCATCAATTTACTTTTATTTTTATTTTTATTTTTCCTCTTGGGTTTGGGCTCATTCTTGCCCATTTTCTTTACTTTAGTTAAAATTCTACCTTTCATAATGGGCTTAGTCACATTTTCATGATTTTTGGGCTACCGGTCCAATTCCTATATCCTAGTCCAAGTTTATGTTTTATTTCTTCATTGGGCTATCCTATTGGCTTGCTAAAAATTCATGTGAAGTAGAAAAACTCTATATGAAGTGTCCATAGGTGAAAGTCCAATTTATGGGTGGAGATACTAAACATAGTAACTTTTGCTCTTAAATTAAGAAAAATTACCCTAATCCAATCTTCTTGAAATTTTAAGACCTTTACTTACTTCACAAAAATTTATCTTCCTTGCCTAAGAATTTCACCTTTCTTTAGCATGATTGTTTCTAATATTTCCTCTTAGGTTTTTTTTCTTTACCTATTCCATTAATATTAGAATATTTCTATGCATACACGTAAGGTGAAGAATTTCTAAGGATTATATTTCCTTAGATATCAAAAAATTGTCTAATAAATTTTATTTCCTTAATTAAATATTTATGTACCTTTATCAATAAAAGAAATGAAATTAGGGATGTTTTGAATACTCTTGTACTTTTATTAATACATGAAACAAAATTAGGGATGTTACAAGAAGCAATAGAAAACCTACCTCCCTGCCCTGCAGAACCCAGGGAATCCCTGCAACCATTACAGCCACCTCATTGCATTTTAGTAATGAGGCAGCAGAAACAAACTAGCCTCGCCTCATGCTAGAATTAGAAATGAGAGATGGAAGGTAGTCAAAAACTTAAGAGGAAAGAGGAAGGAAAAGGGAGAGAGCAACCAAGAAGAAGAAGAAAGTCTGTGAGAGGAGGAAGAGAGAGAGAAAACAAGCAGGAAATATGGAGAGCTCCTTCTTCTTCTTTTTCCCTCACCATAAGGCAGTGACAGTGACAGTGAGTGCTGAGATTTGAATCTTTGCTCACCCCATATTTTGTGCAAGAAACGTGGCTTAGTTGCAAGGGAAACCAAGAGGAGAAGCAAGCTGCAAATTGAGAGCCATAGGAGTAGGTTTGCACAAGGTAAGTTTGGCTTCTTATAAAAATCTGGTTTAGAGTTTATTAGGCTAATTTTAGGCTCTGCATGGACAAATTTATTTATAAAATATGAAACCATGTTCAACATAGAAGTTGTAGCCCTATGTCTTAGATTTTCATATCATTTGTAATCACATCAATCGGACTTAAAATGAGTGAGTTATACTTCAGGGAGTGATGAGAGGTCAGAATCGGGTCTGGAATTCAGGCTGTTGAAGAATAGCTTCATTTTCAAATTTTTGGGACTAACCTATAAGGAATATGAAGACATGGTTGACATAAACATTGTAGATATATTGCTCATGATTACACAGCCATTGTAATCACCCAATTGAGAGTCCATATGAGTGAGTTAGGGTCTGATTAGTGAGTAAAGATCATAGAGCACAGAAAGGTTAGGTTGAAAACATAGAAACCTTTTAGCACCTAAAAATATTGGCTTAGTAAATTTAGTAAATGTCCTTTAAATTCTCTAATTTTTGGTGATAAAGGTCTTAAAATGCTCATAATTAATTTTGGATATTTTCCTAAGTTTTGAGAACCTACAGCTAGGCCTTTTGCAATTAAAACAGTGTTGAGAACAATCTGCTGGACACCTTAGACTGTTGATGGAAATACAAAATATTGAAGGGGTCAGTTGTTGAATTTTCGTATGAAAATTTGATGACATGTTAGAGGGATCATAATTAAGGAACCCACCAAATTTTAGAGAATTATGGATAGTTTAAGGTAGATAATAAAATGTAGAAATTAGGTAGGGCAGGAAATGAGTCAGAACAGACCATAACATGGGACAGTCTTTAAAACTTGGGTTATTCGAAGGGACAAATGAATTATTTTCTACTTGAAATTTTAATGGTGATTATATAACATATTTATGATGCTTCATATAAAATATTACAAATTGTGAAGAAGTTTTATCAATCCAAAGGAATGCAAAACAGAATAGAAATGGAACTGAAACCAATCTGCACTTTTCTGGTTTATGAAGGTACTTTTTAGAGTTGAATGGAAGAGTTAAGGGCTGAGGGAATCACGAAATACAATACACATGTAAAGGTACCTCCATACAAAATTTTAAATTTTTTAGAGAACTTTTGTCATATTTAATAATAACCCCAAATCTCAATAGAATCATAGTTTTGTTTTGAGGAGCAGAAGTTCTTAAACTAGAGATTTATGACTTTAGGTGCTAATATGCATGAAATAACCAAGAGCACTTATATGTTTTAGTTTGAGTTGCTAGTAGTAACCTTGGCAGCCTTAGAAAGCAAGTGATTGTGCTGGAATTGAGATAGCGAGCTTTTCCTTAAAACACTCTTTATGTTTATGAACTTGAATTTTTAAATTTTCACTGGTTTCCTGACTTTTATGCTATGATAAATGATGTTCTAAATATATGTTATGTATACATTTTTAGGAATTAAGGGAGTGCCCAAAGTGTGCCAAGTAAGCCTCATTTCCCCTACGTATTGGCTAATAATAGGAGATGCATAACCCTGTTGTAGGTATGGAATTGCATTGGGTAAGTAGACTATAATGTTATGGGTTCCTAGTGTGACCAAGATGATGTATGTATGTATGGTCAGTGCTTATGTTTCAGTGAAATAATTTGAGATGATTTAAGGAATGGAATGTATTCTATTTTTCTGAAAAATTTGCTAGCTATTGAGATTGTCATCTCATTTTTTTATGTCCACATAATCACATTTTAGGTACTCCAGCAAGAAGTGAGCAACAGGGGTCTCAAGATTGAACCATCTGATTATGGATTGTATTTTCTTTGGTTGTGTAATATATGTGGGATGGCCTAGATGAGTGCTAATTCCCGTTTAGATAGCTGATAATGAGTTGTAATATAAGTTATGGACTATACCCCTTTTCTTTATGGCATAAGATCCTTTATGTTGTAAGTAATGCATATCATGCGTAGTTAGTTGCCTATAAAGAATTGATATTTGAAAATTCTTGGAATAGTCTAAAGCACTTTTATGTTATCCAAGAAAGATAACAAACCATATAAGTGAATAGGTTAATTTATGGGCTAAGTAGACATTGCTAGAAATTTATAGATAAAAAAAATGTACAATACTAAATTCTCTTAAGTGGAATATTCTATGATGTGGATGTATAAAATAAGATGCTAGTCAGTAGGGTGTGACAACATCTTGCCCCCCTTTTCTTTTTTTTGTTTACTTAATATTATTTAATTATTGAATATTTAAAATTTATTTTTTATTATATACATAATAACATTATTTTTCATCCTAAAATATCTCAAAAATTTCTAAAAAATTATATTCTTGCAAAACATTAGTTGAACTCTTAAATTATGATTTTCTTAATAAAAGTTTTAGTAAAAAAATAATAATATAAATATAACTTCATGCATATTAAAAGAAAGAAATTTATAAAAATAAAATGAAAATTTGTTTAAAGCCAAATATAATTAATTTAAGAAAAATAACAATTATTTTAATTAAAAGCGTATTTACTTTTAGCAAAACATAATCATTTAAAATAAAAATAATTTTTTTATAGCAAAACATTATTATTTAAATATTATAGGATATTACATTCTTCTTCCCTTAAGAAATTCAGTCCCCGAATTTCAAACCATCGTATCACAAATAAGGAATGAAGTCAATGCATAACTTACAATTATTAACCTCCCTACTCAAGCAACTGGGGATATATATCTCTTTCGTATATAATCTTTACTTTCTAAGGAGTTCATTTGTAACATCTCATAATTTTTAAATATTTTCTTTAGAAATTATTCACCTTACATATATGCATAGAAATATTCTAATATTAATGGAATAGGTAAAGAAAGAAAACCTAAGAAGAAATATTAGAAATAAACATGCTAAAGAAAGGTGAAATTCTTAGGTAAGGAAGATAAATTTTTGTGAAGTAAAGATCTTAAAATTTCAAGAAGATTGTATTAGGGTAATTTTTTCCTAATTTAAGAGTAAAAGTTACTAAGTTTAGTATCTCCACCCATAAATTGGGCTTTCACCTATGGACACTTCATATAGAGTTTTTCTTCTTCACATAAATTTTTAGCAAGGCAATAGGATAGCCCAATGAAGAAATAAAACATAGACTTGGACTAGGATATAGAAATTGGACCGATAGCCTAAAAATCATGAAAATGTGACCAAACCCATTATGAAAGGTAGAATTTTAACCAAAGTAAAGAAAATGGCCAAGAATGAGCCCAAACCCAAGAGGAAAAAAAATGAAAATAAAAATAAAGTGATGGAATAATGGTGTAATCAAGATTAGGTGATTTGACATTAAGACAAAAATTTAGCAAGTGGTATGATAATACAAGAATTTAGGACAAAACATCAATATCCTACACTCATAATTTTAGCAAGTGGGTAATAATATATAGCATTATGACAAAACATCTTTATCCCACACAAATAATTTCAACTAAATAATGGAGATTCAAGGGCTAGAAATTTGCCACTTAAAAAGGCAAATCTATCATACTTGATTAAGACAAAAGAAAAAGAAAAAGAATCACTAAATCAAAGGGATCTTGTCCCATATCTTAAGAACATATTATCATAATTTTCAAAATACAAATATCCTTTTCCTATGCATATCTTGACTAAGAAAGAGAAAGACAAGAACATAAGTTGTTTGTTTTCTAAAAATTCAACCAAGTGTAATCTAATTGTGATAAGGTAGACCCATGATCATGAATGGTAAATTATTTGAGGGTATATTTAAGCAAAACCCACCCTTACAACATTAGAATTTTTGTCCAAGTGAGGGAGAGGAAAAATAGAAGCAAGCTAGAGTGAGGAAAGGAGAGAAAGAAAGGAAAAAAGAGGAATGAGAAGTCTAGAAGACTAAGTGCTCCAAGTAAGTTTAACAATATTTCTTTTTGAAGAAAACTTTTGAAACTTATAATATTTATATGAAATTTTGATCTTAGAACTTTAATGATTGGTCATGGATGTTGCTATATCATGTTACATATTGATCTTGCATGTGATGTATGTTTGAATACTTAGGCTGTTATTGAAAGTTCTGCATAGGTATGGCTACGGGTGGCAAAATTTTAAGCTTCTGTGTTTAATTTCTGAGAATTATTTGTAGAGAATTTAAATAAATGGTTAAAATAAGAATTAAATATATATGTGTCACAGATTTTTAGCCACTGGAATCATTCAATTTGGAGTCCATATGAGGAAGATATGAGCCGATTACTAGTCAAAGGTCAGAAAATGGTTCATCAGGGAAGAATATGTTAAGATAGCTTCTGTTTTTTAATTTCTGAGAATTTTCTATAGGGAATTAAAATAAATGGTTAACATAAGAATTATATCTATATGTGGCATGGATTTATAGCCACTGGAATCACTCAATTTGGAGTCTATATGAGGTAGATATGATCTGATTAGTAAGCAAAAGTCAGAAAATGGTTAATCAGGGAAGAATATGTTAGGATAGCTTCTGTGTTTTAATTTATGGGAACATTCGGTAGGGAATTAAAATAAATAGTTAACATAAAAATTATGTCTATATGTGTCACGGATTTTTAGCTACTGGAATAACTTAATTTGGAATTCATATGAGGGAGATATGGACAGATTAGTAGGTTAAGGTCAGAACTTATCCGAGAGAAAATAACATGTACTTTGAGGGAGTAATATCTCTTTGATTTTTTAATATTTAGCTAAACTATTCAACATAATAGTTTTAGATAATTGTTTTATCTTGAAATTAACACAAAGATCACCTACATTGGAGTTCAATTGAGGGAGTTATGCTCTAATTAGTAAGAGAAAGTTAGATATGATGAAAACCTGCATCAAGAAAATAAAGAAATAAAATTAATATTTAAAAAAAGAAGATGAATATTATAAATGACTAGTATATGCCATTGCCATTGCCATTGTATGAACTTCTTACCATCTTAAATGTAAAATTCTGACATGGAAATATTTTATAAAGTGATATTTGAAATGGTTATGTTCATGGTATGATTACCAATGATTTATGGTAATAGTTACATTTTGATGAACATACTTGTTATTGAAAGCATATTTTTGGCTATCATTGTGAAAAGAAAAGAAATGAGTACGGTCACATGGCAATCCGTGTGGTGCACTAGTAGGGGACGCCCTACCAACGGTTATGATTATGATTATGAGAAAAGAAAGAGAAAGTGTGTCATGTCGGACGAAGCGAGAAAAGCCCGTACCGGAGAGTAGAGGATACTCACCCTGACCGGGGTAGTTTGAAATGAGAATAAGTTGATGGCCATCATATGATATTCTGAAAATAATTAATCTTGTCATACATATCATTACTGTATGATTCTTATGTGCATAGATAAAATGCATTCATGTGACCAAAGATATTTTCTGTAGTTTATACAGCTGAACATGACATGATGAGCAATATTGATGATGATTTATTGTTGAATTTACTAGGATTTAATTCTCACTATATTTCCATATCATGTTCAGAAAATTAGTTATGTAGCTTTTTCTATGGCTCTAGATTTTAGTGCACATTGGATCGAGTTACTTTATGTTGGGCAGATCTCAGAATCTAATAAGATGTTTGTGGTCGAGTTGGCTCAGATCCCGGTGAAGGTGCAACCACCCGCACCTGTATCTCCAGAATTGGTCATCCAAAATAAACAAGATGTAAATATCTATGTGTTTGATATGTTGCATGTACGTTTTGATTAATGACGTTTATGTGAACTCAATATTGTATAATAATAAAGAAGAAAAATGTTGTTTCATCATTCACTTGTGTGATTTTGCCATATAACCTTAACCATAGAGATTTCCTTCAACCATAAGTTCTTCACTTGTCGATCAACAATAGACATTGATTTTTACTCATAATTAAACCAAATTCTTGTCCAACTAAATTTCTTTGAATTAGATAGTATGAGAAGAATCTGATAGGTACTTCCTTAGCATTGATGCAAGAAAAACTATATCAACATCACTTAATCCTTATGGCAAGGCTAGATGATATATACTATGCATAATTTGTCCAAGATTTCAAAAGAGCCTATATATTAGAGCTTACTTCACAACATATATTTGCCATAACATGCATAATACACTCTTTTGTCATTGAAAATAGTTACTTATAGATATTCCCATATATACACAATTTACAAACCAAGTCTATAAATATTAGAGATACAACAAGAGTAAGGATGTTGCTTATGACGTTCAGAGTATACTCTAGAGTACAAGTACATTATAAATCAAAATCTACGAGTCTTGGAAACAAAATGAGCTCACCAGAGAATATATCGCCTAGCTGATAACCTATCTGAAGGGATATAACCAAACTCTATATTCTTAACTTAAAAATGTGAAAATATCATATAGTGAGTTTGACAACTCAGTGAGTAGATAATACCTCATATGACATCTTAGGTCAACATATGGATGTATTCATATTTTAAAAGTTTTCGTATAGAAAATATAGTTTGAATGTACATCCATATGGGACCCGTATTTTAAATATTCTCAAATCAAATGATATTCAAATATCCAAAACCATATATAGTATTGTATGATCATTAAACAAATGTTGGTATGCATCAAAATATTTCACATGAAAACATGAGGATGATCTCATATTAGAACCACCATAACGGAGTTCAAGCCCTTTTGTACTTTGGTGGTGCAGGATTTGCCTAAACTCAGCATCTTAGCTAAAGTTTGCCCTACTACCATTTAAGACGACACGCGAAGGGAATCTAATATGGGCAATTTCCTAAGCACACAACAAGGTTATAACATATACATGCACTTTTCTAAGGCAATCTTATAGCTTTACATATCAATGTCATGTGCGTAATATATTTTCTTACTATATGATGAGAAATACATTTAAAATCACATATTCAATGAGTTCAATAATTTATTTTTAAAACCATACTCCTCTTGAACTATATGCCAGATTGTAAACAAATAAGGTAATGTAATCTATTTCAAAGACATATAAAAACATAGATAACTTGTAAACAAAATCAATTATACATTTAAAGTTCAAGAAGAGCATAAGGTAAGTTATAGAAAAAATTATCTACTCAGAAGGTAAGGATCCAGGTTGGACAACCCTAAAATACACTTTTTCAATCCAAATTTGATCAAATAGACTTCAAAATGAGTTTGGAGGGTCCAAAAACTAAGGAAATGACATCGGAATTGCAAAATTTGGCCTACGAGAGCTTAGTCAACTGATGGATACTATTCACGATCAAAAATACTATTCATTGCCAGAATCACTATTAATACTGGCCAAATTTACTAAATTGTCCCTAGATTGAAACTAGCCTCTGTTACAAGCATAATTAAGGTTTATGAAATACCATTAACACTGATACAATTTTGGGTTCACATACACATCATTAATTAAAAACATCCATACAAAAATCAAACACATATATGTTTATATCCTTTTTTATCTATATTGACCAGTTTCGGAGATACGGGTGTGGTTGGTTGTACCTTCACTAGGATCTTAGCCAACTCGACCCAATGTACAATAAAATCTAGTAAAATGTAATCATGTTATGATCATAACCATTTTCGAATATCTCTTTATAAAATATTTCCATGTCAAAATTACACACTTAAGATGGTAAGGAGTTCATGCAATGGCAATAGCTCGGGCATACACTAGTTATTTATTATTTCCATTTGTAAGATTCTTCTTCTTTTTTAAATATTATTTTCATCATTTCATTTTCTTTATGCTTGGCCTCTAGTTACTTTCCTCCTACTTATATCATTTCTAACACATGTTCTCACAAATTTTATAGGGCATTCTCCTCCAATTTGGTTTCTATTATTACCCTATAGTTAATGAGGTTCATTTAGGGTAGAAAAATGTTAAAATAAATTTTACCAACTTCTAACAAAGCCATGCTTGAAAAATACCTCAAGCGTACTAAAAAACAGCCCTGAACACAGCCTACCTATGTTGAAGCAACCCAAAACACAGCCTAGACATGTTATGCAACCCTTCCTCACTTATTCAACCATATGTCCCTCATACAAACTCAAATTGAGATTATTCAAAAGCCCATAAAAAGATACGACACTTATCTACAACTTTTATGTTTATCATTTCTTCCGATTCCTTATGAATTATTTCCAAACAATCGAAAACCAAAACGCATGCATTTAGCACCTTGGATTCTAGACTAATTCTGACCTCTACTCATTAATTAGCCATATCTCCCTCATATGGACTCCAAATTAAGTAATTTCAGAGCATATAGATCCATGAGACATATATCTATATTTTTTATGTTAATAATTTCCTTTAATCAACTCCAGAGTGTGTCTAGAAATTCAAACATAGAAGCCTACTTAATAGATTCTTCCTTAGTTAACTAGTTTCTGACCGCAGCTTACTAATCTGATCATATCTCCCTTATATTGAATCTAAATTGAGTGAATTCAGTGCCATGAAATCATTGAGACATATATCTACATTTTTTATGTTAACCATTTCTTTTAATTCCTAACCTATTCTTCCCACAATTCAAAAAACAAAACCTTCCTTGGTAACACCGAAATTCGGTTTTCTTAGCCTAGCCTTTCCTAAAGTTCTAGTTCATCCTTTTATTCTTCCATTTTTATTTCAACTTTCCACCTAACCAAATAATTTTGCATCTAAACATTTAAATATATTTCTTACTTAATTAACATATTCCATCATCCACTTCAAAAGAAAAATAGAATCAAATCATGCATCATTAAGGGTGTTTCCCAACAGAAATTTCTCATATTCTTCTTCTAAATTTTTAAGGCCATACTCATTTTATCAATTTAATCATATTCCATTAATTATTGACTAGGGACGCCTTTCTCACAGTTATGATTATGTTAATGAGCAAAGAAAGAGAAACTATGCCATGTCGAACAGAGCGAGAAAAGCTCGTACCGGAGAGTAGAAAGTACTCACCCTAACCAGGGTAACTTGATATGAAAATAAGTTGATAGCCATCATATGATATTATGAAAATAGTTATTCATACCATACATGTAATTACTGTATGATTTTCATGTATAGATCAAGTGCATTTATGTGACCTAAAGTATTTGTTGTAACTTATATAGATGAGCATGACATTATGAGCTATATTGATGATAATTATGATTTATTGTTGAACCTACTAATATTTAATTCTCACTATATTTTTATATCATGTTCAGAAGACTAAATATGCAAATATTCTCTATGATCGGCTTTTAGCATACGTTGGGTCGAGTTGGCAAAGATCCCAGTGGCCTCTGGGAGTTTGGTCAACACTGGTCAACTGATAGGCACTATTCATGATCGGAATTACTATTCACCACCGGAATCACTGTTCATACTACCCAAATTTACTGTTAACGACGTACAAAAAGTTGTCAAATGGTTGAAAAATTTCATATGCTAAGGTTTATCTATCTACTGAATCCATCTACGGTGTCAATTTTTTAATTTGAGAACTCTAGATAAGAGTTTTAGAACTTACCTTTTCTTAAGATTTTCTACTTCTGATCTGCAGCAATTCTGTGGCTAATTTGAAAAATTATTCGACCAATATCGTAGTAATCTTCCTCTTGAATTTAGTGGTACCCTTAGTTTTGAGATCGGATGCTCGAAGGTGCTCTAAATCTAGAGAGAGAACATGGGGAGAGAAAAATACTATTCACACTATTCAATCGCCAATAGAAATTTCGCATATTTCTTTTTTTCATTCTTGCATCTTCCCCCCCCCCTTTTTCTTTTTTTTACTTAATATTATTTAATTATTGATTATTTGAAATTTATTTTTTTATTATATACATAATATTATTATTATTTTTCATCGTAAAATATCTAAAAAATTTCTAAAAATTTATATTCTTGCAAAAAATTAATTGAACTCTTAAACGTATAATTGATTCTATTTACAAATTATTTATACTTTTATATGTCTCCGAAATGGATTAAATTACCTTATTTGTTTACAATATGGCATATAGTTCAAGAAAATTATGGTTTTAAAAATAGATTTTTTAACTCATTGAATATGTGATTTTGAATGTATTTCTCATCATATGGTAAAGAAAATATATCGTGTACATGGCATTGATATATAAAGCTATAAGATTGCCTTGAAAAAAGGCATGTATATGTGATAACCCTGATTGAGAAGTTTCTAATAGAGGAATTATACTAAGACTGAAAATTTTATATTATACTGAAACCTATTTTAAATGATATGGCATATGTGCAAATACGATTTATGTGGAGGAATCCTATTAGAAACATTGTTCACTAATAGTAGGTTATGTTAGCTCTGGTGTACCTTAATAGCTTAGCTAGCAGGGGTGGTTCTATCCTCGTGTAACGGCCAACATGCGAAATATCATATGTGAAGGGAAGCGGGGTGCCTCTTATCTGAGCGAGATGTCGACTATTTGATATGTGATTTGCCCTCCCTTTCTGTGTGCTTAGAAAATTGCTCATATTAGAGTCCCTTTACGTGTCTTCTTGAATGGTGGTAGATTAAACCTTAGCTGAGATGCTGAGTTTAAGCAAATCCTACACCACCAAAGTACAGAAGTGTTTGAAGTCTGATATGGTGGTTTTGATATAAGATCCTCCTAATGTTTTCATGTGAAATATTTTGATGCATAACAACATTTGTTTAATTATTATACAGTACAGTATATGGTTTTGGATATCTGAATATCCTTTGATTTGAAAATATTTGAAATACGGGTCCCATATAGATGTACTTCCGAACTGTATTTTCTATGTGATAAATTTTAAAATGTGATTGCATTCATATGTTGAACTAAGATGTCATAGGAGGGATTATCTACTCACTGAGTTGTCAAACTCACTACACGATATTTCTACATTTTTCATATAAGAATACAGAGTTTGGTTGTAACATCTGATTTTTTATTATTATTATAATAACTTTGTAATATCCGATTTACTTTTATTTTTATTTATTATTATTATTATTATTTATTTTATTTTGTCACATTTCGCATGTTAAATGTCATATGTGTAAACACAATATATATGTATATATATATATTACAAACCTTACACATGTAATAATTATGCAATACAACCTTTCAATGTATAAATAAGAGTCCCTATACAGCATCCCACCCTTGAAACACAAAGGATGAGAAGGTGGTGCTGACATCGAGATCTCCATCAGTAACGCTATTCCCTGTTGCATCTCATTTCTTTTTATCTGAATATAACACCACAATAATAGTGAGAAAAAAAGTTCCCAATAGACTTAACATAAATAAAATATAATGAGAAAAACATGAATTATGTTCAGCTGTATCAGTTACAAAAAATATTAAGATTTGGAGATAAAATCATCACTTCGGTTGATGCATAATTAACATACAATATATGCACTAAAAATTAACTCTCTTTTTTAAAATGCTCAGACATATCATAGCTCTCAATATACTCAATTCACTCATTTGCTATACTTATAGTGACAGATCGACTACAGTCACAATAAGTTATCAGGAAATGTGAGTTTATCACCCATTTGCCTCTTCACATTACCTCTATCACCCAGTTGGAGTGGTCCTCTCTTGACTCACTTAGGCTAATAGGGCGTCCCCTACTTGTTACCATCTCAAGCCATACAACCCACCAATATTCATCCATACATATAAATGTATATTCATCAAATACAATATGTAATTATCTAGCAACTCTCCATGATCTTTATGTTTGCCATTTAACTACATTCATAATAAGACATGCATCATTTTTAAACTCAATAATTAATAATCATTCATCACATACCAATATCCAATATGATTCATTTTGAATCAAATAAGGAAATGGGTAATTTGTGATACTAAAACCATCATTATAAAAGTATATATGTTTTATAAAAAGCTTTCAACAAACAAAATTACTTTTTAAGTAGAAAATAGTGAAAAATATAATAATCCAGCACCCAACACTCCCTAGCCATGTTTCAAAACATGGCCATGCTTGAAAAATACTTTAAACATGCTCAAAAACAACCCCGAACACGGCCTACCCATGTTGAAGCAACCCATAACACGGCTTGGCCATGTTTTTTGACCTTTCTTCAATTATTCAACTATATCACCTTCATACAAACTCCAATTAAGATGATTTTAAATCCTATAAAAATCTAAGATAATTATCTACAACTTTCATGTTTATCATGTCTTCATATTCTTTACGAATTATTCTCAAAAAATTAAAATAAAAACCCTTATTTTTACTATCTTGATTCTGACCTCTGCTCAATTAATCAGCCATATCTCCCTCATATGGACTCCAATTAAAGTGATTTTAAAGCCTATAAAATTCTAAGAAACTTATCTATAAATTTCATGTTTATTATTTCTTCATATTTCTTACGGATTATTCCTAGCAAATTAAAAATATAAAATACTTATTTTTACTATCATGGATTCTAACCTTTGCTCAATTAATCAGCCATATCTCCCTCATATATACTCCAAATTGAGTTATTTTAGAGCCTATAGATCCCTGAGACATATATCTACAATTCATATGTTGACTATCGCTTTAAAATCCTTGTCAAATGTTCCCTAAATTTGAAAACAAATGCTTCCCAAATTATTCTAAAATTCAGCTTAGTCTAACTTTTGCTTTGTTTTTCTTTTATGTAATCTCATGCACCCATATGTATGTCCAAACAACCAAAATAGAATTCTATATAAATATCCAGAACACATGTTATCCAAAATCACATCTAAACAAATCTAAAAGTATATATATAATTTTGTACAAAATTCATGAGTAGATGTTAAGTTTATTTCAAACAAATCCTTACCTTGGTGCTTGATTCCTACCACACAAAAATCCTACATCTATACTGTGAATTAGGATATTCCTTAAGAAACGATGATGAAATGAGAGAGATGACCAAGAAACTTACCTTGATTTCCCTTTCCTCTTCTTTCTCCTTCTTCTTCCTCTTTCTCTTCTTCTTCTTCCTCTTTCTTTTCCTCCTCTTCTTTTTCATCCTCTTTCTTTTCTTTCTCTTTCTTACCGACAGTCCCCCTCCCTCATAATTATTAAAAAATTCCGTTACCTACCACCCTATATTTACAATTTTGTCATCTTCCATTATTTACAAAAATGCCATCCTAGAGTATTTACAAAACTACCATCCTAGACTATTTACAAAACTGTTATCTTAAAGAATTTACATAAATGCCATCTTAATAAATTTACATAAATGCCATTTCAATTAAATTACATAAATGTCATTTTAACCATCCTAAGATCTTTTTTGACTTGAGTAAAATTGTAAAATTGTTTAATCATCCCTTGAGATCCAGAATGTTTTCTCCTCTCTGAGAAAAAAAATTCTAATGAGTAACATAAGGAAAAATCGGGGATGTTACATTAATCATTACCTTTCAAATAGGTTATCCGTTAGGCGACATATTCTTTAGTAAGCTTATTTTGTTTCTAGCACTTGTAGATTTTGATTTATAATGTACTTGTACTCTAGAGTATGCTCTGAATGTAACAACTCCTTTTTTTTTACATATATACATATATATGCTTTTAAAATTCCATGAAGTCATTACCTCTTTACTTTTAACTATTTCACTCATAATAACATTAAATTAAATTAACCAAGCATAATTAAGGTTTATGGTATACCATTAACACTGATACAACTATGGGTTCACATACACATCATTAATTAAAAACATCCGTACAAAAATCAAACACATATATATATCTACATCTTAGGCAACTCAATTATCAGTTAGTGACCACATATTCTTGAAGGAATCAACCATGAAAGAGGTAATGAGGTTTGGAAAGAAGAAAAATATTAAGCTCTAGTATATAGGCTCTTTTGAAATCTTGAACAAAGTAGGCATAATAGTATATCGCCTAGTCTTGCCATCAGGATTAAGTGATGTTGATACAATTTTTATTGCATTAATGCTAAGGAAGTACCTAACAGATTCTTCTCATGTTATCAGATTTTAAGAAATTTAGTTGGACAAGAACTTGGCTTAATTATGAGTAAAAATCAATGTCTATTGTTGATCGACAAGTGAAGAACTTATGGTTAAAGGAAATCCCTATCGTTAAGGTTATATGGCAAAATCACTCAAGTGAAGAGACTCCTTAGAAAGTAATGATGATATACAAACGAAATATCCCTAATTTCTTGAGAAGTGAAGTTAATAACTATAATTTATGCCTTGAATTCATTCCTTACTTATGATATGATGGTTTGAAATTTAGGGACTGAATTTCTTAAAGCGAGAAGAATATAACAATGCAAAAATTTAATAATTTTCATTTATGCATGGATTAATAAAAGAAATAAAGGATAGGGATGTAATTGAAAGGTTTTAAGGATGAAAACAAAAACTTATTAATATTTTTGGGGTCAAATTATAATTTTCTCAAAGTTTAGGGGTCAAAATTTAAATAATGAAAATTTTAAGGACCTCAGTGAAAAATTGACTTTTTTCAAAATAGTCCCTCCATCAATATAAAAAAAGAAAAAAAAAAAGAAAATTCTCCCCATAATGAGGTACATGAATAGTACCTATTTCTCCTTCATTTTTTCTCTCGAGATCTAAAGTATCTTCGAGCCTCCGATCTCAAAACTAAGGGTATCAATGGATTCAGGATGAAGTATTATATTGGCTGAATAATTTTTCAAATTAGCCGCCGAATTGATGTAGAAAATCATAGAAAAATGTAAATTTTGAAACTTATATCTAGAGTCCTCAAATTGGAAATCTAACATCGTAGATGGATTTAGGAGATAGATAAACCCTAGGATATAAAATTTTTCAGCCATCTGACAATTTTTGTGTGTGTCGTGAATAGTAAATACGGCCAGTATGAAGGTGAATTGTAAGTTCGATTGTGAATAGTACCCATTATTTGACCAGTGTTGACAGAGTTCCCAAAGGCTAAATTTTGCGATTCTGGAGTCATTTCCTAGGTTTTTGGATCCTCTCAACTCTATTTTGAGGTCTATTTGATCAAATTTGAATTGAAAAACTACCTTTTTAGGCTGTCCAACTTAGAGCCTTACCTTGTGAGTAGATAATTCTTTCTATGACTTACCCTATGCTTTTCTTGAATTTTAAATGTATAGTTGATTATGTTTATAAGTTATTTATAATTTTATATGTCTCTGAAATTTATTAAATTACCTATTTTGTTTACAATATGGCATATAATTCAAGAACAATATGGCTTTGAAAATAGATTTTTGAACTCATTGAATATGTGATTTTAAATATATTTCTCATCAAATGGTAAAGAAAATATATTGTGCACATGGCATTGATGTAACATCCCTAATTTCATTTCTCTTATTAATAAAGGTACATAAATATTTAATTAAGGAAATAAAATTTATTACACAATTTTTAGATATCTAAGGAAATATAAGCCTTATAAATTCTTCACCTTATGTGTATGCATAGAAAATGTTTCTAACATCACTACAAGAAATATAGTTTTTAGTGACCAACTTTTTGTGACGACCTAAAAAGTCGTCACTAAAAAGAACTTTCAGTGATGACTTATGGAGGTCATCACTGAAAGATTTAGTTCCAGCAATTTTTAGTGACGACTTTTATAAGTTGTCACAAAAACATACACTTTTAGTGACGAGTTTAGTGTAGTCGTCACAAAAAGTATAGTTTCAGTGACGACCATTTGGGTCGTCACTAAATGGTGAGTTTCAGTGACGACTTAGTCGTCACTGAAAGTTCAAGGGAGAAAAAAAAGGGTGCCTAGTTAACTAGCTCATGAAAAAACATATCCCGCTTACTTTTTTCACTTTACTAAAGCCTCTCCCCGCGCGCCGTGGAAAAAGTCAAGGTTACCTGTGAAATTTCTTACACTACCGAAGGAAGAAGGTCGCCATTTGCTTCTTAAAACCCCATTGTCACCTTCAGCTTTGCTTGACTAGTCGTGAAAACCCCAGTGCTAACAATTTCGGCTTAGCTTGACTAGGGAGCTTGCTTTTTAGGTTCTTTAATCTACTTCCTCTGGTTTTTGTTGATTTCTTTTGAATGGGTTTGGAAATTATGCTTTTAAGGGTTTTATTTTGGAATTGAGGTGATTTTATAATTTTTTCTGTTTGCTTCTGTTTCGGAATTGAAGATAAAACCAGAATGGGTTCGGGTAGCTTCTGTGCTGGGTGAAAAATGAGGGTTTTTTCTCTATTTTTGTGTGTTATTTATTTGCTGCAACATGCTTCTCTTGACCAGTGTGTTATTTCTTTAGACGTGAATCCTTAACGCTTTCATTTATAAACTCAAATCCATTGAAGGCGAGCTTTCATTTGGGCGTGCTTCCCATCTCATCTATCTGTTTTTGTACCTAGCTGAGATCAAAGATTAATCCTCTCTCATTCACGCTACTTCTAGGTAATATTCAGGTCGATTCCTCTTCTACATTCATCGTTTACCTCACAATTCCAGTTCTTTTTTTAACGAATTATGTTTTGCTTTTCTATACTTTCTTGCTTCTAAAACGTATTGCCATTCTTTAATTTGATTGTCATTTTCCATGCCATTATATGTTTGTTTGTTCTTGCAGCATTGCAATCTTGGATATGATTATTGTCAATTTGAAATGCAAATATGAGGTTCTGGTAGTGATGAATAGTTTATGGTGTTGGTTGATCTATAGTCTCATGATTCCACACGTTCTTGCTAATGCAGTAATGCTGGATGTGTTTTAATTGTTTGCAAGATTATATTCTTAACTAAATTCTATGTATTCATGGAAATCTATACCCGTTAAGATATAGGAATTCGATTCAGAACAACTTGACATTGTGTTCGTATGTTTTAATAAGCAATCTCATGACAAGAGTTATAGACAATATATATATATATATATATATATATATATATATACTTCAGTCTCATGAGCCAATCGACAGTTGTTTCTCCTCTTCTATAAATCTATTTTTTGTTCGTTTATAAGAATGAGTATTTTTGGGTCAGTAACATGAACAATCAAGCTTTACCATTCTCCTCTGGAGTTTATCATTTTTTAATCTTTCGGAGCACCAATAGTGGCTTGGTTGTGTTTTATAAAGATTAAAGACTTTTTCCATTTTTGGTTAGGGGTGGTTGATCAAGAAACAGTTCTCAGATCTAGCACTCACCATGAAGGTCATGTTGGAAATAAACATGTTTGGTATAATGAAAGAGAGGATGCAATTTTTTTGATTTTATTTTTTCTGTTTTACGAATCAAGGGCGACACATGATCAATCAGAGTTAGAGATTCCTAAAGCCCAACTTTGTCAAAGCTTAATCGTCAAACTCTTCATTTTGCACGGTGTGCTTTCTCTAAAGACATCAGGTAAATTTCAAGTTATCATAATCAGTGTTCAGGAAATTTCCTTTGTTGAATTCTAGCAAATCTTGAAATGAATTTCTGTGTTGTTTTGAGCTACTTGTTTTTCAGTTTAATGAGATTCAACGAATGATGATGCAGTTTTTTCTAATTTTCTTTTTCTGGTGTATTAGTGAAGGAGGGCATAATTACGCACTGAGATAGCCATTTCTAAAGCTCAACTTGTCAAAGCTTCATCATCAAACTCTGTTTATATTACAAATTGATCTTTCTCCAAAGACAATAGGTAAATTTCAAGTTATTATGTTCAACATTCAGGAAATTTCCCTTGCTGAAAGTATTTTAGTAAAGCTTATGTTTTAGGTTTTTGTCCCCTAAAATGAAATTTTAATTTGTTGTTTTAATTTACTTGTTTGTTATTTCAATTAAATTTAATCAAAAAGTGTGTTCATCTGCCGTTCAGATGCAACCTAGCCTTGCAAAAGCTTTGGTTTGAGGCCACTTACATTTTTTTATAGTTTTATATTACTGCTTGAGATGACTTTTTAAACTATTTTTTCTGGTAATATTTCTAGCTTTTTTTTTTCCAAAAAAGTGTAGACTTGGATATTTAGCTTCCTTTGCTTGTATACTTATCTAGTGGTTTGAAATCTTAAAAAATAAATAAATAAAATTAGCTGAAGACATTATAACTTAGTACTACTCCTTGTATACATGTATTTACAAATATAACATCTCCGTAGTGCTACAACTTTGCCTTGCTATTGATGGTAAAAGATACTTTGATTTATTAAGTTTCCAAAAATATAAATGGATAGATTGTCACCTTCTTAATAAGTAAGGGGTATTATACTTAGGTTTGGATGGAATGAGAATGGATAATCCAGTAGAATGCCATGCTTGTAGATTTCTTAGGCACTTAACTGATGTTCAACGTGTAGCAGATTTCTCTGCAATTTAGCTTTCATTGTGCTGTATACATAGATGGTTTGTTGCTCAATAAAACATATCTTCTTCTGTTGCCTCAAAATTAGCTTTCTCTCATTATCTTTAAACTCTGTTTTGCTAAATAAACAACAGAATAGGAACCATATTTAGCGTGTCTACTATACAAGATTAGTTAAAAACACATGAATGCATCTAGTTCTAGATTGCATTTATGTAGGCACTTAATATAAAATATAAAGAGGAAGATAGATTGGAACCACATTCTCTAGATTGCATTTGTTGCTCCTTGTGGGAGTGTTGATCTTGCCTTCTACAGTGGTCATTATGTGTAAGAAAAAGTACAGTCCATGATATTCAAGAACATGATGGAGAAGAGATCATGCCTAAAAATAAATTACTCTTGAAACAACTAGGATGCACCAGCTTCTATTTCAGTGAACAACAATCAAAACTAACCACACAAATTTTCCTTAAATCACTACCTCATGCATGTAAGTGAACAACAGTCATCAATGCCATAAATGCATCATCAAAAGTTCTATCTACCCTTTCATCATGCTTTAATACACACATACAAGTCAACTATCAAGTCATCCAATCAAAAACTCATAAAAGAGGACGTTGATCTTACCTTTTATTTCTCCCAAAATATTTCTCTCACTAGCTTTGGATGATTCCTCTCTCTAAAAGCCCATCACCAAGCTGTAGATTTTTCCTCCAACCATTAGATTCCATAGAAGCTCAAGAACACACATAGAATTAGAGAATATCAAGAGCCCAACTTACCTCTTCTCCTTGAAATTTAGCTCTCTCTCTCTCTCTCTTTCTCATTCTTTTCCCTTTTCTTTCTCCTCTTTTTTCTCCGTTTGGCCATGGGTTCTTCTCTACTTTTGCTGGGTATGTGGCAACTTGGTCACCAAGTCAACAAAACAAATTATAAAATATGCTAGCTTTTCTAAGAAGCCACTCCCCCCTTAACCAAGGACCTTCCATTCCCTAAAAATTTCAAAATTTTCACTCCATTACTTTATAAACATTTAGTTAGCTAAGGCGTTGTTTGGTTGTACGGAAACTTACCAAGTGTTTAATTCCTTCTTGAGACATATTCCAATGGGTTTTGGTGTAACTTTCTTCATAGCTCCTTATCTCTATTTTTAGTGCCTAAATATGGCCCTGCAGATACCGAAATTACTACCTCCTTCTTAATCATCTCTTCCAAAAATGAGAAATCTCTTATTAAATATTCACAATTATTTTCTTATAATTACCCCCATTTAATCCTTTCTTAATATTCCATTTCGTGAATATAATTAACAAAATTTCATGTTACATTACTAGCTCCCAACACAGCCTGGCCATGTTCCAAGACACGGCTATGCTTGAAAAATATTTCAAACGTACTCAAAAACAACCCTAAACATGGCCTAACCATGCTGAACCAACCCAGAACACGGCCTAGCCGTGTTCTGTTACCCTTCACTTATTCAACTATGTCTCCCTTATATGAACTCCAATTGAGGTAATTCCAAAGACTATAAAAAGCACTTATTTACAACTTTCATGTTTATTATTTCTTTAGATTCCTTACGAATTATTCCCATAAAATCGAAAACAAAAACACATACATTTACCACCTTGGATTCTAGACTAATTCTGACTTCTACTCATTAATTAACAATATTTCCCTCATTTGAACTTCAAATTAAGTGATTTCAAAGCTTATATATCCGTGAGAGATATATCTATTATTTTTTATGTTAACATTTTCCTTTAATTCTCTATAGATTATGCACATAAATTCAAATTCAGAAGTATACTTAACAGATTCTTCCTTGGTTAGCTAGTTTTTTACCACTGTTTACTAATCTGACTATATCTCCCTCATATGGAATCTAAATTGAGTGATTTCATTGCCAAAAAATCAGTGGCAAAAAATATAAATACAATGTTACACATTTCCCCCTGAATATATATCACTTTGGCTGTTAAGAACCCTAAAAAATAAGGAGTGTACAGACACGAAGCACGGTTGTGCTTCTTGACACGGCTTGGTCATGGTTCATGCTGGAAATCTGGGAGAAACTTCGCTTTTTGCATAGAACACGGCCTGGCCATGTTTAGGGATGCCAAGGTCAGATTCTTCCAATTTCTTTTGGGCTTACTGCTTGCATCTTCCTTAATGTGTTCCAAGTCTATATGACTCCTCACATGGGTGTTTTCTCTTGCTTCTTGGCTTCTATTGCTCACCTGCAAACATAAAACAAACCAAAGTAGTATCTAGAGCAGAGCATAATTAAAAGTAGGGAAATAATCACAAGTTTACTATTAATTAAGGGATAAAATATAACCATTAAACACTCAATTTTCCCCTTTATCAACTCCCCCATGTTTAAATCTTTGCTTGTCCTCAAGTAAATAACATGACATATGTAACAACTCTATTTTTTTTACATACAAATATGTATATAAATTTTTAAAATCCCATGAAGTCATTATATATTTACTTAAAATTACTTAACTCAAAATTAAATTAAATTAATTTAACCAAGTATAATCAAGTTTTAATGTATACAATACTGAGTTTACATACACATCATTAATTAAAATGTACGTAAAAAAATAAAACACATAAATATCTACATCTTATTTATTCATGTTCACCAATTCCGGACATACGGGTGCGGGTGGTTGCACCTTGCTCAGGATCTTAGCCAACTTGATTTCAAACTTCTTATTAATTTCTATGAACAGCCCAATATAGAGTAACTCATTCCAACGTGTTCTAAAAGCTAGAGCCACAGAAAAATCTTCACAACTAGTTTTCAGAACATGATATGAAAATATAGTGAGAATTAAATCCCAATAGGTTCAATAGTAAATCATAATTATAATCAATATAGTTCATCATATCATGTTCATTTGTATAAACTATGTAATATCCCATAATGTTTTTAAAAATAATAATGTTTTTCTATAAACTAATATATTTTTAAATAAAATGATTTCTGTTGTGCCTAAAATAATTATATTGTCCTCTAATAAATTTTTTATTTTATTTTTAGAAATATTATTTCCTTTATTATGTATAAAGATATTTATTTTGTGATTTGTTTTATTAAAATTTTTACCAAGAAAAGTCATGATTTAAGAGTTCAACTAAAGTTTTATAAGAATGTAAATTTTTAGAAAATTTTGAGATATTTTAGGATGAAAAATAGTATTTATATGTATATAATAAAAATAATAATGCTAAATACTAAATATTTAATTATTAAGTAAATATAATAAAAAAAGAAAAGGAAAGAAAAGAGGGAGGGGGAGTCAGAAGCGTGAAGGAAGGATGCAACCAATTTTTGTAACCGATAAATAGTGTGAATAGTAACCTTTATTTTTCTCTATAGATCTGAAGTACCTATTGGCTTCCTATCTCAAAACTAAGGATACCACTGGATTCAGGATGGAGTATACTACGATTTGGACTCTAACTTTTCAAATTAGCCGCAAAATCGCCGCAAATCAGAAGTAGAAAATCTTAGAAAAAGGTAAGTTCTGAAACTTCTATTTAGAGACCTTAAATTGAAAATCTAACACCGGAGATGGATTCAGGACCTAGATAAACCTTAGGATATGAATTTTTTTAGCCATTTGACAACTTTTTGTTTATCATGAATAGTGAATTTTGGCGGTGAATAGTATTTTTCGGTGGTAAATAGAGATTTTGATCGACATGAACAATTCTGGCTGTGAATAGTGACCAAGCTCCCGGAGTTATTTTTAAAGTTTTTGGACCCTTCAGACACGTTATTGAGGTCTATTTAGTCAAATTTGGATTGGAAAAGTGCATTTTGGGGCTGTCTAATCTGGAGCCCTGACCTTGTGAGTGGATAATTCTTTCTATGGCTTACCCTATACTCTTTTTGATCTTTAAATGTGTATTCGATTATGTTTATAAGATATTTACACTTTTATATGTTTCTAAAATGTGTTTAAATATTTGTTTTACTTACGAACTGGCATATAGTTCAAGAAGAGCATGGTTTTGCAAATAGATTTTGAAACTCATTGGATATGTGGTTCTAAATGTATTTATCATTATTTGATAAAGTGAATATTATGTGCATGAGGCGTTGATTTGTAAAACTATAAAGTCGCTGATTATGATTGAATGGCAAGCGTAAAGCTCATGGCGAGTTGCTTGATAATTATACATTGCATTTGATGAATATGCATTTATATATATATATATATATATATATATATATATATGTTTGGATGAATATCGACGGGTTGTATGGCTTATGATAGTACCGAATAGAGGAATTGAGTATATAGGTTGACCAGATCGCAAAGTGAGGCAAGTCATTTTAAATTAAGTGTGTCATATTACCAAATGAGGCAGGTGTATTAAAAGTTATAACTTTATCTCAACAGCTTAATATTTTACTATAATTTATACAGCTGAGCATAACAACATTTGTTTAATGATTATACCATGCTGAGTATGGTTTTGGATATCTGAATATCCTTTTATTTGAGAATATTTGAAATATGGGTCCCATATGGATGTACTTCTGAATTGTATTTTTTATGTGATACATTTTAAAACATGAGTACATACATATGCTTACCTAAGAGGTCATAGGAGGTATTATCTTCTCACTGAGTTGTCAAACTTACTACATGATATTTCCACATTTTTTAGATAAGAATACAGAGTCTGATCCTACAGATAGTTGATCAGTTAGGTGATATTTTTTCTGGGCGAGTCTACGTTGCTTTCAAGGCTCATAGTCAATGGTCTCTTACCAGCTCCATATCCTCTTCCCCTCACATTTTTCCCAGGGTTGGGGAAAATTTTCTTCCTCTTCCACAGGTTTCGTCGAAGTTTCTCGTCCTCCACTGCTCTTAAACTCTTTTCCAAAAGTCTAGATTTATTTATCAAGGGCATAAACTCCCTTATTTCCAAGGCTATCACTGTATTCCTGATTCCTAGGTTCAGTCCTGCTTCAAACTTAACAGCCTTCCATGCTTCATTAGGGTTAAACCTCAGGTAAGAGGAGAACTTAGACAACTCCTCGAACTTAGCAATGTATTGATCTACTCACATATTACCCTGTCTGAGTTGGACAAATTCAATCTCCTTCTCAGCCTGCATAGTACTTGGAAAGTACTTCTCTAAGAAAATGTCTTTCAACACTTGCCAGGTGATCCTCTAGTGAGTTAGCAACTCTCTGGTCCCTCACCACCAATACTCAACTTCATCCTTCAGCATATATGCAGCAAAGATAACCTGCTACTCATTAGTGCATCCCATCACCTCGAAGATCTCCAATTCCCTTATCTAACTTTTGGCTATCGTTGGGTCATAGCCACCCTAGAAATAATGTGGTCTGGTTCTTAAGAACTCAGATAGGCCACTATCATTTCCATTCATCCGGTTATTTGCATTTTTTTCTCCATTCAAGTTATTACTGTTCTAGAGATGTTGTAGAATTTGATTGGTGGCTGTGACTTGGTCTCGAATTGCTATAGAAAATTTGTGCAGGGTTTCTTCCGCATTGTTTACAAGGTTCCTCCTTGGTGGTGCCATATCCTACTATGACAAAAAATAGAGTTATGCTACTATTGAGGTGATCAAGCCCAATAGTTATTTCAAAAATATTTACAGCAGTCATAACACCACCTTAACATAAAGATAGAAAATACTAGTAATTTCTTACCTATATGAATTCAATAATCTCCAACACAACATAACCACAAACATACTCAAGACACTATAAGATCGATTCAGATAATTATCCACCAGTGGCCATCTTGGATCGACCTCCTCTAATACCAATTATGTAATAACTCTATTTTTTAATATATATATATATATATATATATATATATATATATATATATATATATATATATATATATTTGTAAAATCCCGTGAAGTCATGACCTCTTTACTTCTAACTATTTAACTCATAATAACATTCAATTAAATTATCCAAGCATAATTAAGTTTATGGAATACCATTAACATTGATACAATTCTAGGTTCATATACACATCATTAATTAAAAACATCCATACAAAAATCAAACACATATATGTCTACATCTAATTCATCCATATTGACCAATTCCAGAGATACGGGTGCGGCTGGCTTCACCTTCACTGGGATCTTAGCCACCTTGATCCAACGTATGCTAATGGCTGGTCATAGAGAATATCTGCATATTTAGTCTTCTGAACATGATATGAAAATATAGTGAAAATTAAATCTCAGTAGGTTCAACAATAAACCATAATTTTCATCAATATAGCTCATCATGTCATGTTCATTTGTATAAGCTATAGCAAATATCTTAGGTCACATGAATGCACTTTATTTATGCACATAAAAATCGTACAGTAATGACATATATGGCATGAATAACTATTTTTAGAATATCATATGATGTCTATCAACTTATATTCATATCAAGGTACCCCCGTTAGGTTGAGTATTTTCTATTCTCTGATACAGACTTTTCTTGCTCCGTCTGACATAGCACACTTTCTCTTTTTTTCTATTAACATAATCATAGTCATGAGTACGGCATCCCCTACTGGTGCACCACATAGGCCGACATGTGACTGTGCTCCTCTCTTTTCTTTTCCTTTTCTTTTTCACGTTAATAGCCAAAAATATGATTTCAATAACAAGTATGTTTATTATACTCACATGCCATAATCTATCATCAAAGCATAATCACTACCAAAAATAATTAGTAAAATGCAATCATGTCATGATCATAACTATTTTCGAATATCAATTTATAAACTATTTTCATGTCAAAAATACACACCTAAGATGGTAAGGAGTTCATGCAATAGCAATGGCTAGAGCATACACTAGTTATTTATTATTTTCATTTATAAAATTCTTCTTCTTCTTTAAATATTATTTTCATCTTTTCATTTTCTTTATGCTTGGCCTCTAGTTACTTTCCTCCTACTTATATCATTTCCAACACATGTTCTCAGAAATTTTATAGGGCATTCTTCTCCAATTTGGTTTCTATTATTACCCTATCATTTAGGGTAGAAAAATATTAAAATAAGCTTTATTATCTCCCAACACGGCCTGGCCTTGTTCTAAGACACGGCCTGGCCTTGTTCTAAGACATGGCCATGCTTGAAAATACAAACACCAATTGAGGTCATTACAAAGCCTAAAAATATAAGACACTTATCTATAACTTTCATGTTTATCATTTCTTCAAATTCCCTATGAACTATTCCCAAAAAATCGAAAACAAAAATGCATACATTTACCAACCTAGATTCTAGACTGATTCTAACCTCTACTCATTAATCAACCATATCTCCCACATATAAACTCTAAATTAAGTGATTTCAGAGCTAATAGATCCGTGAGAAATATATCTATATTTGTTGTGTTAATAATGTCCTTTAATTCCTTACATATGTTTCCCCGAAATTCAAACACAGAAGCATACTTAACAGATTCTTCTCTGGTTAGCTAGTTTCTGACCACTAGTTGCTAATCTGACCATATATCTCTCATATGGAATCTAACTTAAGTGATTGAAGTGCCAAAAATCCATGAGACATATATCTACATTTTTTATGTTAACCATTTCTTTTAGTTCCTAACCTATTCTTCCCAGAATTCCAAAAACAGAAGCTTCCCTAGTTACTCTGAAGTCAAGTTTTCTTAGCCTAGCCTTTCCTAAAGTTCTAGTACATCCTTTTATTCTTCCATTTTTCTTTCAAATTTACACCTAACCAAAGAACTACACATCTCAACATTTAAATATATTTATTTCTTAATGTAACATATTCCATCATCCACTTTAAAAGAAAAATAGAATCAAATCATGCATTATTAAGCATGTTTCCCAATAGAAATTTCTCATATTCTTCTTCTAAATTTTTAAGGCCATACTCATTTTATCAATCTAATCTTATTCCATCAATTTTTCACCGTATTCAAATATACATAACAACAGCATAAAAGCCCTAAATGTTTGCCTCCCATATCCGTATCTATGCAGAACTTTCCATACCAACCGAAGTATTTGAAACATCCATCACATGCAAGATCAACATGTAACATGATATAGCAACATCCACAGCCAATCATCAAAGTAAAAAATATCGTAAATTTCATCAAAGTTCTAAGATCAAAATCCCATATAAATGTTACAAATTTAAAAGCTTTTCTTCAAGAAGAGATATTGTTAAACCTACCTAAATATCTTCTTAGCTCACTTAGTGAATTCTTTTTCTTATTTCCTCTTAAAGCAAGTGGCAAGATTCCTCTATTTCCTTAGCTTTTCGACCTGCTTAAATAAGAGAAGGAGGGTGAGTTTTGAACCCCAAGGATGAAGAGAAAAGATGGATTCAATTGGGATTTAGATAACTTACCTTGAGTACTTAGCCCTTTAAAATTCTCCTTTTTTCTTCCTCTCTTCTTTTATCTTTCTCTCCTTTCCTCACTCTACCTTACTTCTGTTTTTCCTCTCCCTCACTTGGACGAAATTATAATGTTATAAGGGTGGGTTTTGCTTAAATAAACTATCAAGTGGCTCACCTCTCATAATTATGGGTCTATCTTATCACAATTAGGATACACTTGGTTGTTTTTTTTTAGGTTAGACAACTCATGTTCTTGTCTTCCTCTCCCTTAGTCAAGATATTTATAGTGAAAAAAGATTTGTATTTTGAAAATCATGATAAAATGTTCTTAAGACAACGGACAAGGTTCCTTTGATTTATAGATTCATTGCCTTTTTCTTTTGTCTCACTCAAGTATGATGGGTTTGCCTTTCTAGGTGGCAAATTTCCAACCCTTGAGTTTCCCTTGCTTGGCTAAAATTATTTGTGTAGGATAAGGATGTTTTGTCATAATACCATTTATTATTACCTACTTGCTGAAATTATGAATGTATTATATAGATGTTTTGTCCTAATGCCGTGTATTATTACCAACTTGTTGGAATTATGAATGTAGGATATAGATGTTTTGTCCTAATGCCATGTGACCTAATCTTGATTATTATTACACTACTATTTCCTCACATGATTCTTATTTTTCCCACTTAGATTTAGGTTCATTCTTGCCCATTTCCTTTGCTTTGGCTGAAATTCTACCTTTTATGTAGGGCTTGGTCATATTTTCATGATTTTTGGGCTAATGTAAAGCAATCAAGGTATTTATGTTAAGGGTTTCTACCATGCTTAATGCAGTCTAGTATCTAGGATGTGAATTATGTTGAGGTTAAAAATTGACGTGTGAATAATTGTTGAGAAAGGAGATTTCAGAAGAAGCCATAGATTGTTAATATGATAACCCCAAGGCAATAAGGATATACTAAGATATGAAAGAATTGTACTAGTTTAATGGTAAAAGAAGATACAAGTAATATTTTTTTGTTGTTTAGTGTGTCATCAAGTCAGAATTGAATATATCTTTTTAGGAGAGCTATTTAGGAAGCCTCATGATCTTAGTTAGATTATATTATAGTTGATAATAAATCTAAATGGTGTGTTTACAAAGTTATGCTTCAGGTATCTTTATATACTTTTGGTAAAAGTTAGGAAAAGTTATTTGGCCTTAGTTGAATTTGCTCATAAAGCATCAATCAACTCCTCAGCATTTGAAGCTAATATGAGAATTTGTCGTGCTAAGTGTGAGGTAAACTTTTGTTCTACAGCTTGATTAAGAAAAGAAAACAGAACATCGAAGAAATGATTAACATTTAACAAACCTATCGGTTTGTGGTGCATATTCAGTTGTACCCAGGAGACTATTTGGAAAATATCTTCTAAAGTACCAAAACCCCTTAGTAAGGCAATGAAAGTATCAGCATTGCTCATCATTCTAGCCATGCGGTCATCCATAGAGGCTACCCTAAATTCTTCTCCAATTGTCTTCCTTATCATGTTTGATACAGTTAGAGCAGTAGAAATAATACCTAGACCTTGACATCCTCCTACATGTGTAGCTGTAGACACACGCCCCATTAACCAACGGCTACCTCCATTATAGACTAAATGAATTTTTCTCCTGGCTAGCACTATACCCAGATTTTGTGCTGCTTTCACATACTCTCCATCTTTTCCAAGACTGAAACCATAAAAGACACAAATATTTTGAAATTGACTGAATGTGGTTTCCTCCATAATTGCACTCAACCAACTTTGAGTATAAAGTTAAAAATACTTATGCGTGCATTTATAGAATTAGAAAATGGCATACTTCAATAGCTATGTGAATAGGCTGGTAGCATAATTAAAATAGCTATGTGAAAGGACGGTGGATATAAGGTAAATTGAAGGTGAATTTCAAAAATGATGGCACACATGCATATGTACATTAGTTGTGATTGTGGCTTATATTAAGCACATAAAGAGAATAAGGTTAAGATATTACCAGAAATTTTCCTTTTCCTTGTTGTCCTTGATGAAGCATTGATGTCTTAATTCTTGTAGGGAAGTTGTAAGTGATAGGCATTATTGTAAAAAAAATTAAAAATACAGACAAGTTAATTGTAGAAGAGGGACAATCAAATGATTTATCTTGTTTTCCGAATGTTCTTACCAGTCGACTATCAATATTATTAAGTTGACTAGCTATTTTTAGAATTTTTAATTTGGACTGGTTTATTTTACAATTAATTGATTACATCTATTTTGAAGCAACCAACTACATACTACCAATTAACTACATGCTCTTTGTTCTTCACAAACTTTTGTAAGTTCAAAAATGTTTCTTTTTTATGTGCTATTTATCCATCGAATAACAATAGCTAGATTTTGGCACATATATTCAAAACTTGTGGCCATCAATTTTTTTTTGCTGAAATAGCAACTAGGATTTGTTTACAACTTTTCAAGAATTATGGCCATCGATTTGAATTTTCTTTCAATGCTTTGTCTAAATTTCTCACTTTCTATTTTGGCACCATACTCTATTATGTATTTCTCTTTTTCTGCTGCATCATCCTTCATTAATGTTTGGCATTAAATGTAAGGTTCCATTTCCTTATTACAAGGAAGGTTAATTTCTTTTTTTTTGAAACTCAGTTATTATGGTGTCCAAGTGGTTAGTAGGTTAAAGTAATAGACATTTTAAAAGGATTTATCTACCAAAGAACGTACTTAAAAAAATCTTTATATCAAGTATGTATAATTATGTGCTTGGGATTATTGATGATTCTGACATGAGATCCTCTTAATGTTTTCATGTAAAATATTTTGATGTATAACAATATTTATTTTATGATCACACCATGTTGAATATGGTTTTGGATATCTGAGTATCCTTTGATTTGAGAATATTTGAAATGCAGGTCTTATATGGATGTACTTCTGAACTGTATTTTCTATGTGACAAATTTTAAAATATAAGTACATCTATATGCTGACCTAAGAGGTCATAGGAGGTTTTATCTACTCACTTAGTTGTTAAACTCACTACATAATATTTTCACATTTTTCAGATAATAATACAGAGTCTGATTCTGTAGATAGATGATTAGGTAGGTGACATATTTTCTGGGTGAGTCTACGTTGCTTCCAAGGCTCATAATTTTTAAATTATATTGTGTTTATATTCTAGAGTGTGCTCTGAATGCTACAGACAAGATCCCTGCTTCTATTGTTACTTTGACATTTATAACTTAGTCTATATAATGTGTATACATGAGAAAACCTATATGTATCTATTTTCATGATAAAGAATAGTGCTATACATGTCATGGTAAATATTTATTGTAGAAAAAAATGTTTTTATTACGTGCCCTTAAATTGGGGGTGTTACACTACTTCTTTGTTTCTTTAAATAATCCATACATAAATGAAAATTTCTAAATCTTAGGCGTGTTTGTAAAGATAATATACAAAATAGATATCCCCAATAGCTTGAGTAATGAGGTTAATAACTGTAATATATGCATACGCTTCATTCCCTACTTGTGATAGGATAGTTTGAAATTAGGGGACCAAATTTCTCAAGGGGGAAAATGAAACACACCTAAGATTTAGAAATTTTCATTTATGTAAGGATTATTTAAAGTAATAAACAAGTAGGGATGTAATTGAAATGTTTTAAGGATGAAATATTATGTAATAACTCCATATATATATATATATATTTGTAAAATCCCATGAAGTCATTACTTATTTACTTCTAACTATTTAAGTCATAATAACATTCAATTAAATTATCCAAGCATAATTATGATTTATGGAATACCATTAACACAGATACAATTCTGAGTTCACATACACATCATTAATTAAAAACATCCATACAAAAATCAAACACATATATTTCTACATCTTATTCATCCATATTGACCAGTTTTGGAGATATGGGTGCGGGTGGTTGTACCTTTACTAGAATCTTAGCCAACTCGACCCAATGTACACTAAAAGTCTGTCATAGAGAATATCTGCATATTTAGTCTTCTGAACATGATATGGAAATATAGTGAGAATTACATCCCAGTAGGTTTAACAATATCTCTTTTTGAAAAAAAGTTTTGAAATTTGTAATATTTATATAAGATTTTGATCTTAGAACTTTGATAAAATTTATAATATTTGCTACTTGGACGATTGGCCATGGATGTTGCTATATCATGTTACATGTTGATCTTGCATGTGATGGATGCTTTAAATACTTCGGTTGGTATGGAAAGTTCTACATATATATGGCTATGGGTGGCAAATTTTAGGGCCTTTATGCTATTGTTATGTATATTTGAATATGGTGAAAAATTGATGAAATATGATTAGATTGATAAAATGAGTATGGCCTTAAAACTTTAGAAGAAGAATATGAGAAATTTATGATGAGGAACACCTTTAGTAATGCATGATTTGATTCAGTTTTCTTTTGAAGTAGATGATGGAATATGTAAAATTAAGTAACAAATATATTTAAATGTTAAGATGAGTAATTCTTTGGTTAGGTGGAAATTTGAAAGAAAAATGGAAGAATAAAAGGATGAACTAGAACCTTAGGAAAGGCTAGGCTAAGAAAATTGGATTTCGAAGTAACCAGGGAAGCTTTTGTTTTGGAATTCTGGGAAGAATAGGTTGGGAATTAAAAGAAATGGTTAACATAAAAATTGTAGATATATGTCTCATGGATTTTTTAGCACTAAAGTCACTCAATTTAGATTCCATATGAGAGAGATATGGTCAGATGAGTAAGCAGTAATTAGAAACTAACTAAATAGGGAAGAATCTGCTAAGTATGCTTTTCTGTTTGAATTGTTTGGTAAACTATGTAGGGAATTAAAGAACAATTTTAACATAACAAATATAGATATATGTCTCACGGATCTATAGGCTCTGAAATCTCTTAATTTGGACTCCATATGAGGGAAATATGGCTTATTAATGAGTAGCGGTCAGAATTAGTCTAGAATCCAGGGTGGTAAATGTAAGTGTTTTGGTTTTCGATTTACTAGGAATATGTCATAAAGAATCTAAAGAAATGATAAACATAATATTTGTATATAAGTGTCTGAACTTTTTATAGGCTTTGGAATCACGTCAATTGGAGTTTGTAAGAGGGTGATATAGTTGAATAAGTGAGAAAAAGTCACATAACAGAGCCAGACCGTGTTCTGGGTTGCTTTAGCATGGGTAGGTCGTGTTCAAGGCTGTTTTTGAGTACGCTTGAAATATTTTTCAAGTATGGTCGTGTCTTGGGACATGGCTAGGTCATGTTAGGAGCTGGTAAAGCTTATTTTAATATTTTTCTACCCTAAATGAACCTCATTAACTATAGGAAAATAATAAAAACCAAATTGGAGAAGAATGCCCTATAAAATTTGTGAGAACATGTGTTGAAAATGATATAAGTAGGAGGAAAGTAACTAGAGGCCAAACATTAAGAAAATGAAAAGATGAAAATAATATTTTTAAAAAAGAATCTTATAAATGAAAATAATAAATAACTAGTGTATGCATTGGCCATTGCCATTGCATGAGCTCCTTACCATCTTAAATGTGTAATTTTGACATGGAAATATTTTATAAATTGATATTCAAAAATGTTTATGATCATGACATGATTCCATTTTACGAATGATTTTTGGTAGTAATTATGCTTTGATGATAAATTATGGCATGTAAGTATAATGAACATACTTGTTATTGAAATCATATTTTTGGCTATTAATGTAAAAGTAAAAGAAAAGAAAAGAGATGAGCATGGTCGCATGGCAGTCTATGTGGTGCACCTGTAAGGGGCGCCTTACTCATAGCTATGATTATAATAATGAGAAAAGAGAGAGCAAGTGTGCCACGTCAGACGGAGCAAGAAAAACCCATATTGGAGAGTAGAAAATACTCACCCTGACCGGGGTAGCTTGATATGAGAATAAGTTGATAGCAATCATATGATATTCTGATAATAGTTATTCATGTCATACATGTCATTACTGCACAATTTCCATGTGCATAAATAAAGTGCATTCATGTGATCTAAGATATTTGCTGTGGCTTATATAGATGAACATGACGTGACAAGCAATATTGATGATGATTATGATTTATTGTTGAACCTACTGGGATTTAATTCTCACTATATTTCTATATCATGTTTAGAAGACTGAATATGCAGATATTTTCTATGACCGTCTTTTACCGTACGTTGGGTTGAATTGGCTATGATCTCGGTGAATGTACAACCACCCATAACCGTATCTCCAGAATTGGTCAATAGGGATGAATAAGATATATATATATATATATATATATATATATCTGTGTGTGTGTGTGTGTGTGTTTCAGTTTTTCTACGGATGTTTTTAATTAATGATGTGTACGTGAACTCAGATTTGTATCAGTATTATTGCTATACTATAAACATTAATTAAGCTTGGTTAATTTAATCGAATGTTATTATGAGTTAAGTAGTTAGAAATAAAGAGGTAATGACTTCATGGGGTTGTACAAATATATATATATGTGTAAAAAAAATGGAGTTGTTACAAGAAGATTTTCAAAATTTGAAGTTGGTCACTACTCTTACCCTAAAGAAGCTAATCGTCAATGGGTTGAGTATAGAGTGTGATCTTAGATCCAAGATTAAATAGGCTCAAGCTCAAGACTAATACTTATAGGATCACAAAGAACAAGGTGATTTTTCTATCTTAGAATATGGAGTAATAATATATCAAGGAAGGGTTTGTGTCCCTCAAGAACAAGAGTTGAGAACTAAGATCTTGCATGAAGCACATCAGAGTAAGTACACAATCCATCCTGGATCCACTAAAATGTATAACAACTTAAAGATCTACTGGTGGGCAAGGATAAAAAAGGACATTGATAAGTTTGTGGTGAAATCTTTAATTTGTTAGAAGGTGAAGGTAGAGCATCGAAAGCCAATGGGATTTCTACAACCTCTTCAGATCCCTAAATGGAAATGGGATAGTATTTTGATGGACTTTGTTGTGGGCTTACCTAAGACTTCAGTTGGATATGACTCTATTTGGGTAATAGTTGACAGATTAACCAAATTTGCTCACTTTCTTCCCATAAAAATTATCTATTCACTAGACAAATTGGCCTAGTTGTACATCCAGAAAATAGTTAGACTACATAGAATTTCTCTAAATATCGTTTTTGATAGATATCTAAGGTTCACGTCGAGGTTTTGGAAGGCATTGCAGGAAGCTTGTGGAACCCAATTGCAGTTCAGTACTGCCTACCATTCTCAGGCTGACAAGCAAACAAAACAGACCATTCAAACCCTAAAAAATATGTTGAGGGTGTGTGGGATAGAGCAAGGTAAAGGATAGGATAAGTACCTACCTTTAGTAGAGTTTACTTAAAATAATAGATATCGATCTAGTATTAAGATGGCACTCCACGAAGCTTTATATGTAACAACTCCATTTATGTAAATTTTTTTTTTATTAAAAATACGATGAAATTATTACCTCGTTACAACTTAACTCAATATAACATTTATTTAATTTATACAATACTGAGTTTCCATACACAATATTATTTTACAAACTACACACCATTATTTTACAAACATTTGTACAAAAATACATATTAGTTCTAATCATCTATATCGACTACTTCCGGGGACACTGGTTCGGGTGGCACGTCCACCGGAATCTCAGTTACATCTACGACAGTTATATCTGAAATAACTGGAAGTTGCCCAAGGTAGGGCACCTCGATCCAACGTACAGAGATAATAAGTGTCATAGAGAATATCTGCATATTTATTATTCTGAACATGATATGGAAATATAGTGAGAATTAAATCCCAGTAAGTTCAACAATAAATCATAATTTATCATCAATATAGTTCATCATGTCATGTTCAGCTGTATAAACTACAGAAAATATCTTTAAGTCACATGAATGCACTTTATCATGCACATGAAAATTATACAGTTATGACATGTATGGTATGAATAACTATTTTTCGAGTTTCATATGATGGCTATCCACTTATTCTTACTTCAAGCTACCCCGGTCAGGGTGAGTATTCTCTACTTTTCGGTACGGGCTTATCTCGCTCCGTCCGACATGGCACACTTTCTCTTTCTTTTCTTATTAACATGATCATAACCGTTGGTAGGGCGTCCCCTACTGGTGCACCACACGGATTGCCATGTGACCGTGCTCATTTCTTTTCTTTTCACAATGATAGCCAAAAATATGCTTTCAATAACAAGTATGTTCATCAAAATATAACTATTACCATAAATCATTGGTAATCATGCCATGAACATAACCATTTAAAATATCACTTTATAAAACATTTCCATGTCAAAATTCCATACTAATACCTTGGTAACTGGATAGTAATTGTAGTCTGTAAACAGCGCACCAGAAAAGTTCCCAGGAAAGAGAGGTGGGTCACTAATGGACACGCTTAAGTACCATGTCTTTCCTTGCCAGAGCTTTCCTTAGACATGCACTTTTCACAAATCACAATTTTGTTTTCCAGTAACTAGAATAATTCTTTTCTGATGTGAAAATACTACAACCATGGAGCATACTAAGATTTTTCAAATAAAACCGGCACTTTCAAAACTTCTTGTAAATTTATATGAGTACTAGGGTAAATTCCATGTTAAAAATTACACACTTAAAATGGTAGTAAGTTCATGCAATGGCAATGGCTATGGCTATACTAGTCATTTGTTAAGATTCATCTTCTTTTTAAAATACTAATTTTATTTCTTTATTTTCTTGATGCAGGTTTTCATCCTATCTAACCTTCTCTTACTAATCAGAGCATAACTCCCTCAATTTAACTCTGATGTAGGTGATCTTAGTGTCAATTTCAAGATAAAACAATTATCTAAAACTATTATGTTGAACATTGTAGCGAAATATTAAGAAATCAAGGTGATATTACTCCCTAAATGTACAGATTATTTCTTCTCGTGCAAGTTCTGACCTTTACTGACTAATTAGACCATATCTCCCAAATTTGAACTCCAAATTGAGTTATTCCAGTTGGTAAAAATCCATGAGCCCTATATCTATAATTGTTATCTTGGCGTACGATTTTAACTCCCTACAGAATATTTTCCAGAAATTCAAAAACTAAAGCTTTAATAACATATTCTGAATAAACATTTTCTGACCTCTGCTTACTAATCAGCTTATATCTACCTCAAATGGACTTCAAATTGAATGATTCCAGTGCCTAAAAATCCATGACACATTTATCCTTAATTCTTATGTTAATAATTTATTTTAATTCCTTACAGATACTTCTCAGAAATTAAAATACCGAAGCTATCCTAACATATTTTTCCCTGATGACCCATTTTCTGACCTTTGTCTACTAATCGGCTCATATCTCCCTCATATGGACTCCAAATTGAATGATTCCAGTGGCTAAAAATCAATGACATACATATCTTTAATTCTTATGTTAAACATTTATTTTAATTCCCTACCAATAATTCCCAGAAATTAAATTACCGAAGCTATCCTAACATATTCTTCCCTGATGATTCATTTTCTGACCTTTGACTACTAATCAGACCATAGCTACCTCATATGGACTCCAAATGGAATGATTCCAGTGGCTAAAAATCCATGACACATTTATCTTTAATTCTTATGTTAAACATTTATTTTAATTCCTTATAGATTGTTCCCAGAAATTAAAATACCGAAGCTATCCTAACATATTCTTCCCTGATGATTCATTTTCTGACCTTTGACTACTAATCAGACCATAGCTACCTCATATGGACTCCAAATGGAATGATTCCAGTGGCTAAAAATCCATGACACATTTATCTTTAATTCTTATGTTAACCATTTATTTTAATTCCTTATAGATTGTTCCCAGAAATTAAAATACCGAAGCTTAAAATTCTGCCACCCATAGCCATAACCATGCAAAACTATCTACACCAACCTAAGTATTCAAACATACATCACATGCAAGATCAATATGTAACATGATATAGCAACATCATGACCAATCATAAAAGTTCTAAGATCAAAATCTCATACAAATATTATAAGTTTCAAAAGTTTTCTTCAAAAAGAAATATTGTTAAACTTACCTTTAGCTTTCTAAACTTCTCCTTCTTCTTCCTTCCTTTCTTCTTCTCTCTTCTCTCCTTTCCTCACTCTACCTTACTTCTATTTCTCTCTCTTTCTCACTTGGACGAAATTAAAGTGTTGTAAGGGTGGGTTCTCTTATATAGACCACCAAATAAGTCACCTTTCATGATCATGGATCCACCTTATCACAATTAAGATACACTTTGTTGAATTTTTGGAAAACAAACAACTTATGTTCTTGTCTTCCTCTTCCTTAGTCAAGATATGCATAGGAAAAGGAGATTTGTATTTTGAAAATTATGATGATATGTTCTTAAGATAAGGGACAAGGTCCCTTTGATTTAGGGATTCATTTAATTTTTCTTTTGTCTTAATCAATTATGATAGGTTGCCTTTTTAAGTGGCAAATTTCTAGCCCTTCAATCTCCATTATTTGGTTGATATTATTTGTGTGGGCTATGAATGTTTTGTCCTAATACCATGTATTATCATACCACTTGCTAAAATTATGAGTGAAGGATATAGATGTTTTTGTCCTAAAGCCTTGTATTATCATGCCACTTGCCTAAATGATGAATGTAGAATCACACCACTTGCTAAATTTTTGTCTTAATGCCATGTAACCTAATCTTTATTCTTATTATTATATCATCATCTAATTTATTTTATTTTATTTTTCCTCTTGGATTTGGGCTTATTCTTACCCATTATGGGCTTGTCCTACCCATTTTCTTTGCTTTGGATAAAATTCTTCCTTTCTTGGTGGGCTTGGTCACATTTTCATAATTTTTGGGCTATTGGTGAAATTACTATATCCTAGTCCAAGTCTATGTTTAATTTCTTGTTTAGGTTATCCAATGGGCTTGCTAGAAACTTATGTGAAGTGGAAAAACTCTATATGAAGTGTCCATAGGTAAAAGCCCAATGTATGGGTTAAGATTTTAAACTTAGTAACTATAGTTCTTGAATTAGGAAAAATTACCCTAATTCAATGTTCTTTGAAATTTTAAGACCTTTACTTGTTTCTAAAAATTTATCTTCCTTATCCAAGAATTTTGCATCTCTTTAGTATGTTATTTCTAATTTCTTTCCTATTAGATTTTCCTTCTTTATTTGTTCTCTTAATGTTAGAAACATTTTCTATGCATATACATAAGGTGAAGAATTTCTAAGGATTATATTTCCTTAGATATCTAAAATATTGTCTAATAAATTTTATTTCCTTAATTAAATTTTTTATGTACCTTTATCAATAAAAGAAACGAAATTAAGGATGTTACATTTCTCTCCCCCTAAAAGAAATTTTGTCCTCAAAATTTCAGAAATTACCTTATAAGAACAATTGCGGATATTTCTTCCTCATGACTTCTTCCAGCTCCCAAGTTGCTTCTTCCGGAGTCAAACCTTCCCATAACACCTTAACTAGGGGAATGGTTTTATTTCTCAGTTGCTTCACGTCAGTGTCCAATATGGATGCAGGTACTAGCTGGTATGTCATGTTCTCCTTTATTTGGATTGGTTCATCCAGTATTATATGTGATGAATCTGAAAGATACTTCCGCAGCTGTGATACGTGGAAAACATTATGCAGGTTGGACAAATTAGGTGGGAGAGCAACTTGATATGCTGATGTCCCAACTTTCTTTAGAATTTGGTAGGGTCCTAAAAATCGCGGACTTAGCTTTCTTGTTTTGAGAGACCTCCCAACTCCAGTAGTCGGGGAAAGTTTCAGAAATACATGGTCTCCTTCCTCAAACTCTAGAGGTCTATGTCTCTTATCGTAGTAACTCTTTTGCCGACTCTGAGCTGTAAGTATTTTGTTTCGTATCATCCTGATTTGTTCAGTGGTTTGTTGAACTAGATCAGGACCTAACAAGTTCTTTTCTCCTATCTCGAACCAACATAGTGGAGATCGGCACTTTCTACCGTATAAAGCTTCATAGGGGGCCATCTTAATGCTAGAGTGATAGCTATTATTATAAGCAAACTCTACTAAAGGTAGGTACTTATCCCATCCTTTACCTTGCTCTATCACACAGGCCCTCAACATATCTTCTAGGGTTTGAATGGTTCGTTCTGTCTGCCCGTCAGTTTG
This sequence comes from Gleditsia sinensis, assembly GCA_037074535.1. Lineage (NCBI taxonomy): Eukaryota > Viridiplantae > Streptophyta > Magnoliopsida > Fabales > Fabaceae > Gleditsia > Gleditsia sinensis. The sequence continues at coordinate 56,344,911 of CM073470.1, forward strand.
AGGATGGTAGGCAGTACTGAACCGCAACTGAGTACCAAAAGCTTCTTGCAACGCCTTCCAAAACCTCGACGTGAACCTCGGATCTCTATCAGAAACAATATTTAAGGGAATCCCATGGAGTCTAACTATTTCCTGAACGTACAATTGGGCCAATTTATCTAGTGAAAAGTTAATTTTTATGGGCAAAAAGTGAGCAGATTTGGTTAATCTGTCAACTATTACCCAGATAGAGTCATGTCCCACTGAGGTCTTAGGTAAACCTACAACAAAGTCCATCGAAATACTGTCCCATTTCCATTCAGGAATCTCCAGAGGTTGAAGAAATCCTGCTGGCTTTTGATGTTCCACTTTCACCTTCTGACAAGTTAAACATTTTGCCACGAACTCAGCAATGTCATTTTTCATCCCTGGCCACCAATACATCCTTTTTAAATCCTGGTACATTTTAGTGCATCCAGGATGGATTGTGTATTTACTTTGATGCGCTTCCTTCAGTATCTTAGTCCTCAACTCTTGTTCTTGAGGGACACAAATCCTTCCCTGATACATGATTGCTCCATCTTCCATTACAGAAAAATTACCTTGGTCTTTATGATCTTGTAAGTATTGATCGTGAGCTTGAGCTTCTTTGATCTGGGCTCTAAGGTCAGACCCTATACTTAAACCATTAATGACTAGATTCTTTGGAGTAAGAGTAGTGGTTAGCTTCAAATTTCGAAACTCCTCTAGCATCTGCATCTCATACACCATCATCTGACCCATATGCAGAGATTTTCGACTCAAGGCATCTGCTACAACATTCGCCTTTCCGGGATGATACTTTATCTCAAACTTGTAGTCATTGAGGAATTCTACCCATCTTCGTTGCCTCATATTTAACTCCTTCTGATCAAAGAGGTATTTAAGACTCTTATGATCACAATATACTTCAAAGGTTGCCCCGTACAAATAGTGTCGCCAAATCTTTAAGGCAAACACTACTGCCGCTAATTCAAGATCATGGGTTGGATAGTTTCCTTCATGGGGTCTTAGTTGTCTAGAGGCGTAAGCAACTACTCTCTTGTCTTGCATTAACACACACCCTAGCCCTTTCTTTGAAGCATCACTATACACTTCAAAATGTCCTGTGGGGTCTGGAATAATTAAAACAGGAGGAGTGGTCAGTCTTGTCTTCAGCTCCTGAAAACTAGCATCACATTGATCAGTCCATTTGAAAGGAATTCCCTTCCTGGTCAATTTAGTCAATGGCAAGGCTATACGAGAGAAGTTTTGTATAAATCTCCTGTAGTATCCTGCCAAACCAAGGAAACTTCTGATTTCCGTAACCGTCTTTGGTGTCTCCCACTTAATTACTGCTTCCGTCTTGCTAGGATCTACGGCTACCCCTCTATTAGAGATGACATGTCCGAGAAACTTCACCTCTGACAGCCAAAATTCACACTTCTCCAATTTAGCATATAACTTTTTCTCTTTCAGCACTTGCAGCACGATTCGGAGATGTTGTTCATGTTCTTTCTCACTCTTAGAATATATCAAGATGTCATCAATGAACACTACAACAAATTGATCTAGGTAGGGTCGAAAAATGCGATTCATGTAATCCATGAAAATTGCAGGTGCATTAGTCAACCCAAAGGGCATTACGAGAAACTCATAGTGCCCATACCTAGTCCTGAAGGCAGTTTTTGGTACGTCCTCCTCCTTAATCCTAATCTGATGATATCCTGACCGCAAGTCAATTTTAGAAAAGATGGAGGCACCCTTTAATTGATCCAATAAGTCATCTATTCTAGGGAGAGGGTACTTATTTTTAATAGTCACCTTATTCAGCTGTCTGTAATCTATGCATAGTCTCAAACTCCCGTCTTTCTTCTTAACAAACAATACAGGAGCTCCCCAAGGTGATACACTCGGTCTAATGAATTGCTTGTCTAATAGTTCCTCCAACTGCTTCTTTAGTTCTTGTAGTTCCTTCGAGGCCATTCGATATGGTGCAATAGAGATAGGCCCTGTCCCAGGTAGGAGATCAATAGAGAACTCTATCTCTCTCTTGGGAGGTAAGCCTGGAATATCTGATGGAAACACTTCAGGAAACTCGTTGGCTATTGGAATTTCATCAAGCTTCGGTTCGACTTCTAGGTTTGATAAATACAAGAGAATGTATCCAAGTACTCCATTCTTCAACTCCTTATTAACTTGATTGGCATTTAACATCAATAACTGGACCTCCTCTTTCGGAGTAGAAGGTAGAAATTCAACGGTCTTGTTACAACAATTCAACAAGACTCGATTTCTAGACATCCAGTCTAACCCTAGAATGACCTCAATACCTCTTAAAGGTAAACTGACGAGGTCTACAGAAAAAGTTTTCTCCTGGATGGTGACTTGACAGTCCTTACATACAGAGGAAGTTAATACCCGTTCCCCTGTAGGGGTTACTACAGATAGCTCATAGGGAGTTTCAGAAATAGGGAACTGAAACTTCCTAATACATTCTTCCGATATAAATGAATGACTAGCACCAGAGTCAAATAACACCATAAGAGCAAATCCATAAATATAGCATGTACCTTGAATCATTTCAGAAGATTGAGCTGCCTCTTGGCCGCTCAGGGTGAAAACCCTTCCTTTCACCTGAGGCCTCTGTTCTGGCTGCTTTCCTACATTCTGTGGGCAGTTTTTCGCAAAATGTCCCTTCTGTCCGCAATTGAAGCAGACATCTTGTCCCATGTAGCATGGCCGGTTACCATGCATGCGTCCGCATTTAGCGCACTTGACTGAGGCGAGGTCTTGTTGAAAAGGCCTAGGACCCGCAATCAATGGCCTCTTACCAGCTCCATATCCACTTCTTCTCAAGTTCTTTCTAGGGTTGGGAAAATTTTTCTTCCTTTTCCATAGGTTTCGCCTTTGCTTCTCGTCCTCCACTGCCCTTAAACTCTTTTCCAGGAGTCTGCATTTATTTATCAGAGGTACAAACTCCCTGATCTCCATAGCTATAACAGCATTCTTTAACTCCGGGTTTAGTCCCGCTTCAAACTTAACCGCCTTCCATGCTTCATCTGGGTTATATCGCAGATAAGAGGAGAACTTAGACAGCTCCTCGAACCTTGCGATATACTGGTCCACGGTCATGCTTCCTTGCCTGAGTTGGAGAAATTCGATCTCTTTCTCTGCCCGTACAGTACTTGGAAAGTACTTTTCAAAGAAAATGTCCTTGAACACTTGCCAGGTGATCTGTCTTCCCTGATGAGCTAAAAGTTCTCTAGCTCCACGCCACCAGTATTCTGCTTCATCCTTTAACATATATGCAGCAAAAATGATTTGCTGCTCTTCAGTACAGCCCATCACTTCAAAGATTTTCTCTAATTCCCTAATCCACCTTTCGGCTACCGTTGGGTCATAACCACCTTGGAAACAAGGTGGTCTAGTCCTCAGGAACTCGGATATACCATTATCTTTTCCAGCCGTCCGGTTGTTAGGACCAATCTCAACATTTGTGTTATTAGCATTCTGGAGATGTTGTAAAATTTGGTTGGTGGTCATAACTTGGTCTCGAATTGCCGTGGCCAGGTTGTGCAGGGTTTCCTCTGCATTGGTTGCTGGATTCCTCCTTGGTGGTGCCATTTCCTACTATGGTACAAAACAAAGTTATGCTGCTATTGAGGTGATCAAGCCCAATAGTTAGTTCAAAAATATTTAATAGCAGTCATAACACCACCTCGGCATATAGATAGGAAACACTAGTAATTTCTTACCTATAGGAATCACTGATCCCCTACACAGCACAACCACAACATACTCAAGACACTATAAGATCGATTCAGATAACCATCCAACCACTGGCCATCTAGGATCGACCTGCTCTGATACCAATTATGTAACAACTCCATTTATGTAAATTTTTTTTTTATTAAAAATACGATGAAATTATTACCTCGTTACAACTTAACTCAATATAACATTTATTTAATTTATACAATACTGAGTTTCCATACACAATATTATTTTACAAACTACACACCATTATTTTACAAACATTTGTACAAAAATACATATTAGTTCTAATCATCTATATCGACTACTTCCGGGGACACTGGTTCGGGTGGCACGTCCACCGGAATCTCAGTTACATCTACGACAGTTATATCTGAAATAACTGGAAGTTGCCCAAGGTAGGGCACCTCGATCCAACGTACAGAGATAATAAGTGTCATAGAGAATATCTGCATATTTATTATTCTGAACATGATATGGAAATATAGTGAGAATTAAATCCCAGTAAGTTCAACAATAAATCATAATTTATCATCAATATAGTTCATCATGTCATGTTCAGCTGTATAAACTACAGAAAATATCTTTAAGTCACATGAATGCACTTTATCATGCACATGAAAATTATACAGTTATGACATGTATGGTATGAATAACTATTTTTCGAGTTTCATATGATGGCTATCCACTTATTCTTACTTCAAGCTACCCCGGTCAGGGTGAGTATTCTCTACTTTTCGGTACGGGCTTATCTCGCTCCGTCCGACATGGCACACTTTCTCTTTCTTTTCTTATTAACATGATCATAACCGTTGGTAGGGCGTCCCCTACTGGTGCACCACACGGATTGCCATGTGACCGTGCTCATTTCTTTTCTTTTCACAATGATAGCCAAAAATATGCTTTCAATAACAAGTATGTTCATCAAAATATAACTATTACCATAAATCATTGGTAATCATGCCATGAACATAACCATTTAAAATATCACTTTATAAAACATTTCCATGTCAAAATTCCATACTAATACCTTGGTAACTGGATAGTAATTGTAGTCTGTAAACAGCGCACCAGAAAAGTTCCCAGGAAAGAGAGGTGGGTCACTAATGGACACGCTTAAGTACCATGTCTTTCCTTGCCAGAGCTTTCCTTAGACATGCACTTTTCACAAATCACAATTTTGTTTTCCAGTAACTAGAATAATTCTTTTCTGATGTGAAAATACTACAACCATGGAGCATACTAAGATTTTTCAAATAAAACCGGCACTTTCAAAACTTCTTGTAAATTTATATGAGTACTAGGGTAAATTCCATGTTAAAAATTACACACTTAAAATGGTAGTAAGTTCATGCAATGGCAATGGCTATGGCTATACTAGTCATTTGTTAAGATTCATCTTCTTTTTAAAATACTAATTTTATTTCTTTATTTTCTTGATGCAGGTTTTCATCCTATCTAACCTTCTCTTACTAATCAGAGCATAACTCCCTCAATTTAACTCTGATGTAGGTGATCTTAGTGTCAATTTCAAGATAAAACAATTATCTAAAACTATTATGTTGAACATTGTAGCGAAATATTAAGAAATCAAGGTGATATTACTCCCTAAATGTACAGATTATTTCTTCTCGTGCAAGTTCTGACCTTTACTGACTAATTAGACCATATCTCCCAAATTTGAACTCCAAATTGAGTTATTCCAGTTGGTAAAAATCCATGAGCCCTATATCTATAATTGTTATCTTGGCGTACGATTTTAACTCCCTACAGAATATTTTCCAGAAATTCAAAAACTAAAGCTTTAATAACATATTCTGAATAAACATTTTCTGACCTCTGCTTACTAATCAGCTTATATCTACCTCAAATGGACTTCAAATTGAATGATTCCAGTGCCTAAAAATCCATGACACATTTATCCTTAATTCTTATGTTAATAATTTATTTTAATTCCTTACAGATACTTCTCAGAAATTAAAATACCGAAGCTATCCTAACATATTTTTCCCTGATGACCCATTTTCTGACCTTTGTCTACTAATCGGCTCATATCTCCCTCATATGGACTCCAAATTGAATGATTCCAGTGGCTAAAAATCAATGACATACATATCTTTAATTCTTATGTTAAACATTTATTTTAATTCCCTACCAATAATTCCCAGAAATTAAATTACCGAAGCTATCCTAACATATTCTTCCCTGATGATTCATTTTCTGACCTTTGACTACTAATCAGACCATAGCTACCTCATATGGACTCCAAATGGAATGATTCCAGTGGCTAAAAATCCATGACACATTTATCTTTAATTCTTATGTTAAACATTTATTTTAATTCCTTATAGATTGTTCCCAGAAATTAAAATACCGAAGCTATCCTAACATATTCTTCCCTGATGATTCATTTTCTGACCTTTGACTACTAATCAGACCATAGCTACCTCATATGGACTCCAAATGGAATGATTCCAGTGGCTAAAAATCCATGACACATTTATCTTTAATTCTTATGTTAACCATTTATTTTAATTCCTTATAGATTGTTCCCAGAAATTAAAATACCGAAGCTTAAAATTCTGCCACCCATAGCCATAACCATGCAAAACTATCTACACCAACCTAAGTATTCAAACATACATCACATGCAAGATCAATATGTAACATGATATAGCAACATCATGACCAATCATAAAAGTTCTAAGATCAAAATCTCATACAAATATTATAAGTTTCAAAAGTTTTCTTCAAAAAGAAATATTGTTAAACTTACCTTTAGCTTTCTAAACTTCTCCTTCTTCTTCCTTCCTTTCTTCTTCTCTCTTCTCTCCTTTCCTCACTCTACCTTACTTCTATTTCTCTCTCTTTCTCACTTGGACGAAATTAAAGTGTTGTAAGGGTGGGTTCTCTTATATAGACCACCAAATAAGTCACCTTTCATGATCATGGATCCACCTTATCACAATTAAGATACACTTTGTTGAATTTTTGGAAAACAAACAACTTATGTTCTTGTCTTCCTCTTCCTTAGTCAAGATATGCATAGGAAAAGGAGATTTGTATTTTGAAAATTATGATGATATGTTCTTAAGATAAGGGACAAGGTCCCTTTGATTTAGGGATTCATTTAATTTTTCTTTTGTCTTAATCAATTATGATAGGTTGCCTTTTTAAGTGGCAAATTTCTAGCCCTTCAATCTCCATTATTTGGTTGATATTATTTGTGTGGGCTATGAATGTTTTGTCCTAATACCATGTATTATCATACCACTTGCTAAAATTATGAGTGAAGGATATAGATGTTTTTGTCCTAAAGCCTTGTATTATCATGCCACTTGCCTAAATGATGAATGTAGAATCACACCACTTGCTAAATTTTTGTCTTAATGCCATGTAACCTAATCTTTATTCTTATTATTATATCATCATCTAATTTATTTTATTTTATTTTTCCTCTTGGATTTGGGCTTATTCTTACCCATTATGGGCTTGTCCTACCCATTTTCTTTGCTTTGGATAAAATTCTTCCTTTCTTGGTGGGCTTGGTCACATTTTCATAATTTTTGGGCTATTGGTGAAATTACTATATCCTAGTCCAAGTCTATGTTTAATTTCTTGTTTAGGTTATCCAATGGGCTTGCTAGAAACTTATGTGAAGTGGAAAAACTCTATATGAAGTGTCCATAGGTAAAAGCCCAATGTATGGGTTAAGATTTTAAACTTAGTAACTATAGTTCTTGAATTAGGAAAAATTACCCTAATTCAATGTTCTTTGAAATTTTAAGACCTTTACTTGTTTCTAAAAATTTATCTTCCTTATCCAAGAATTTTGCATCTCTTTAGTATGTTATTTCTAATTTCTTTCCTATTAGATTTTCCTTCTTTATTTGTTCTCTTAATGTTAGAAACATTTTCTATGCATATACATAAGGTGAAGAATTTCTAAGGATTATATTTCCTTAGATATCTAAAATATTGTCTAATAAATTTTATTTCCTTAATTAAATTTTTTATGTACCTTTATCAATAAAAGAAACGAAATTAAGGATGTTACATTATACGGTAGGAAGTGCCAATCTCTGCTATGTTGGTTTAAGGTAGGAGAAAAGAACTTGGTGGGTCCGGATCTAGTTCAACAAACCACTGAACAAATCAGGATGATACAAGACAAAATACTTACAACTCAGAGTCGACAAAAGAGTTACAATGATAAGAGACATAGACCTCTGGAGTTTGAGGAAGGAGACCATGTACTTCTGAAACTTTTCCCAACTACTGAAGTTGGTAAGTCTCTCAAGACCAAAAAGCTAAGTCTGTGATTTTTGGGACTTTACCAAATTTGGAAGAAATTGAGGAGGTCAGCATATCAAGTTGCTCTTCCACCTAATTTGTCCAACCTACATAATGATTTTCATGTATCACAGCTCTAAAAGTATCTTCCAGATTCATCACATGTAATACGGGATGAACCAATCTAAGTAAAGGAGAACATGACATACCAGCTAGTATAGACATCCATACTAGACACTGACGTGAAGTAATTGATGAATAAGATCATTCCCCTAGTTAAGGTGTTATGGGAAAATTTGACTACGGAAGAATAAACTTGGGAGCTAGAAGAAGTCATGAAGAAGAAGTATCTGTAATTTTTCTTATTAGGTAATTTCTAAAATTTTGAGGATAAAATTTCTTTTAGGGGGAGAGAAATGTAACATCCTTAATTTTGTTTCTTTTATTAATATAGGTACATAAATATTTAGTTAAGGAAATAAAATTTATTAGACAATTTTTAGATATCTAAGGAAATATAATCCTTGAAAATTCTTCACCTTATTTATATGCATAGAAAATGTTTCTAAGATTAAGGGAATAAGTAAAGAGAGAAAAAACCTAATAGGAAAAAATTTGAAATAACATACTAAAGAGAGGCGAAATTCTTGGTTAAGGAAGATAAATTTTTGGGAAGTAAGTAAAGGTCTTAAAATTTCAAGAAGATTATATTAGGGCCATTTTTGCTAATTCAAGAGTTAGATTTCATAAGTTTAACATCTCCACCCATACATTGGGCTTTCACCTATGGATGCTTCATATAGAGTTTTTCCACTTCACATGAGTTTCTAGCAAGCCAATAGGATAGCCCAAGAAAGAAAAACAACCAAATGCATCTAAATTATGATAAGGTGACCTATGATTATGAAAGGTGAACCACTTGATAGTCTATTTAAGCAAAATCCACCTTTATAATATTATAATTTCGTCCAACTTAGGGAGAGAAATAATATAAGGTAGAGTGAGGAAAGGAGAGAAAGAGAAGAGATGAGAGGAAGTAAGAGAAAGGACAAGTCTAGAGGACTAAGTACTCAAAGTAAATTAGCTTAATCTCTACTTGAATTCATCTTTTCTCTTCATCCTTAAGGTTTAAAAGTCACCCTCCTTCTCTTATTTAAGCTACTAGAAAAGCTAAGGGAAGGGAGGAATCTTGCTACTTCCTACAAGAGGAAAAAAGAAAAAGAAATCACTAAGTGAGCTAGGGAGATCTTTAGGTAGGTTTAACAATATTTCTTTTTGAAGACAAGCTTTGAAATTTGTAACATTTATATGGAATTTTGATCTTAGAACTTTGATGAAATTTACAATATTTGCTACTTTGATGATTGGTCATGGATGTTTCTATATGATGTTACATGTTATCTTGCATATGATGAATGTTTTGAACATTTTAGTTGGTGTGGAAAGTTTTGCATATGTATGGCTATGGGTGGAAAAATTTTAGGATTTTTATGCTGCTATTTTGTATATTTGAATGTGGTAAAACATTGATGTATTATGATTAGATGTAAATTAGGAAGACAATGGAAGATGATGTAATATAATGATGAACTAAAACCTTAGGAAAGGTTTGGTTAGGAAACTAGATTTCAGAGTAAATAGGGAAGCTTTTACTTTTGAAATTCTAGGAGGTATCACTTAGGAATTGAAAGCAATGGTTAACATGAAAAATGTAGATCTATGTCATGGATTTTTAGCCACTGGAATCACTTAATTTGGAGTCCAGATGAGGGAGATATTGTCTTACTAGTAAGCAGTGGCTAGAAAATGGTTAACTAGAGAAGAATCTAATAGGTATGCTTCTTTGTTTGAATTTTTGGGATACATTGGTAAGGAATTAAAAGAAATGCTTAACATGATAAATATAGATATATGTCTCAAAAATTGTTAGCCACTAGAATCATTCAAATTTGAATCAATATGAGGGAGATATAATCATATTAGTAAGCATAGGTCAGAAACTAGCTAACCAGGGAAGAATCTGTTAAGTATGCTTCTGTGTTTTAATTTCTGGGCAATATATTTAGGGAATTAAAGGAAATTGTTAAGATAATATATATATATATATATATATATATATATATATATATATATATATATATATATATATATATATATATATCTGTATAACGGATCTATAGGCTCTAAAATCACTTAATATATATATATATATATATATATATATATATATATCTGTATAACGGATCTATAGGCTCTAAAATCACTTAATTTGGAGTTTAAATGAGGAAGATATGGCTGATTAATGAATAGAGGTCCGAATCAGTATAGAATCCAAGGTGGTAAATGTAATCATTTTGTACTTCTATTTTTTTGGAATAATTAGTAAGGAATATAAAGCAATGATAAACATGAAAGTTATATATAAGTGTCTTAACGTTTTATAGGCATTGGAATCATCTCAATTGGAGTTTGTATGAGAAAGATATGGTCAGATTTGTAAGTAGAGGTCTGAACCTACCCGAGAAGAAATAACATTGAATTTGACAGAGTAGTAACACCATGATTACTTAAAATTTCACTAAAATATTCAACATAAGGGTTTTAAAGGATTGCCTTATCTTTCAATTGACACCAAGATCACCTCAATCAGATTTAAAATGAGGCTGTTATGCTCTATTTAGTGAGAGAGTAAAATAATATTTTAAAAGAGAAGAATAATCTTATAAATGAAATTAATAAATGACTAGTGTATGCCATAGACATTGCCCATTGCATGAAATCCTTACCATCTTAAGTTTATTTTACAAATGATTTTTGGTATTGATTATGCTTTGATGATAAATTATAGCATGTGAGTATAATGAACATACTTGTTATTGAAATCATATTTTTGGCTATTAACGTGAAAATAAAATAGACGAGATGGTCACATGGCGGTCCATGTGGTGTACCAATAGGGGACACCCAACTCACGACAATAATTATGTTAATGAGAAAAGAAAGAAAAACTGTACCATGTCAGACAGAGTGAGAAAAGCCCATATCGGAAAGTAGAAAATACTCACCCTAGCCAGAGTAGCTTGATATGAAAATAAGTTGATAGTCATCATATGATATTTTGAAAATAGTAATTCATTTCATACATGCCATTACTGCACGATTTCCATGTGCATAGATAAAGTGCATTTATGTGATTTAAGATATTTGTTGTAGCTTATATAGATGAACATGATGTGACAAGTAATATTTATAATGATTATGATTTATTGTTGAACCTATTGGGATTTAATTCTCACTATATTTTTATATCATGTTCAAAGGACTAGATATGTAGATATTTTCTATAGCTGGCTTTTAGCGTACGTATGGTCGTGTTGGCTAAGATTCCGGTGAAGGTGCAACCACCTGCATCCGTATCCCTGGAACTGGTCAATATGGATGAATAAGATGTAGACATATATGTGTTTGATTTGTGTACGGATGTTGTTAATTAATGATGTGTATGCAAACCTGAAATTGTATCAGTATTAATGGTATACCAAAAACCTTAATTATGCTTGGTTAATTTAATTCAATGTTATTATGAGTTAAATAGTTAGAAGTAAAGAGATAATGACTTCATGGGATTTTAAAAATATATATTAGTATATATGTAAAAAAATTGAGTTGTTACAATATTCTGATAATAGTTATTCATGTCATACATGTCATTACTGCACAATTTCCATTTGCATAGATAAAGTGCATTTATGTGATCTAAGATATTAGTTGTGGCTTATATAGATGAACATGACGTGACGAGTAATATTGATGATGATTATGATTTATTGTTGAATCTACTGGGATTTAATTCTCACTATATATTCTATATCATGTTCAGAGGACTAGATATGCATATATTCTCTATGATCGGCTTTTAGCGTATGTAGGGTTGTGTTGGCTAAAATCTCGATGAAGATTCGCCACCCGCACCTGTATCCCCAGAACTAGTCAATATGGATGAATAAAATGTAGACATATATGTGTTTGATTTGTGAATGGATGTTGTTAATTAATGATGTGTATGCGAACCTAGAATTGTATTAGTATTAATGGTATACCATAAACCTTAATTATACTTCGTTAATTTAATTGAATGTTATTATGAGTTAAATAGTTAGAAGTAAAGATGTAACGACTTTATAGGATTCTAAAAATATATATATTTGTATATATATAAAAAAATGGAGTTGTTACAATATTTTGATAATAGTTATTCGTGTCTTACATGTCATTACTGCACGATTTCCATGTGCATAGATAAAGTGCATTCAAGTGACCTAAGGTATTTTTTGTAGCTTATATAGATGAACATGACGTGATGAGCAATGTTGATGATGATTATGATTTATTGTTGATCCTACTGGGATTTAACTCTCACTATATTTCCATATCATGTTCATAAAACTAGTTATGCAGATTTTTCTATGGCTCTAGCTTTTAGTGCTTGTTGGATCGAGTTACTCTATGTTGGGCAGATCGTAGAAATCAATAAGTTGTTTATGGTCGAGTTGGCTAAGATCCTAGTGAAGGTGCAACCACCTGCACCTGTATCTCCGGAATTGGTCAATATAGATGAAGAAGATGTAGACATATATGTGTTTAATTTTTGTACAGACATTTTAATGAATGGTGTGTATGTGAACTCAGAATTGTATCAGTATTAATGGTATACCATAAACCTTAATCATGCTTGGTTAAATTAATTGAATGTTATTATGAGTTAAGTAATTAGAAGTAAAGAACTAATGACTTTATGGGACTTTACAAATATATATATATATATATATATATATATATATATATAATTAGAGTTGTTTCAAACGACATCATTCTTTGCATTTTTTACTACCCCACAGTCAAATCGGGTAGTCGATAAAACATAACAATTATTTTCTTGCTTCTAGTTGACTGTCACGGAAATTTGTAAGAAGATACTAGTTGGAAAGTAGAACTCTTTACGAACACGATTACATCAATGTCTCACAATTTGGATAAGTCGACGGTCAAATTTGGACGTCAAGAAAACCTAACGGCCTTTTTCATGATATAGGTTGACCATCACATAAATTTGAAAAAAGAAACTCGTTGGAAAAAGCAATTCGTTACGATCGCGTTGGCGTCATTTCCACGTGATTATGAAAACTGAGTAAGGAATTAGGCCATCAAGAAAACCTAACGGCCATTTTTGTGATTCCAGTTGATCGTCATGGAAATTTGAAAAAAGATACTCATTGGAAAGAAAAACTCGTTACGAATGCCATGACGTCTATTTCGCGTGATTTTGACAACCCGACTTTCGAATTGGGCTATAAACAAAAACTAACAGCCATTTTCGTGCTTCTGGTTGATCGTCATAGAAATTTGAAAAAGGTAATCGTTGGAAAGAAGAACTCGTTACGAATGCTAAGACGTTGGTCTATGCAATTTCGACAACCCGACTATCTAATCGGGACGTCGAGAAAACGTAACCGCCATTTTCGGGCTTCTGGTTTACCCTCATGAAATTTCAAAAAAAGATACTCGTTGCAAAGAAGAACTCATTACGAACACAAGGATGTAAGTTTCGTGCAATTCTGACATCCGGATTGTCGAATCAAGACGTCGAGAAAACCTACCGACCATTTTTTTTCTTTTTATTGATTGTCATGGAAATTCAAAATAAGATACTCGTTGGAAGGAAAAAATTGTTATGAATGCTAAGACGTCAATCTATGCGATTTTGACAACCCGACTTTCTTATTGGGCCATGGAGAAAACGTAATGGCCATTTTCATGCTTCCCATTGACCGTCACAGAAATTTGAAAAAAGATACTTGTTGGAAAGAAAAACTCGCTACAAACGCAATAAAGTTAGTTTCTTGCGATTTCGACAACCTGACTGTCGAATCAGGACATTGAGAAAACCTAATGGCCATTTTTGTGCCTTCGGTAGACTGTTGAGAAAATTCAAAATAAGATACTCGTTCAAAAGAAGAAATCTATAAACGCTAAGACGTCAATCTATGCGATTTCGACAACTTGACTGTCCAATAAGGCCATTGAGAAAACATAACTGTCAATTTCGTGCTTTTGGTTGACCTTTACTTAAATTTGAAAAAAGATATTTGTTGGGAAGAAGAACTAACAACGAACTCAATAATGTTAGTTTTGCTCAATTCTGTCATCCCAATTGTCGAATCGGGACATCGAGAAAACCTAACAGCCATTTTTGTGCTTTCGATCAACCATCACAAAAATTCAAAATAAGATACTCGTTGGAAAGAAGAAATCGTTACAAACGTTAAGATGTCAGTCTTTTCGATTTTGATAACTTGACTATCTAATCGGGACGTCGAGAAAACGTAACCACCATTTTTGTGCTTCTGGAGGACTCTCTTAGAAATTCAAAAAAAGATACTCGTTGGAAAGAAGAAATCATTACGAACACAATGACGTCAATTTTGCTCTATTAGAATAACCCAATTGTCGAATCGGGCCGTCAAGAAAACCTAATGATAATGTTTTGCTGAGACTCGCTAGAAAGAAGAACTCATTACGAACGCAATGAAGTCAATTTTATGCAATTTCGATAACCCGACTGTCGAATTAGGCCGTCGAGAAATTGTAACTGCCATTTTTATACTTTCAGTTTATCCTCACAAAAAATTCGAAGTAAGATACTCGTTGGAATGAAGACCTTGTTACAAAAATAATGACGTCAATCTTTGCGATTTGAACAACTCGAGTGTCAAATCAAGCAGTCGAAAAAATGTAACAACTATTTTTGTGCTTCCAGTTGACCCTCACAAAAAATCAAAAGAAGATACTCGTTGGAAAGTAAATCTCTTTACGAACATGATGATGTTAGTGTCTCGTGATTTGGACAAGTTGATGGTCGAATATGGATGTCAAGAAAACCTAAAGGCCTTTTTCGTGATTCAGATTGACCGTCACAGAAATTTGATAAAAGCTACTCGTTGGAAAGAAGAACTTGTTACGAATGCAATCACATCAGTTTAATGCGATTTTGACAACTCGACTATCAAATTAGGATGTCGACAAAACCTAACGGCCATTTTTGTGCTTCCGGTTAAATGTCAAGGAAATTTGAAAGAAGATACTCGTTGGAAAGAAAAACTCGTTTCGAACATGATGATATAAAGAAAACCTAACGATAATTTTCGTGCTTATGGTTGACCATCACTAAAATTTGAAAAAGATACTTGATGGAAAGAAGAACTTGTAAAGAACACGATGAATTTAATTTTGTGCAATTTCGATAGGTCAGCATTGGAATCGTGTCTTTATGAACGTCTAACGCCCATTTTTGTGCTTATAGTTTACCGTAATGGAAATTCAAAAAAAGATACTTGTTGGAAAGAATAACTTGTTACGAACACGACGACATCAGTTTCATATGATTCTAACAACCCAACTGTTGAATCGAGAAGACGAGAAAACTAATGGCCATTTTCATGCTTCCTAACCTTGTGTTTGTCCATGAGCTTCCATGGAAATCTAATGGTGGGAAAAAATCTACAGCTTGGTGGTGGTGAGAGAAACCATATAAACCTAGTGAGACTTAGGTGGTGTAAAAAGATAATATCAACACCTTATTTATGAGCTTTCTTGGTTGAATTGCTTGATGGGTGTCTTGTATGCATTTATGGAAGCATGATGGTAGGGTAGATGGAAACATTGATGATGTATTTATGGTGTTGTTGGCTGACTTTTATATAAGTGCATGATGTGGTAATTTGTGAGAAATTGTTGTGGTTAGATTTTGGAGTTTAATCCATGATTTTGAAGGTTATGTGTTGTGGATAATCTAGATTTTATATGCTTAAAATGTTGGTTGAGATGTTTTCTTGGTTTGATGGCTAGTTTTGGGAGAAAAAGGAGAATGTTTTTGAGTTTCATGACTAGAGCACGGCCGTGCTTTGGGCTAGTTTTGGAAAAAGGGGCAAAACACAGGCAGAGCACGGCCGTGCTCTATGCTTGTTTTTGGGAAACACAGGTATGATGTGGGGAGTACAAGGAGGAAACACAGGCAAGAAGTACATCCGTGCTTCATGTTGTTTTGCTCATTTTTGTTGCTTTCTTGTTTCCTTTTTGAATCTTAACTAATAACCAATGTTTATGAAATGATAATTGGAGTTTATGAATCATATATATATATATATATATATATATATATATATATATATATATATATATATATATATATATAAATTAAGTATTTAATTGGTTGTGTAATATATTTTGAATTAACTATGAATGCATGAAGGAATAATGCATGAATGCTATATTTGAATTCCATAAATCACTTTATGTGCAACCAAATAGGGGTAAATGATATGTGGATGTTATGGAAAGATGTAAGTACATGTATGCTTTACTTTATGTTATATGATGAGTTGTTATAACATGCATGAGAGCAAATGTTGACTATGCTCATGATGATTAATGTGTATGCTCTTTGTTGAGACAAGTGGCTGAAAAAACATGTAAAAGACATGCGCTAGTCAAGAGGACCCTCTCTAAGGTAGGTTGGCTTGGCAATAGGTGTCACCTTGCTGTATTGAGTCGACTGACGGTCAGAATAATCCTCTCTGAAGCAAGATGGCCTGGAAATAGGTGTCACCCTTACTGTATTGAGGAGAATGACAAGGCCAGGATGGCCTTTACCTAACTAAGGTGACCTAGTGACATGCAACACCTTATGGAGGTAAAGTGACTGAAAGGTCATGGCTGTGATACAGTACCAAGAAAGGGGACACCCTATAGCCTAGAGTGGTCAATGTGGGAAGGACCGCTCCGACAAAAAAACTCAGTGGTGGGTGAGTAATATGAGGGGTAAGGGCTCACGCCACACTGAGGTTTGAAAATTGAGAAATTATCAAATAATGAGCCACTATAAGCAATGTACAAGTACCTTATTAATACATGATTTGTTATATTTACATGATATTAATGCATAACCTATATAAAGACTATATGTGTATATTGTACCTTTACTGTACAAGAGAGAAAATATTTTCTGTAGTTTATATAGCTGAACATAACACGTAAGTTTTCTATTATTCTTCTATTTTACTGGATGTTGATCTTGCTGGGATTTTATATCTTACTATATTTATGGTGTTATGTTCAGATCATTAGCATGTCGTTCGTGGTGTTGGTTATTCTGCTTGAGCATCAAACTGTGGATGTTCCTTACCCGTGATAGTTCACAGTAGTGGTGAACTTTCTGGTTATCAACATGGTGGAAGTACTTGCACCCGAGTCGCCTCCTCCACCAGTAGTACCCCAGGGGTGATGGCCACGGGGGCAATAGGACAGTAGTTATATATATATATTGTTGATGTAAATAGGCTAACCCCATTGTTTTAAGTGTAACCACACTGGACTTTGCCTTTTGGGATGTATGCTTAAGACCTAAGGTTACACATGTATATACCGCTAATCCCTGATGTTATGTAAACACAGGCTTATGTATATATGATGCATATCTTTTGGATGGTTGTTTAGCTTATGTGTTAATTAAAAACAACCCAGTCGTTATAGAAAACATCACAGCCATTTTCATGCCTCTGGTTGATCGTTACATAAATTTGAAAAAAGATACTCGTTGGAAAGAAAAACTTCTTACGAACTTGATGACATAAGTGTCTCGCGATTTGTACATGACGACGGTCAAATCTGGACATTTAAAAAACCTAACAGACATTTTCATGATTCTGGTTGACAATCACAAAATTTTGAAAAAAGATACTCGTTGGAAAGAAAAACTCTCTAGAAACGTGATTACATCAGTTTTGCGCGATTTCGATGAACCGCCTGTCGAATTCGGCCTTCGAGTCTATTTTTGTACTTCTACTTGACCATCTCAAAAATTCAAAAAAAAAGATACTTGTTGGATAGAAGAACACGTTACAACGTGATGACGTTAGTTTCGTGCGTTTCTGACAACTTGCTTGTCGAATCGGGTTGTCCTGAAAATCTAATGTCCATTTTTGTGCTTTCGATTGACCATCACGGATATTCAAAAAAAAATAGTCGTTGGAAAGAAGAACTTGTTACAAATGCGATGACGTCAATGTCGCGGGATTTCGATAACCCGACTATTGAATAGGGTCGTCTAAAAAACCTAACAGCCTTTTTTGTGATTCTAGTTGACTGTTAAGGAAATTCAAAAAAATGATACTTGTTGGAAAGAAGAACTTGTTACGAACACGGTGACCTGTGTTTTGCCTGATTCCAACAACCCTACTATCGAATTAGGACATTGGAAAACCTAACGATCATTTTTGAGCTTCTGGTTGACCATCAAAGACATTCAAAAAAAGATACTCGTTGGAAAGAAGAACTCATTACAAATGCGATAACTTCAGTTTCATGCGATTCTGACGGCGGTTGAATCTGGAAGTCTAGAAAACCTAACAACCATTTTTGTGCTTCTGGTTGACTCACAGAAATTCGAAAAAGGTACTCGTTAGAAAGAAGAACTCATTACAAATGTGATGATGTAAGTTTTGCGCAATTTTGACAACTCGACTACCGAATCGGGATGTCAAGAAAATCTAATGGCAATTTTCGTGCATCTAGTTGACCTTCACAAAAATTCAAATAAAGATACTCGTTGGAAAGAAGAACTCTTTACAAACGTGTTGATGTCAATTTCACGTGATTCTGACATCTTGGCAGTCGAATAGGGTCTTTGAGAAAATCTAATGTCCATTTTTGTGCTTCTGATTTACCATCACAGAAATTCAAAAGAAGATATTCATTGGAAAGAAGAGCTCGTTACGAACACAATAATGTCAATTTCATGAGATTTCGATAACTCGATTGTTGAATCGAGTCGTTGAGAAAACCAAATGGCCATTTTTGTTCTTCTAGTTAACCGACACAGAAATTCAAAAAATAATACTCGTTGGAAAGAAGAACTTATTACGAATGCGATGATGTAAGTTTCGTACAATCTTGATAACCCGACTGTCAATTCAGGCAATCAAGAAAGTTTCGTTACGAAAGCGCTGATGTCAATTTTGCATGATTCCGACAACTTGACTGTTGGATCGGGCCAACAAAAAAACCTTAGGACAATCTTCGTGTTTCTGGTTGATCGTCACGAAATTCAAAAGAATATACTCATTGGAAAGAAAAACTCGTTATGAATGTGATGACATCAGTTTTGCACGATTTTGGCAACCTGACTGTCGAATTGGGCCGTAGAAAATCAAACAGCATTTTCATGCTTCCAATTGACTATCTCAAAAATTCAAAAAAAAATATTCGTTGTAAAGAAGAACTCGCTACAAATGCGATGACATCAGTTTTCGCGCGATTCTGATAACTCGTCTGTTGAATCGGGTCGTCGAGAAAGCTTAACGGCCTTTTTTGTCCTTCCAGTTGACCATAACGAAAATTTGAAAAATGATATTTGTTGGAAAGAAGAACTCATTACGAACATGATAACGTGAGTTTCGCGTGATTTTGATAACCTAATGGTCATTTTCTAGCTTTAGGTTGATTGTCATGGAAATTGGAAAAAAGATACTTGTTGGAAAGAAGAACTCATTATGAACACGATAACATTAGCTTTGTACAATTCTGACAACCCGATTGTCGAATTGGGACATCGAGAAAACCTAACGGTCATTTTCGATCTACCGATTGACACTCATAGAAATTTGATAAAAGATACTCATTGGAAAAAAATTCGTTACAAACACGATGACATCTATGTCTAGCGATTTGGACATGACAACGGTCGAGTCTGGACATCCAGAAAACCTAATGGCTATTTTAGTGATTCTGGTTTACTATCATGAAATTCGAAAAAAAGATACTTGTTGTAAAGAACAACTCGTTATGAACGCAATTACATTAGTTTCGTGCAATTTTGACAACCTGCAAGTCGAATGGGACTTTTGAGGCTATTTTTGTGCTTCCAGTTAACCATCTCAGACATACAAAAAAAGATACTCATTGGAAAAAAGAACTCGTTACGAATATGATGACATCAGTTTCGCACAAGTCTGATAACTCGCCTATAGAATTGGGTCTTCAAAAAAAAACTAACATCCATTTTCTTGCTTCCAGTTGACCATCACAGATATTCAAAAAACGATACTTGTTGAAAAGAAGAACTTGTTACAAATGTAATGATGTCAATGTCGGGGGATTCCAACAACCCAATTATCGAATCGGGTCCTCTAGAAAACCTAATGGTTATTTTTCGTGCTTCTGGTTAACTGTCATAGAAATTTGAAAAAAGATACTCGTTGAAAATAAGTACTTGGCACAAACACGATAACGTGAGTTTGGTGCGATTCCGACAACTCGAGTATCGAATCGAGACATCAAGAAAACCTAACGGTAATTTTTGTGCTTCCAGTTGATTGTCACAAAAATTTGAATAAAGATACTTGATGAAAATAAGAACTCGTTACAAATGCAATGAAGTTATTTTCGCATGATTTTGACAACCCGATTATCGAATTGGGCTGCTGTTGTGTCTATTTTATAAATAATTGCAAGCACACGGCGTAGTTGTAGGTAGTCCGGCGAGTACGGGTCGTATCCCATAGAGAACAATGTCAACTACTAAAATTATACGAAATATGCTATCTAAATCCATGTAATGCGATAGAAAGTTTGTCACAATTAAACTAATAAGTAATTCAATTAATAAAAACCTAGGGTTAGAGTTCACCACACTTACGATATTCAACATTCAAATTGTACCTCTAATTGCAATTATCTAGATTATTGGGGATGGTTTAGCCTTAATTAATTAGCAAACTTTTTCAAGCATTACTAATCGTACCAAGGTTAATCCAATTGCCTACTTTCATGGTTCTTAGTTCAACCTAGGTCTAGTGCCACATGGAAGAGAAGCAAAAAGCAATAAATTCTAATTCAGGAACAACCAGAAAATTCAAGAATTATGCAATTTAAAGTCTGCAGAAATTCTCAAAATCAATCCAACCAACCTAAGGCAGATTATCCAATCCAGCAAGTCCAACAATTCCAATAAGAAGGGAATTGCAATGTAGATAATAAACTACAAGTTTAGAGTTTAGAGTTACCTAGATGGAAGAACGATGAGATGCAGCAATGAACAACCAGTAATCTTCAATGCAGCACGAACAAGGAGCAGAGGAACAATGGTGTAGGGGCTAGGTCACAGGAATCTGGGTTAAGGGGAATGGTGTGGGGGCTCGGGTTGTAGTGTGCTAGTTAGGGTATGGGTAATGTAGGGGGATTCAGGTTTGGGTGTGCAATGAAGTGGAAAGGACGAGTGAGGGAGTTGGAAGGAAGATGCTGGGTGTAGGGGAAGTTCTATGGGAATGGGTAGGTGTGGGGAGACCGAGAGGGAGGGGGAATTTCTGGGTTTAGGCACAGGTAGTTATAGAGATGGGAGAAGGGGATGGGAGGTCATAGGAGAAAGGCTTGGTTTCAAAGGAAGGATTCAAGTAGGGGAATGGAGAAGAAGTGGAGCACTAGAATGGGACATTTTTTGTTATAAGGAAGAAGAGAGGGAGAGGGATTAGGTTAGGGCACAGGTGTGGAAAAGATTGAGGAAGGTGATGGAGTTAGGAAGGGAGGGTAGAAGAGCACGATGTAACTGGGTGAGGCACGGGCTAGGGTATGGTGAGAATGAGATGAGACACGGGAGAAGAAAAGAAGAAAAAGAGGGAAAAAACACTTACCTGGGCCCAAAGCATGGCTCACCCATACTTTGGGTTGGAATTCCCTATTCTCCTAGATTAGGCCCGTGTTGAGGAATACAGGCAGGATGTGCTAGATGTAGGCCTGAGGCACGGCCATGTCAAGAGACGCGGGATGGCTATGCTTGGCACTTGATTTTGGAATTTCTTGGAAAAGGCCCGTGTTGAACAACACGGCCAATGGGTGCTTGGACCTAGACATGAGGCACGACTGTGTCCTGTGTCATGGCTTGCCCATGTTTAGTGATGGAAGTGCCAAATTTCCAATTTTTTGGGCTGCGCTTGAAGCACAGGCATGCCCTGTGACACGGGCTGCCCGTGCTTGGTGTTTGAACCTATTTTTCTTCAAAAATTACTGTAGTTTTTAACCTTTTTAAATTTCTCTTGATTTTCATCCTTTAATTCACCCTTGGGCATATGGGAATGGACCTGAAAATCAGATGAAAACACTCATTAAACTTCTAACCTAAGAAATTAGCTAAATTAAAGATAAAAACTAAAACTAAAAGCAAGAAAACAAAATAAAAAGAAACTTAAAAATTAAAATGTGGGTTGCCGCCCAAAAAGCACTTGTTTTAATTCATTAGCTCGACTTCTTTTCATGCTTTCCAATCAAGGAGGCTTGAAGAGAGTTTGAAGAATCCTCTTTGGTATCCATTGCCTCTTAGTATGATGCTTGAGGCTTTGTCCAATGGCCTTCGAAGTTCCTTTTAGCTCATTCCTTTCTTCCTTAGCTCCACTTAGGTTAAAAGGAGGTGGATTAGGTTTTACTTTTGGAGCTTGGATTACCTCCTTAATGGCCTGCTTTTTCTTTCCCCTGTTTATCATAAATAAAAGAACTTTCCACAGAGTATAACTCAAGTGGGTTAGTAGAAGGAAAATCCATGGCATTATTATTCATTTTGGGTTCAGGTAAGCCAATCATACAGCAAGATTCATTTAGAGAAGGAGGGTTCATTGTATCATTTAAATTGAATTCTACTTTTTCATCCCTTACATTCAAAGAAAGCTTTCCATCTTTTACATTGATATTTGCACTAGCTGTAGCTAGGAAAGGCCTTCCAAGAATGATGAGGAATTTGTCATCTTCCTCTGTAACAACCTCTTTTTTTTTTCCTTTATTATTATACAATATTGAGTTCACATACATGTCATTAATCAAAACAGACGTATAACATATCAAACACATAGATATTTACATCTTGTTTATTTTGGTTGACCAATTCCGGAGATACAGATGCGGGTGGTTGCACCTTCACCGGGATCTGAGCCAACTCGACCACAAACATCTTATTTGATTCTGAAATCTGCCCAACATAAAGTAACTCGATCCAATGTTCACTAAAAGCCAGAGCCTTAGAAACAAAAGCTGCATAAATAATTTTCTGAACATGATATGGAAATATAGTGAGAATTAAATCCCAGTAAGTTCAACAATAAATTATCATCAGTAAAGCTCATCACGTCATGTTCAGCTGTATAAACTACAGAAAATATCTTTGGTCACATGAATGCATTATATCTATGCACATAAGAATCATACTGTAATGATATGTATGACAGGATTAACCATTTTCAAAATATCATATGATGACCATCAACTTATTCTCATTTCAAGCTACCCCGGTCAGGGTGAGTATCATCTACTCTCCGGTACGGGCTTTTCTCGCTCCGTCCGACATGGCCCACTTTCTCTTTCTTTTCTCATTATCATGATCATAACCATTGGTAGGGCGTCCCCTACTGGTGCACCACACGGATTGCCATGTGACCGTGCTTATTTCTTTTCTTTTCACAATGATAGCCAAAAATATGCTTTCAATAACAAATATGTTCATCAAAATATAACTATTACCATAAATAATTGGTAATCATGCCATGAACATAACCATTTCAAATATCACTTTATAAAATATTTCCATGTCAAAATTTCATACTTAAGATGGTAAGAAGTTCATACAATGGCAATGGCTATGGCTATACTAGTCATTTATTAAGATTCATCTTCTTTTTTTAAATACTAATTTTATTTCTTTATTTTCTTGATGCAGGTTTTCATCCTATCTAACCTTCTCTTACTAATCAGAGCATAACTCCCTCAATTTAACTCTGATGTAGGTGATCTTGGTGTCCATTTCAAGATAAAACAATTATCTAAAACTATTATGTTGAACATTGTAGCTAAAAATTAAGAAACGAAGGTGATATTACTCCCTCAAAGTACAGGATAGTTCCTCTCGGATAGGTTCAGACCTTTACTGACTAATTAGACCATATCTCCCAAATTGGAACTCCAAATTGCGTTATTCCAGTTGGTAAAAATCCATGAGCCATATATCTATAATTTTTATTTTGGCACGCTATTTTAATTCCCTACAGAATATTCCCAGAAATTCAAAAACTAAAGCATTAATAACATACTCTTCCCTGAATAAACATTTTCTGACCTCTACTTACTAATCGGATCATATCTACCTCATATGAACTCCAAATTGCATATTTCCAGTGGGTATATTTCCATGAGACATAGATATATAACTTTCATGTTAAACATTTATTTTAATTCCATACAGATAATTCCCAGAAATTAAAATACAACAGCTGTCCTAACATAATCTTCCCTGATGAACCATTTTCTGACCTTGGCTTACTAATCGGACCATATCTACCACATGTGGACTCCAAATTGAATGATTCCAGTGGCTAAAAATCAATGACACACATATCTTTAATTCTTATGTTAACCATTTATTTTAATTCCCTACCAATAATTCCCAGAAATTAAATTACCGAAGCTATCCTAACATATTCTTCCCTGATGATTCATTTTCTGACCTTTGACTACTAATCAGACCATAGCTACCTCATATGGACTCCAAATGGAATGATTCTAGTGGGTAAAAATCCGTGACACATATATCTTTAATTCTTATGTTAACCATTTATTTTAATTCCTTATATATTGTTCCAAGAAATTAAAATACCGAAACTTAAAATTCTGTCAACCATAGCCATACCCATGCAGAACTATCTACACCAACCTAAGTATTCAAACATACATCACATGCAAGATCAATATGTAACATGATATAGCAACATCCATGACCAATCATCAACATTCTAAGATCAAAATCTCATATAAATATTATGAGTTTCAAAGGTTTTCTTCAAAAAGAAATATTGTTAAACTTACCTGGAGCACTTAGTCTCCTAGACTTCTCCTTCCTCTTTCTTCCTTTCTTCCTCTCCTTTCCTCACACTACCTTGCTTCTATTTTTGCTCTAACTCACTTGGACGAAATTCTAATGTTGTAAGGGTGGGTTTTCTTATATAGACCACCAAATAATTCACCTTTCATGATCATGGGTCTACCTTATCACAATTAGGATACACTTTGTTGAATTTTTGGAAAACAAACAACTTATGTTCTTGTCTTCCTCTTCCTTAGTCAAGATATGCATAGAAAAAGGAGATTTGTATTTTGAAAATTATGATGATATGTTCTTAAGATATGGGGCAAGATCCCTTTGATTTAGGGATTCATTTCCTTTTTCTTTTGTCTTAATCAAGTATGATAGATTTGCCTTTTTAAGTGGCAAATTTCTAGCCCTTGAATTTTCCTTACTTAACTAAAATTATTTGTGTAGGATAATGATGTTTTGTCATAATGCTATGTATTATTACCCACTTGCTAAAGTTATGAATGTAGGATATAGATGTTTTTGTCCTAAAGCCTTGTATTATTATGCCACTTGCCAAAATGATGAATGTAGAATCACACCACTTGTCAAATTTTTGTCTTAATGCCATGTCACTTAATCTTGATTACACTAATATTTCATCACTTTAATTTTATTTTTATTTTTATTTTTCCTCTCGGGTTTGGGCTCATTCTTGCCCATTTTCCTTACTTTGGTTAAAATTCTTCCTTTCATAATGGGCTTGGTCACATTTTCATGATTTTTGGGCTACCGGTCCAATTTCTATATCCTAGTCCAAGTCTATGTTTTATTTCTTCCTTGAGCTATCCTATTGGCTTGCTAAAAATTCATGTGAAGTAGAAAAACTCTATATGAAGTGTCTATAGGTTAAAACCCAATTACGGGTGGAGATACTAAACTTAGTAACTTTTGCTCTTAAATTAAGAAAAATTACTCTAATCCGATCTTCTTGAAATTTTAAGACCTTTACTTACTTCACAAAAATTTATCTTTCTTTACCTAAGAATTTCACCTTTCTTTAACATGTTTATTTCTAATATTTCCTCTTAGGTTTTCTTTCTTTACCTATTCCATTAATATTAGAACATTTCTATGCATATATGTAAGGTGAAGAATTTCTAAGGAAAATATCTAAAAATTACGGGATGTTACATTCTTCCCCCCTTTAGAAATTCGGTCCCCGAATTTCAATCCATCCTACCACATGTAGGGAATGAAATTAAGGCATTATTCAGAGTTACCAAACTTATTACCTAAATAATTAGAGATATCTTTTCTGTATGACATCTTTACTTTTTAATATGTCTATTCACTTGAGTGATTTTTGCCATATAACTTAACCATAAGGATTTCTTTCACTCATAAGTTCTTCAATTGATATCCTCTAGCCCGCATGGATATATCTATGGGTCGATATTAGAAAACACACATATAAAGGAACATATACACCTTCATATTGTGTAACTATCTTTTCTTATTCCAAACTTCTATCAAGTCAATTTTTTTTTTCATATATCAACATCATCCCCTGAATATCATCATCTTAATCTATCATCTATTTTTATCCTCAAATCCTTTAATCAATATGTTAAACATACGTAGCAATAAATCCTTCAAACCTTTAATAACGTTTATGTACCATTGACACATGTCTAATAATTCCAACTTACCTCATCACAGTAATTCTATACAAGCTTATTAACACCATTAAACTCATTGTCAAAAATTTCAATTATTTCTTCTATCATATCCAAAAGCACCTCATTCTAGCTTATGCCAATCCCATTTAATTCACCCAATCATTTGAAGAAGATTTGTGTTTTTTTTTTCCTAACAATTACTCATACATGAATTCTCAATTCCAACATAATTCACATCCTAGATACTAGACTCAATTTAGCATGATATAATCCTTTAACACAAATATCTTGATAACCTACATTATTTCCGGACATGGTTCTCAGAATATTCTCTATATTTCCAAATTAAGAGTTCAAAGACTAACTTAAATCCTACTTCCTATATTTTATTCCTCGAGAACTTCAACACCACTAATTCTCTTGATTACATTCGTCAAAACACCATAAGACCATCATCCGTCCATTCTTTTCAAACCTTTCATTATTTTAACCTATTAACAACTTAGACACCATAACAACCAAGTTTCAAAGGAAGAAATTATCTTTAATTGTAATGAGGGAAAATAACCTTGCATTTAATGCCAACCGTTAATGAGTGAAACAGACGAAAAGCATAATAGAGAATGGTTCCAAAAGCAAAAGTCAAAAGTTTTGACAAAGCATTGAAAAATATTAAAATCGGTGGCCGCAATTCTTGAAAATCTGTAAACAAAATCTATCTATGATTTCAACAAAAATCGGTGGCCGCAAATTTTGAATATATGTGTCAGAATCTACTTTAAATCTATTGGTATTCGGTGGAAAGATATCACATGAAAAAAGAAACATTTCTGAGCTTATAAAAGTCTGTGAAAATCAAAGAATATGTAGTTAACTGGTAGGATGCAGTTGATTGCTTCAAAATAGATGTAATTAATCAACTGTAAATTAACCAGTCCAAATTAAAATTTCTCAAAATAGCTAGTCGACTTAATAATATTGATAGTCGACTGGCGAAAATATTGAGAATACAAAATAAATCATTTGATTGCATTTTTTTATTTTTATTTTTTTACTTTTTTTTTTTGACGGCTATCACCTAGAACTTTTCTACAAGAATCAAAACATCAATGCTTCATCAAAGACAACAAGATAAAGACAGATTTCTGGTGATATCTTATCTTATACTCTTTATGTGCTTAATATGGGTCACAGTCATACTACTGTACATATACATGCTTGCCGTCATTTTTTTATTTTTATTTTTTATTTTTTTTTATTTACCTTTAATTTAATTGATATCCACCAATCACTCACATAGTTGTTCTAATAATACCCGGCCTATTCGCATAGCTATTATAAATATGCCTTTCTCTGAGTTCTATAAATACTTACATTAGTATCTTTGTCTATTCTCAAAGTTAAGGTGATAGAAATTATGGAGGGAACAACATTCCGTCAGTTTCGAAATATCTGTGTCTTTTGTGGTTCCAGTCTTGGAAAAGATGAGGAGTATGTTAAAGCAGCACAAAATCTGGGTATGGTGCTGGCTAAGAGAAAAATTCATTTAGTGTATGGTGGAGGTAACTGTGGGTTAATGGGGTGTGTGGCTACAGCTGCACATGCAGGGGGATGCCAAGTTCTAGGTATTATTCCTACAGCTCTAGCTACATCTAGCAATATAGGGAAGACAATTGGGGAGGAATATAGGGTAGTTTCCATGCATGAACGCATGGCTAGAATGATGAGCAATGCTGACGCCTTCATTGCCTTACCAGGTGGTTTTGGTACTTTAGAGGAGATTTTCCAAATAGTCTCTTGGGCACAACTAAATATGCATCACAAACCGATAGGTTTGTTAAATGTTAATCACTTCTTTGATGGTTTGTTATCTTTTCTAGATCAAGCTGTGGAACAGAGGTTTATCTCACACTCAGCACGACAAATTCTCATCTCAGCTTCAAATGTTGAGGAGTTGATTGATGCTTTACAAGCCTATGTTCATGTACCTGATCTAACTATTACTCCAGTAGAATGGACGGCAGATAACCGCAGGAAGCGTAAATTGGATTTGGATCTTCATCTTTAAATGTAGTAAAACGTAGCTATTATTGTACTACTTTTACTTTCTTAGACTCTACTTGTATACCATATTTACCAACCATACTCCTTTAGAGTTGGTAAAACTATCTTT
This sequence comes from Gleditsia sinensis, assembly GCA_037074535.1. NCBI lineage: Eukaryota > Viridiplantae > Streptophyta > Magnoliopsida > Fabales > Fabaceae > Gleditsia > Gleditsia sinensis. Next base: position 56,373,772 of record CM073470.1, read on the forward strand.
GAATGTTGCTTATGATCCTCTGAACTTTTGAAATATTCTAGTATATCAACCATATATATAATAACAAATTGTTCCAAGGATGACCTAATTACTATTCATTAAATTTATGAATGCAGCTAAAGGTTTGTCAATTAAATGCATCACCAAGAACTCATAATGCCCATAATAAGTCCTACATCCTCTTCTCCTATCCTTAATTAATGTTACTCATATCCCAAATCTATTTGTGGAAAAATATTGAACACCTTATAACTGGTCAAACAGGTAATCTATACGAGCTAATGGGTTTCTATTCTACATTGTTACCTTATTCAACTGTCTACAATCTATGCATAATCATAGTGATCCATCTTTCTTTTTCACAAATAGAACTAGAGCACTCCAAATAAAAGTACTAGGGCATTTAAATCCCTTGTCTAACAAGTCTTGTAAATTTTTTTTTTCCAGTAACTAGAATAATTCTTTTCTGATGTGGAAATACTGCAACCACGGAGCATACTAAGATTTTTCAAATAAAACCGGCACTTTCAAAACTTCTTGAAAATTTTATATGAGTACTAGGGTAAATTCCATGTTAAAATTCCACACTAATATCTCGGTAACTGGATAGTAATTGTAGTCTGTAAACAGCGCACCAGAAAAGTTCCCAGGAAAGAGAGGTGGGTCACTAATGGACACGCTTAACTACCAAGTCTTTCCTTGCCAGAGCTTTCCTTAGACATGCACTTTTCACAAATCACAATTTTTTTTTTAAATTCAATCGATATCATTCTATATAGGGATATAGATACTAGTTGGGTTCTAAGGAGTAAATCAATACCAAATTCTCGAATTGCTGTGGCAAGGTTGTGCAAGATTTTCTCCGCATTGTTTGCCGGATTCCGCCTTGGTGGTGCCATTTCCTACTGTGGAAAAAAAATAAATTTATGCTACTATTGAGGTGATCAAGCCCAATAGTTAATTTCAAAACAATATTTAACAACAGTCATAACACCACCTCGGCATATAGATAAGAAACACTAGTAATTTCTTACCTACATGAGTCACTGATCCCCTACACAGCACAACCACAACATACTCAAGACACTATAAGATCGATTCAGATAACCATCCACCCACTGGCAATCTAGGATCGACCTGCTCTGATACCAATTATGTAACAACCTCTTTTTTTTTTCCTTTATTATTATACAATATTGAGTTCACATACATGTCATTAATCAAAACAGACGTATAACATATCAAACACATAGATATTTACATCTTGTTTATTTTGGTTGACCAATTCCGGAGATACAGGTGCGGGTGGTTGCACCTTCACCGGGATCTGAGCCAACTCGACCACAAACATCTTATTTGATTCTGAAATCTGCCCAACATAAAGTAACTCGATCCAATGTGCACTAAAAGCCAGAGCCTTAGAAACAAAAGCTGCATAAATAATTTTCTGAACATGATATGGAAATATAGTGAGAATTAAATCCCAGTAAGTTCAACAATAAATTATCATCAGTAAAGCTCATCACGTCATGTTCAGCTGTATAAACTACAGAAAATATCTTTGGTCACATGAATGCATTATATCTATGCACATAAGAATCATACTGTAATGATATGTATGACAGGATTAACCATTTTCAAAATATCATATGATGACCATCAACTTATTCTCATTTCAAGCTACCCCGGTCAGGGTGAGTATCATCTACTCTCCGGTACGGGCTTTTCTCGCTCCGTCCGACATGGCCCACTTTCTCTTTCTTTTCTCATTATCATGATCATAACCGTTGGTAGGGCGTCCCCTACTGGTGCACCACACGGATTGCCATGTGACCGTGCTTATTTCTTTTCTTTTCACAATGATAGCCAAAAATATGCTTTGAATAACAAATATGTTCATCAAAATATAACTATTACCATAAATCATTGGTAATCATGCCATGAACATAACCATTTCAAATATCACTTTATAAAATATTTCCATGTCAAAATTTCATACTTAAGATGGTAAGAAGTTCATACAATGGCAATGGCTATGGCTATACTAGTCATTTATTAAGATTCATCTTCTTTTTTTAAATACTAATTTTATTTCTTTATTTTCTTGATGCAGGTTTTCATCCTATCTAACCTTCTCTTACTAATCAGAGCATAACTCCCTCAATTTAACTCTGATGTAGGTGATCTTGGTGTCCATTTCAAGATAAAACAATTATCTAAAACTATTATGTTGAACATTGTAGCTAAAAATTAAGAAACGAAGGTGATATTACTCCCTCAAAGTACAGGATAGTTCCTCTCGGATAGGTTCAGACCTTTACTGACTAATTAGACCATATCTCCCAAATTGGAACTCTAAATTGCGTTATTCCAATTGGTAAAACTCCATGAGCCATATATCTATAATTTTTATTTTGGCGCGCTATTTTAATTCCCTACAGAATATTCCCAGAAATTCAAAAACTAAAGCATTAATAACATACTCTTCCCTGAATAAACATTTTCTGACCTCTACTTACTAATCAGATCATATCTACCTCATATGAACTCCAAATTGCATATTTCCAGTGGGTATATTTCCTTGAGACATAGATATATAACTTTCATGTTAACCATTTATTTTAATTCCATACAGATAATTCCCAGAAATTAAAATACAACAGCTATCCTAACATAATCTTCCCTGATGAACCATTTTCTGACCTTGGCTTACTAATCGGACCATATCTACCACATGTGGACTCCAAATTGAATGATTCCAGTGGCTAAAAATCAATGACACACATATCTTTAATTCTTATGTTAACCATTTATTTTAATTCCCTACCAATAATTCCCAGAAATTAAATTACCGAAGCTATCCTAACATATTCTTCCCTGATGATTCATTTTCTGACCTTTGACTACTAATCAGACCATAGCTACCTCATATGGACTCCAAATGGAATGATTCCAGTGGGTAAAAATCCGTGACACATATATCTTTAATTCTTATGTTAACCATTTATTTTAATTCCTTATATATTGTTCCAAGAAATTAAAATACCGAAACTTAAAATTCTGTCAACCATAGCCATACCCATGCAGAACTATCTACACCAACCTAAGTATTCAAACATACATCACATGCAAGATCAATATGTAACATGATATAGCAACATCCATGACCAATCATCAACATTCTAAGATCAAAATCTCATATAAATATTATGAGTTTCAAAGGTTTTCTTCAAAAAGAAATATTGTTAAACTTACCTGGAGCACTTAGTCTCCTAGACTTCTCCTTCCTCTTTCTTCCTTTCTTCCTCTCCTTTCCTCACACTACCTTGCTTCTATTTTTGCTCTCCCTCACTTGGACGAAATTCTAATGTTGTAAGGGTGGGTTTTCTTATATAGACCACCAAATAATTCACCTTTCATGATCATGGGTCTACCTTATCACAATTAGGATACACTTTGTTGAATTTTTGGAAAACAAACAACTTATGTTCTTGTCTTCCTCTTCCTTAGTCAAGATATGCATAGAAAAAGGAGATTTGTATTTTGAAAATTATGATGATATGTTCTTAAGATATGGGGCAAGATCCCTTTGATTTAGGGATTCATTTCTTTTTTCTTTTGTCTTAATCAAGTATGATAGATTTGCCTTTTTAAGTGGCAAATTTCTAGCCCTTGAATTTTCCTTACTTAACTAAAATTATTTGTGTAGGATAATGATGTTTTGTCATAATGCTATGTATTATTACCCACTTGCTAAAGTTATGAATGTAGGATATAGATGTTTTTGTCCTAAAGCCTTGTATTATTATGCCACTTGCCAAAATGATGAATGTAGAATCACACCACTTGTCAAATTTTTGTCTTAATGCCATGTCACTTAATCTTGATTACACTAATATTTCATCACTTTAATTTTATTTTTATTTTTATTTTTCCTCTTGGGTTTGGGCTCATTCTTGCCCATTTTCCTTACTTTGGTTAAAATTCTTCCTTTCATAATGGGCTTGGTCACATTTTCATGATTTTTGGGCTACCGGTCCAATTTCTATATCCTAGTCCAAGTCTATGTTTTATTTCTTCCTTGAGCTATCCTATTGGCTTGCTAAAAATTCATGTGAAGTAGAAAAACTCTTTATGAAGTGTCTATAGGTTAAAGCCCAATTACGGGTGGAGATACTAAACTTAGTAACTTTTGCTCTTAAATTAAGAAAAATTACTCTAATCCGATCATCTTGAAATTTTAAGATCTTTACTTACTTCACAAAAATTTATCTTTCTTTACCTAAGAATTTCACCTTTCTTTAACATGTTTATTTCTAATATTTCCTCTTAGGTTTTCTTTCTTTACCTATTCCATTAATATTAGAACATTTTTATGCATATATGTAAGGTGAAGAATTTCTAAGGAAAATATCTAAAAATTACGGGATGTTACATCCTCCATCTCTAAAATCACAAAATCAAAAGGTATATAAAACTTACCCACCTTTAAAGGAATATCCTCTAATATACCTACTGGATGCTTGATGGATCAGTCAGCCAAATGAAGAGAAAGAGTGGTAGGCTTCAAGTCACCCATTTGAAGTTTCTTACAAACTCAAAGAGGAATGAGGCTCACACTTGCTCCAAGATCACATAGTACTCTATCAATCTCCATGTCTCCTATAGAGCAAGGAATTGAGAAGCTTTTGGGATCCTTAAGCTTTTGGGGTAGCTTATTTTGAATTAAAGTACTAGATCCCTCTGTCAATGCCACAACAGCATGCTCTTCAATTTTCCTTTTGTTTAAGAGGATTTCCTTCAGAAAATTTGCATAGGAAGGCATTTGGGAGATGGCTTCTAGGAATGGGATATTGATATTTAACTTTTTCAAAACACCCAGAAACCTCACAAACTGTTTTTCTAACTTATCCGTAACCAATCTTTGAGGAAAAGGGATTGGTGGCTTGTAAGGTGCAGGAGCCACATATTTAGGCTCTTCTTCTTTCTTTTCCTCTTCTATTTGTTCCTCTTCTCTTTTCTTCTCAAATTCACCCTAAGGTTGCTCTTCTTTTTCCTTTCCACTTCTCTCAGATTCAGCTAATTATTTACCAATTCTCAGGGTAATAGCATTACAATTCTCTCTAGGGTTCTCAGTCTGACCTGAAAGTCTGCCAAAGTCCCTGTTGGATAGGCTTGTTTGCTGTGCTATATGATTTTCTAGCATCTTACTATCGGTAGCAAGTGAGTCAACCTTAGAGCCTAAATATTTTATAGCTTCATTCATTGAGTGGTGCTGGGCTCTGAATTCATCATTTTGTTTACTTTGTGTAGTGATGAAATTCTCCATCAGAGCCTCTAGATTTGACTTTGGTTGAGGGGGAGGATTGAAGGGCTTCTGATTTTGAAACCTTGGAGGTTGCCTAAAATTACTCTGAGGCTGATTTGTATTTGGCTTGTATGAAAGATTTAGGTGATTTTTCCAGCCTAGATTGTAGTTGTAATATCCCAATTTTTTTATTTTTGATGAATATGTTATTATAAACAAGTATGATTTTTTTTAACATGACTATGCATGTTTTGCTGGAAGTAAATATATTTTTGTTTAAAATAATTATTGTTTTGATTAAAATAATTAAATTGGCCTTTAATAAATTTTTGTTGTATTTTTAGAAATATTCTTTCTTTTATTATGTATAAAGATATTTATTTTGTGATTTGTTTTATTAGAATTTTTATCAAGAAAAGTCATGATTTAAGAGTTCAACTAGATTTTTGCAAGAATTTAATTTTTTAGAAATTTTTGGGATGTTTTAGGATGAAAAACGGTATTTATATGAATATATATAGATAAAATAAAAATAATATTAAATATTTAATTACTAAATAATAATAATATTTATAAATAAAAGAAAAAGGGGTAGGGGAGACAGAATGGAGAAGCCGAGAGAGAGAGTATTTATATTTTGATGAATAGTGAATAGTGATAAATAGTAACCATCAATTTTCTCTTTAGATCTAGAATACCTATTGGTTTCCGATCTCAAAACTGAGGGTACCACTAGATTCAGGACGGAGAATATTACGGTTTTGATCTATCAATTTTTCAAATCAGCGGTTGAATCGCCGTAGATCTGAAGTAGAAAATCTCAGAAAAAGGTAAGTTCTGAAAATCTTACTTAGAAACTTCAAATTGGAAATTTGACAGCGTAGATGACTCAGGAGCTAGATAAACCTTAGGATATGAAATTTTTTAGCTATATGACAACTTTTTGTTCTTGGTGAATAGTATTTTCTGGCGATCAATAGTATTTTTCGGCGGTGAATAATATTTCTGGTGGCGAATAGTTTTTCCCAGCCATGAATAGCGACAAAGTTCCCAGAGTCATTTCCTTGATTTTTGGACCCTCCGGACAAGTTTTTGAAGTCTATTTAGTCAAATGTGGATTGGAAAAGTACAATTTAGGGCTATCCAATCTAGAGCCCTTACACTGTGAGCAGATGATTCTTCTTATGACTTGCCCTATACTCTTCTTGATTTTTAAGCATGTATATGATCATGTTTATGAGATGTTGACATTGTTATATGTTCCTGAAATGCATTAAAATTATCTGAATTGCTTACAATTTAGGGCTATCCAATCTGGAGCCCTTACCCTGTGAGTATTGTTTTGAAAATAAATTTATGAACTTATGATGTATCAGATTTCACATGTATTTCTCATTAAATAATAAAGTGAATATTTATGCATGTGACATTATTTATAAAGTTATAATTGCCTCGAGAAAGGGCATGTACATGTGATAAACCCTAAATGGGAAATTTATGACAGATGAATCTATACTGAGACTGAAAGTCTACATTATAATGAGAATTTTATACTAGATTATATGGCATATGTGTATATGGTTTTTCTGTGTAGGAATCCTTTTAAAAACACTGTCTACTAATAGCTGTAACATCTCGTAATTTTTAGATATTTTCCTAAGAAATTCTTCACCTTACATATATGCATAGAAATGTTCTAATATTAATGGAATAGGTAAAGAAAGAAAACCTAAGAGGAAATATTAGAAATAAACATGTTAAAGAAAGGTGAAATTCTTAGGTAAAGAAAGATAAATTTTTGTGAAGTAAGTAAAGGTCTTAAAATTTCAAGAAGATCGGATTAGAGTAATTTTTCTTAATTTAAGAGCAAAAGTTACTAAGTTTAGTATCTCCACCCGTAATTGGGCTTTAACCTATAGACACTTCATATAGAGTTTTTCTACTTCACATGAATTTTTAGCAAGCCAATAGGATAGCCCAAGGAAGAAATAAAACATAGACTTGGACTAGGATATAGAAATTGGACCGGTAGCCCAAAAATCATGAAAATGTGACCAAGCCCATTATGAAAGGTAGAATTTTAACCAAAGTAAGGAAAATGGGCAAGAATGAGCCCAAACCCAAGAGGAAAAATAAAAATAAAAATAAAATTAAAGTGATGAAATATTGGTGTAATCAAGATTAAGTGACATGGCATTAAGACAAACATTTAGCAAGTGGTGTGATTCTACATTCATCATTTTGGCAAGTGGCATAATAATACAAGGCTTTAGGACAAAAACATCTATATCCTACATTCATAACTTTAGCAAGTGGGTAATAATACATAGCATTATGACAAAACATCATTATCCTACACAAATAATTTTAGTTAAGTAAGGAAAATTCAAGGGCTAGAAATTTGCCACTTAAAAAGGCAAATCTATCATACTTGATTAAGACAAAAGAAAAAGGAAATGAATCCCTAAATCAAAGGGATCTTGCCCCATATCTTAAGAACATATCATCATAATTTTCAAAATACAAATCTCCTTTTTCTATGCATATCTTGACTAAGGAAGAGGAAGACAAGAACATAAGTTGTTTGTTTTCCAAAAATTCAACAAAGTGTATCCTAATTGTGATAAGGTAGACCCATGATCATGAAAGGTGAATTATTTGGTGGTCTATATAAGAAAACCCACCCTTACAACATTAGAATTTCGTCCAAGTGAGGGAGAGCAAAAATAGAAGCAATGTAGTGTGAGGAAAGGAGAGGAAGAAAGGAAGAAAGAGGAAGGAGAAGTCTAGGGGACTAAGTGCTCCAAGTAAGTTTAACAATATTTCTTTTTGAAGAAAACTTTTGAAACTTATAATATTTATATGAGATTTTGATCTTAGAACTTTGATGATTGGTCATGGATGTTGCTATATCATGTTACATATTGAGCTTGCATATGATGTATGTTTGAATACTTAGGTTGGTGTAGATAGTTCTGCATGGGTATGGCTATGGTTGACAGAATTTTAAGCTTTGGTATTTTAATTTCTGGGCACAATCTATAAGGAATTAAAATAAATGGTTAACATAAGAATTAAAGATATATGTGTCACGGATTTTTACCCACTGAAAGCAGTCCATTTGGAGTCCATATGAGGTAGCGATGGTCTGATTAGTAGTCAAAGGTCAGAAAATGAATCATCAGGGAAGAATATGTTAGGATAGCTTCGGTAATTTAATTTCTGGGAATTATTGGTAGGGAATTAAAATAAATGGTTAACATAAGAATTAAAGATATATGTGTCACGGAGTTTTACCCACTGTAATCATTCCATTTGGAGTCCATATGAGGTATCTATGGTCTGATTAGTAGTCAAAGGTCAGAAAATGAATCATCAGAGAAGAATATGTTAGGATAGCTTCGGTAATTTAATTGCTGGGAATTATTGGTAGGGAATTAAAATAAATGGTTAACATAAGAATTAAAGATATGTGTGTCGTGGATTTTTAGCCACTGGAATCATTCAATTTGGAGTTCACATGTGATAGATATGGTCCAATTAGTAAGCCAAGGTCAGAAAATGGTTCATCAGGGAAGATTATGTTAGGACATCTTTTGTATTTTAATTTCTGGGAATTATCTGTATGGAATTAAAATAAATGGTTAACATGAAAGTTATATATCTATGTCTCATGGAAATATACCCACTGGAATTATGCAATTTGGAGTTCATATGAGGTAGATATTATCCGATTAGTAAGCAGAGGTCAGAAAATGTTTATTCAGGGAAGAGTATGTTATTAATGCTTTAATTTTTGAATTTCTGGGAATATTCTGTAGGGAATTAAAATAGCGCGCCAACATAACAATTATAGATATATGGCTCATGGATTTTTACCAACTGGAATAACGCAATTTGGAGTTCCAATTTGGGAGATATGGTCTAATTAGTCAGTAAAGGTCAGAACCTATCCGAGAGGAACTATCCTGTACTTTGAGGGAGTAATATCACCTTCGTTTCTTAATTTTTCACTACAATGTTCAACATAATAGTTTTAGATAATTGTTTTATCTTGAAATGGACACCAAGATCACCTACATCAGAGTTAAATTGAGGGAGTTATGCTCTGATTAGTAAGAGAAGGTTAGATAGGATGAAAACCTGCATCAAGAAAATAAAGAAATAAAATTAGTATTTAAAAAAGAAGATGAATCTTAATAAATGACTAGTATAGCCATAGCCATTGCCATTGTATGAACTTCTTACCATCTTAAGTATGAAATTTTGACATGGAAATATTTTATAAAGTGATATTTGAAATGGTTATGTTCATGCCATGATTACCAATGATTTATGGTAATAGTTATATTTTGATGAACATACTTGTTATTGAAAGCATATTTTTGGCTATCATTGTGAAAAGAAAAGAAATAAGCACGGTCACATGGCAATCCGTGTGGTGCACCAGTAGGGGACGCCCTACCAACGGTTATGATCATGATAATGAGAAAAGAAAGAGAAAGTGGGCCATGTCGGACGGAGCGAGAAAAGCCCATACCGGAGAGTAGAGGATACTCACCCTGACCGGGGTAGCTTGAAATGAGAATAAGTTGATGGCCATCATATGATATTTTGAAAATAGTTAATCATATCATACATATCATTACAGTATGATTCTTATGTGCATAGATATAATGCATTCATGTGACCAAAGATATTTTCTGTAGTTTATACAGCTGAACATGACGTGATGAGATTTACTGATGATAATTTATTGTTGAACTTACTGCGATTTAATTCTCACTATATTTCCATATCATGTTCAGAAAATTATTTATGCAGCTTTTGTTTCTAAGGCTCTGGCTTTTAGTGCACATTGGATCGAGTTACTTTATGTTGGGCAGATTTTAGAATCAAATAAGATGTTTGTGGTCGAGTTGGCTCAGATCTCGGTGAACGTGCAACCACCCGCACCTGTATCTCCGGAATTGGTCAACCAAAATAAACAAGATGTAAATATCTATGTGTTTGATATGTTATACATTTGTTTTGATTAATGACATGTATGTGAACTCAATATTATATAATAATAAAGGAAAAAAAAAGAGGTTGTTACAATAGCAGGTGATGTTAGCTCTGGTGCATCTTGATAACCCAGCTAGCAGGGGGTGGTGTTAGCCTCATGTGTCGGCCAACACACGAGAGATGATATGTGATGAAGAGCGGGATGCCTCCTATATGGGTGAGATGCCAGTTATATGAGATGTGATTTGCCTTCCCTTGCTGTGTGCCTGAGAAATATCCATATAAAGTCCCTTCGCGTGTCCTCTTGAATGGTAGTAGGGTAATCCTCAGTGGCATGCTAAGTTTAGGCAAATCCTATACCACCAAAGTACAGAAGGGGTTAAACTCTGATATAGTGGTTCTGATAAGAGATCCTCCAAATGTTTTCATAAGCATTATGTTGATACATACCATGATTTTCTTATCGTTCTTACAACATTACTTATGAATTGAATATGAATGAATTTGAAATGCGGGTCCCACATGAATGTAACTCTAAAATGTCATTTTCAATGTGACAAGTTTTAAAAATAAAGAGTACATCCATATGTTAGCCTAAGAAGTCATAGGAGGTTTTATCTGCTCACTGAGTTGTCAAACTCTCTACATGTTATTTATATTTTTTTTAGATAAGGATATAGAGTTTGATCCTTTACCTTCATATAGTTGACCAGCTTGATGACATGATCTCTGGGTGAGCCTATTTTGTTTCCAAGGCTCGTTGATTTGATTTATATTGTACTTGTACTCTAGAGTATGCTCTCTATGCCATAGGCAGGATCCCTACTTTTGTTATTACTCTGATGTTTATGGATTTGTTCTGTATATGGTATATATATGGAAGAACCTATATTTATCTATTTCCATGATAAAGGATTAGAATATTCATGGTTATGGAAAATATATGTTCTTGATATATGTGTTTCACATGCCCTGAAGGTAGGGGCGTGACAAGTTGGTATCAGAGGAATAGGTTTCCCTATGGCTATCAAAGCAAAGGATTCTATAGTAGGACTTTGAGTATAGGTATGTAACCGTGGACATATTTATATTCACAGTGCTGCTATGGAGTTCTATAAGGTGTCATCATCTTCTTCCTTCTGACTCTTTTCCTTAGATATGCGATGTTTGAGAACCAATAAGTATGTCCTAGACAATGTTTCTTGAGTGTGGACTACCAGTTTAGTTTTTGAACTCATTTTGATGAACAATGATAAAGAGAACCTTCTTATGTACAAAGAAAAAGAATTAACTAAAAATAAGAAGATTCCATTTGAACATAAAGGAAATGGCTTGTTTGGATGATAAGAAGGTTTGAATTGGTTGTTTGATTTACTTAGGGTTATGATGTGATCGATGTTGTTAACTCCAAGATAACAGTTTATAAAAAATTGAGTGTTTTGAAAATAGGTATAAATCTCTTTTTGGATAAATGAGTTGGAACCTGTATATATAAATGGATTTGACAAGCTGTGGGGTGAATTGAATTTGAGAGCAAGGAATCTATGAAGATAACGTTTTCAATGATAGATTTTGTTGATATAAAGGATTCAAAGATAGTTTAGTTTTCAATAATATTTTGTACAAGTATTATGAGAAAGGAAGGTTTGTCCATGAAAATGTAAAATTTGAGGGATGCAAAATGGGTAATTCATGTGAAGTACTCTTAGGTAGACATAAGCTTTTCAAGATTGATTGTGAAGACATTGCATAAGCATGTTAAAGAATGAAGTCAAAATGTGTTGACCTTGTTTAAGTGTTTTGAAGTGCTTTCTAGCTGATACAGTATGAAGATGTTATCAATACTATAAAAAGTTAGTAAATGAGTTGCAAGTAGTCAACAATCATGGAAGCATGTACCCAGTGATTTAATTTCAGATTTAGCAGCCCATAAGTTATTACAAAAAGGGTGCCAAGGATATTTGGCAGTGGTGAAAGATGTGGATATAAAGTATACTAATGTAGATTAGATCCCAGTGGTTAGGAAATTTCTTGATGTGTTTTCAGAAGAATTGACTAGATTACCCCTAAAACGATAAATAGAATTTGGTATGGATTTATTTCTTAGAATCTAACCAGTGTCTATATTTCCATATAGAATGGCACCCACTAAACTTAAGGAACTGAAAAATAAATAGTTACAAGACATGTTATACAAGGGATTTAAATGCCTTAGTACTTTTACTTGGAGTGCTCCAGTTCTATCTGTGAAAAGAAAAATGGATCCCTATGACTATGCATAGATTATAGACAGTTGAATAAGGTGACAGTGTGGAATGAAAATCTATTATCTCGTATAGATGATCTATTTGACCAGTTACAAGGTGCTCAATATTTTTTTTCCAAAAAAAAATTGATTGTGACTTGGGTGATGTTTGATGATAGTATGTCATTAAAATATATGAATGTGTGAGAAGTGAATTCAAATGGGTAAGTAGCAGACAAGATATGAATGGTGAAAGTAAGATATGTTAGGATTGCATAAGGATCGGCTAGTGATGGAAAAGTGTTATAAGAGGAGGATGTGAGCATATTGGGTTACTTGAGGATAGGTAAGACAAAATTAGGAAATTTGTGATTTCAATTGGTTAGAAGTGATTAATAAAGGAAATCTTGGAGGAAGATGGATATTAAACTAGTTATAATTTAAAATAGTGAGTTTGGACATCGAACTATATAAAGATTTTTAGGTAAAAGGAATAGACAGATAATGGCCTTATGGTGCTTTGACGAATGTTATAAAGTGAATTAGTGGTATTGAAGTTCTTGATGAATAAAATATGGGAAGTAGGATTCAAATTAATCTTTGAACTCATAATTTGAAAATATGGAGAATATTTTGAGAACCATGTTTGAAAATAGTGCAAAGTGATCAAGATATTTGTATTAAGAGTTTATACCATGTTAAGTTGAGTATAGTATCTAGGATGTGAATTATGTTAAAATTGAAAATTCATGTGTGACTAATTATTGAGAAAAGTCTTCTTAGAAGGAACGGACTAGTTGAATGGAATTGATAGGAACTAGAATGAGGTGCTTTTAGATATGATAGAAGAAATGCTTGAAATTTTTGATAATGAATTTATTGGTGTTAATAAGAGGGTATAGAATTACTGTGATGAGATAAGTTAGAATTGTTAGAGATGTGTCAATGGTGACTAAATGTTATAAAATGTTTGGTGAATTTATTATTACATATGTTTAACATATTGATTAATGGATTTAGGATAAAAATAGATGATAGATTAAGAGGATGGTATTCATGGGAGGATGTTGACATGTGAGAATCAAATATGACTTGATAGAAGTTTGGAATAAGAAAAGTTGGTTACCCTATATGGGTGTGTACGTATTCTTTTATTTGTATGGTTCCTAATTATATTGACATATGGATATAAATATGTGAATTTGAGGACAGTTTAGATATTAGTGAAGATGATATACAAAATAGATATCCCCAATTATTTGAGTAATAAGGTTGGTAACTCCAAATTATACCTTGATTTAATTCTCTACATGTGGTGGGATGGGCTGAAATTCAGGGACCGAATTTCTTAAGGGGGGAAAAATATAATATCCCAAAATTTTTATTTTTAATGAATATGTTATTATAAATAAGTATGATTTTTTTTAACATGACTATGCATGTTTTGCTGGAAGTAAATATATTTTTGTTTAAAATAATTACTGTTTTACTTAAAATAATTATATTGGCCTTTAATAAATTTTTGTTGTATTTTTAGAAATGTTCTTTCTTTTATTATGTATAAGGATATTTATTTTGTGATTTGTTTTATTAGAATTTTTATCAAGAAAAGTCATGATTTAAGAGTTCAATAAGAATTTTGCAAGAATATAATTTTTTAGAAAATTTTGGGATGTTTTAGGATGAAAACGGTATTTATATGAATATATATAGAATAAAATAAAAATATTAAATACTTAATTATTAAATAATAATAATAATATTTATAAATAAAAGAAAAAGGGGTACGGAGACAAAATGGAGACACCAAAGAGAGTCTGCATATTTCGATGAATAGTGAATAGTGATAAATGGTAACATTCAATTTTCTCTCTATATCTAGAGTGCCTATTGGTTTTTGATCTCAAAACTGAGGGTATCACTGGATTCAGGATGAGAATACTACGGTTTTGACCGATCAATTTTTCAAATCAGCGGTTGAATCGCCGTAGATTTGAAGTCAAAAATCTCAAAAAAAGGTAACTTCTAAAAATCTTACTTAAAGACCTCAAATTGGAAATCTGACACCGTAGATGGGTTCAAGAGCTAGATAAACCTTAAGATATGAAATTTTTCAGCTATCTGACAACTTTTTGTTCTTGGTGAATAGTATTTTTCAGCCATGAATAGTGAAAAAATTCCCGGAGTCATTTCCTTAGCTTTTGGACTCTCCGGACATGTTTTTGAAGTATGTTTAATCAAATATGGATAGGAAAAGTACAATTTAGGGTTGTCCAATCTGGAGCCCTTACCCAGTGAGTAGATGATTCTTCCTATAGCTTGCCCTATACTCTTCTTGATCTTTAAGTATGTATATAATTATGTTTATGATATATTGACACTGTTATATGATTGCTTCGAGAAAGGGCATGTACATGTGATAAACCCAAAATGGGAAATTATATTGAGAATTTTATACTAGATTATATGGCATATGTGTATATGGTATTTTTTATGGAGGAATCCTATTAGAAACATTGTCTGCTAACAGTAGGTGATGTCAGCCCTGGTGCACCCTGATAACCCAGCTAGTAGAGGGTGGTGCTAGCCTCGTGTGTCAGCCAAGACACGGGAGATGATATGTGATGGAGAGCTGGATGCCTCCTATATGGGCGAGATGCCAGTTATATGAGATGTAATTTGCCTTCCCTTACTGTGTTCTTGGAAAATACCCATATAGAGTCCCTTCGCGTGTCCTCGTGAATGGTAGTAGGGCAAACCTCAGCGGGATGTTGAGTTTAGGCAAATCCTATACCACTAAAGTACGGAAAGGGTTAAACTTGGATATGGTGGTTCTGATAAGGAATCCTCCAAATTTTTTCATAAGCATTATGTTGATACATACCATGATTTTCTTATCATTCTTACAACATTACTTATGAATTGAATATGAATATGAATTTGAATAGAGATTATTTGAAATGTGGATCCCATATGGATTTACCTTTCAATTGTGATTTTCAATGTGACAAGTTTTAAAAATAAAGAGTACATCCATATGTTGACGTAAGAGGTCATAAGAGGTTTTATCTACTCACTAAGTTGTCAAACTCACTACACATTATTTATATGTTTTTCAGATAAGGATATAGAGTTTGATCCTTTCCCTTTAGATAGTTGACCAGCTTGACGACATTATCTCTGGGTGAGCCTACTTTGTTTCCAAGGCTCGTAGATTTGATTTATATTGTACTTGTACTCTAGCCTATGCTCTATATACCACAGGCAAGATCCCTGCTTCTGTTGTTACTATGATGTTTATGGATTTGTTCTGTATATAGTATATTTATGGGAGAACCTATATGTATCTGTTTCCATGATAAAGGATTGGAATATTCATGCTTATGGAAAATATATGTTCTTAGTATATGTGTTTCACGTGCCCTAAAGGTAGGGGCGTGACAGTAGGTTGTCACATACCCTACTGACTAGCATCTTTATTTCATACATCCACATCATAGTATATTCCACTTAAGGGAATTTGGTATTATACATTTTTTTTTCTTATCTATCTATAAATTTCTAGCAATGTCTACCTAGCCCATAAATTAACCTATTCACTTATATTGTTTGTTATCATTATTGGGAAAGCATAAAAGTGCTTCATGCTATCCCAAGCATTTTCAAATTGCAATTCCTTATAGGCAACTAACTAGGCATGATATGCATTACTTACAACATAAAGGATCTCATGCCATAAATAAAATGGCACTGTCCATAATCAGATGATTCAACCATGAGACCCCTATTGCTCACTTCTTGCTGAAGTACCTGGAATGTGATTATGTGGACATAAAAAAATGAGATGACAATCTCAATAACTAACAAATTTTTCAGAAAAATAGTACACATTCCATTCCTTAAAACAACTCAATTTAGTTCACTGAAATATAAGCACTGACCATACATACATTCATAATCTTGGTCATACTAGAGACCTATAACATTTTGGTGTACTTACCCAATGCAATCACATACAGCCATACCTGCAAAGGGTTATGTATCTCCTATTATTAACCAATACGTGGGGGAAATGGGCCTTACTTGGCACACTTTGGGCACCTCCTTAATTCCCTAGAATGCATATATAACATATCTTTAGACCATCATTCATCATAACATAAAAGTCAGGCAACCAGTGAAAATTGACAAATTCAAGTTTATAAACATAAAGAGTGTTTTAAGGAAAAGCTAGCTACTTCAATTCCAGCACAATCACTTCCTTTCCAAGGCTGCCAAGGTTACTACCAACAACTCAAATTAAAACATATAAGAGCTCTTGGTTAATGCATCCATATTAGCACCTAAAGTCATAAATTTTTAGTTTAAGAGCTTTTCTCCCCAAAATAAACCTATGATTCTGTTGAGATTTGGGATTATTATTAAATATGAAAAAAGTTATTTACAACTTATAAAATTTTGTATGGAGGTACCTTTACATGTGTATTTTATTTTATAATTCTCTCAGCTCTTAACTCTTCCATTCAACTCCAAAAACTACCTCCATAACCCAGAACAATGCATATTAGTTTCAGTTCCATTTCTATTCTGTTTTGTATTCATTTGGATTAGTAAAACTTCTTTAAAAGTCGTGATATTTTATATGAAGCATCCTCGATATGTTATATAATCACCATAAAAGTTTCAAGTAAAAACTAATTCATTTTATCCCTCGAATAACCAATGTTTTAAAGCTGTACCCTGTTATGGTTTGTTCTGACTCATTTCCTGCCCTACCAAATTTATAAATTTTATTATATGCCTTAACCTACCCATAATTCTATAAAAGTTGGTGAGATCCTTAATTTGTATCCCTATAACATGTCATAAAAGTTTCATACGAAAATTCAACATCTAACTCCTTCAATATTTTGTATTTCCATCAACAGTCTAAGCTGTCCAGCAGATTGTTCTCAACAATGTTTTAATTGCAAAAGGCCTAGTTGTAGGTTATCAAAAATCACGAAAATTTCCAGAATTGATTATGAAAATTTAAAGGCTTTTCTCACCAAAAATTAGATAATTTAAAGGCAATTTACTAAATTTACTAAGCCAATATTTTCAGGTGCTAAAAGGTTTCTATGTTCTCAACCTAATCCTTCTGTGATCTATGACCTTTACTCATGAATCATACTCTAACTCACTCATATGGAATCGAAATTGGGTGATTCCAGTGGCTTTGTAACAGTGAGAAATATATATACAACTTTTATGTTAACCATGTCTTCATATTCCTTATAGGTTAGTCCCAGAAATTCGAAGATGAAGCTATTCTTCACCAGCTTGAATTCCAGACCAGATTCTGGCCTCTCATCACTCCCTGGAGTATAACTCTCTCATTTTAAGTCCGATTGATGTGATTCCTAGTGCCATGGAAATCTAAGACATAGGGATACAACTTCTATTTTGAACACGTTTTCATATTTTAGACAAAAATTCGTCCATGCAGAGCCTAAAGTTAGCCTAATAAACTCTAAACCGGATTCTTATAAGAAGCCAGACTTACCTTGGTAAACCCACTCCTATGGCTCTTAATTTGAAGCTTGCTTCTCTTCTTGGTTTCCCTTGCAACTCAGCCATGTTTCTTGCACAAAATATGGGCTGAGCAAGGCTTCAAATCTCAGCACTCACTCTCACTCTCACTGCCTTATGGTGAGGGAAGAAGAACTCTCGATATTTTTCTGGTTCTTTCACTCTCTTCCTCCCCTCTCAAACTTTCTTCTTCTTCCTGGCTACTCTCTCCCTCTTCTTTCCTTTTACCTCTTCAGTTTTTTGACTACCTTCCCTCTCTCATTTCTCTTACTAGCGTGAGGCAAGGCTAGGTGTTTTTTTGCTACACCAGAGATACAAGTTGCTCACTGCTTATGGTTGCATGGATTGCATGGATTCTGCAGGGCAGGGGAGTAGGTTTTTTTTCTACTTCTCCATGTAGGTTCATGCATGTATAACTATATTATAATATACCCAATGGGGGTGGGTGCATAACACATAAAAGGGACCTATGCTGCCACACACTTGCATGCATGGATGCTTCTGCTTATCTGGCGTGAATATACTATAGATGGGCCGTGAATTCAAGTGCTTGTGGGCATGTGTTTGTGCTTGTCTCATGGAGCAAGGGATGGCGTGAATATGTTGTCATGTGAGGGCGTGATTCTGCTTAGTTTATGGAGCAAATGTGGGACGTGTTTCTGCTGGATGTGAGACGTGTTTTCTACTATCTTATGGAGCATGTTTTTGCTGGCTTTTTAGGGAATGTATTTGTGTCCTTCCTCCATCCATTATGATCCTAAGAATTTTATTTATATGATTCAATATTAACTATGTCACCTATTTTATACTTGCCTTATAGTCACATAACTAAGCATCTTAATTACTTGTCATTTGTATTTTCTACTCATCCTTAAATTTGTCTAACTTATTAGAGGCTTAGGATGTTACATAGATGTTGCTGCAGAGATTGTTTCTTTGGTTATTCACAAAACTTACCTGCTCACAATCCTGAGGTGTAGAGTTTCTAAACTAGCATTCATTGGCCACATGACCAAAACCTCCATAAATATCACATGCAGAAGATGGAGAAGGAAAACCAATAGCATTGACGCTTAACTTATCTAATTTCTGAAACAAGGCATCAACTTTAGAAGTTAGATGATTAAATCCATCAACTTCATACATACCTAATGGTTTTCTTGATGGCTTCCTATTACTAGACCAGGAGTAGTGATTTTGAGCCATATCTTCAATTAACTCATAGGCCTCATCCACTATTTTGTTCATAATAACCCCTCCAGCTACAGCATCCACAGACATACGGGTGCTGTAAATTAGTCCATTGTAGAATGTATAGACTATGAACCACTTCTCAAACCCATGGTGTAGGCATATTCTGAGGAGCTTTTTAAATCTCTCCCAAGCGTCATATAAAGGCTCACCATCTTTTTGAGCAAAGGTAGTAATTTGATTCTTAAAGCGAGCTGTCTTACTTGGTGGGAAGTATTTGGCCAAGAAAGCTTGAGAAAGCTGCTGCCATCTAGTTATTGACCCCGGGAAGATAATGCAACAATTCTTGGGCCTTATCCCTCAAAGAGAATGGGAACAATCTTAGTCTAATGGCATCACAAGATACTCCATTTAATGCCAAATTATCACAATATTCTAAAAATATTAATAGGTGGAGATTAGGTTCTTCAGTAGGTGACCCTCCAAATTGATTCTGTTGAACCATCTGTAAAAGAGAAGGCTTCAGCTCAAAGTTGTTGGCCTCAACAACTGGTCTAACAATACTAAGATTCAGGCCATGAGCATCCGGGGCGGTGAAATCCTTAAGAGAACTATTATCTCTTTCCGTCATGGTAGGTGCAGAATGTTCTTGCTCCTATCTTCTTCTCCTTCGTAGTGTGCGTTCAATTTCTGGGTCAAATTTAGCAAAGAAATCACGTTCTCTTCACATAAAAGAGAAACACACCTATAACGGAAGAAAAAAGGAAAAAATTAGCAAGATAAAATTATACAAAAAAATTAAAAGAAAGTGATCTGTTCTAGCTATTTCGCAATATATATAATATTGACGATTGCTCCCCGGCAATGATGCCAAAAACTTGTTGTGTCTATTTTATAAATAACTGCAAGTGCACAGCGTAGCTGTAGCTAGTCCAATGAGTATGAGTCGTATCGCATAGAGAACAATGTCAACTACTAGAATTATACGAAATATGCTATCTAAATCGATGTAATTCGATAGAAAGTTTGTCACAATTAAACTAATAAGTAATTCAATTATTAAAAGCCTAGGGTTAGTGTTCACCACACTTATGATATTCAACATTCAACTTGTACCTCTAATTGTAATTATCTAGATTATTAGGGATGGTTTAGCCTTAATTAACTAACAACCTCTTTCAAGCATTACTAATCGTACCTAGGTTAATCCAATTGCCTACTTTCGTGGTTCTTAGTTTAACCTAGGTCTATTAAGTTCTATGCCAACCATGGAATACAATTAATCAGATTTCTCTTGCCCACTTATTGATTCATTCCTAGAGAACCTTAAACTACTTTCATGATTAAGATATCCCTAATTAACTATTAGGTTCTGGTTTTAACTTTCACCTTTTAGTTCATCAAATAAATACCTAAGACGAGATAGATTGGTGATCAGGCATTCTACCAACTCTCATTCATGCACATAATAGTTAATCCTAATTAATCTAGAAGTAATCACAATTAAGGTTCTAACATTCAACTCAACAATGTAGTATCGTCATACCATAAGTGGGTTTACCAAAACCCTAGATCAATATCTACTCAAGCATAATAAAATCAGAAACCGAAATCATATTCATTAAGTAAACCATTAAAGTTCAATACAATTCAAGAGAAAGGAGTAGAAGTAGAAGTAGAGAACTAAAGTAAAAAGATGAAACTTGAGTTGTAGAATGTAAATATGAAATACAATGCTTTAGTTGCTATAAATCCTACTCTAGAACATGAATTCAACAATGATTCTAGTAAAAGCCTAATCTAAGAGTGTTTTCTAAGCCTAAAAATTGAGTTTAACGTGTCTGTATGAGTCCTTCCCCTCTTGGCTGCACTTCCCAATGTATTTATAACAATTTGTCTACTCAAAACCCTAGAAATCATGTGGTGTACGTACACGAAGGACGGTCATACTTCTTGACACGAGCTGGCCATGCTTCAAGCTGCCAGGCTTAGAATTTGTCAATTTCTTTAGAGTTGCCTCCTTGCTTTCTCCTCAGCATGTTCCAAGTCCCTATGGCTCCTCTCATGAGTGTTTTTCCTTGCTTCATGGCCTCTTTTACTCACCTACAAGCATAAAACAAGGCACAACAGTATCCACAGCAAAGCATAACCAAAAATAAGGGAATAATCACAAGTTTACTTTAAATTAGTGAAAAAAAATATAATCATTAAACACTCAAATTTCCCCTTTACAAACGAGGTGATGTCAATTTCGTGCTCTTCTGACATCTTGGCAATCGAATCGAGTCTTAGAGAAAAGCTAACGTCCATTTTCATGCTTCTGGTTGACCGTCATTGAAATAAAAAAAAGATACTTGTTGGAAAGAAGAATTTGTTATGAACACGATAACGTCCCTTTCACGAGATTCTGACAACTCAACTATCAAATCGGGCCGTCGAGAAAACCTAACAGCTATTTTCTTGCTTCCTGTTGACCGTCACAGAAATTTGAAAAAAGATACTTGTTAGAAAGAAGAACTCGTTACGAACACATTGACGTTAGTTTTGCACGATTTTGACAACCTGATGATCGAATCGTGACATCGAGAAAATCTAACGACATTTTCATGCTTTAAATTAACCTTCATGGAAATTTGAAAAAAGATACTCGTTGGTAAGAAGAACTTGTTACAAACACGATCACGTAAGTTTTGCGCGATTTTGACAACCCGATTATCGAATTGGGACGTTGAGAAAACCTAATGGCCTTTTTTGTGCTTCTAGTTGATCATCATAAAAATTCAAAAAAAGATACTCGTTGGTATGAAGAACTCATTACGAACAAGATCATGTAAGTTTCGTGCGATTCCAACAAGCCGACTATTGTATCGGGATGTCGAGAAAACTTAACGGCCATTTTTGTGATTCCAGTTGACCGTCACCAAAATTTGAAAAAAGATACTCATTGGAAATAAGAACTCACTACAAACATGCTAACCTTAGTTTTGTGCGATTCCGCAACCCGACTGTCGAATCAGGACACTGAGAAAATCTAACAGCCATTTTCATGCTTCCAGTTGACCGTCTCAAAAATTTTTAAAAATTTACTTATTCGAAAGAAGAATTCATTACGAAATCAATGACATCAATTTTGCATGATTTTGATAACATAATTGTCGAATCTCGTTGATCATCATGAAAATTCGAAAAAAGATACTCGTTGGAAAGAAGAACTTGTTATGATCGCATCGATGCCATTTTCACACGATTTTGACAAGTCCAATGTGTAATCAGGCAGTCGAGAAAACTTAAAAGCCATTTTTGTCATTCCAATTGACCGTCACAGAAATTCAAAAAAAGATACTCGTTGGAAATAAGAACTCGTTACGAACGCGATGACATTAATTTTCGCATGATTCTAACAACCTGACTTTAGAATTGGGCCAAGGACAAAACCTAACGGCCATTTTCGTGCTTCTAGTTGACCATCATGGAAATTCAAAAAAAGGTACTCGTCAGGAGAAAGAACTCATTATGAATACGATGACGTCAGTTTCGTGCGATTATGACAAGTTGACAGTCAAAACGAGCCCTCGAGAAAATCTAACCTCTATTTTTGTGCTTCTAGTTGGCCATCACAAAAAATTGAAAAATGATACTTGTTGGAAAGAAGAAATTCTTACAAACATGATGACATCAATTTTGGCAACCTGACTGTCAAATCTGCTAGTCGAGAATAACTAACAGCCATTTTTGTGCTTCCAGTTGACGGTCACAGAAATTTTTAAAAGAGACTCATTGGAAAGAAGAACTCGTTACGAACGCGTCGATGTCATATCCGTACGTTTTCGACAAGTCAACTATGGAATCAGGCCATTGAGAAAACTTTATGGACATTTTGGTGCGTCTAGTTGATCGTTACAAAAATTTGAAAAAATATACTTCTTGAAAAGAACTCACTACGAACACAATAATGTCAGTTTCACGCGATTCTAACGGCCATTTTCATGCTTTCGATTGACCATCATGAAAATTTGAAGAAAGATACTCGTTGGAAAGATGAACTCGTTACAAACACTAAGAAGTCAGTCTATACAATTTTGACAACCCGACTGTCGAATCGGGTCGTTAAGAAAACCTAACAACCATTTTTGTGCTTCCAGTTGACTGTCACAGAAATTCAAAAGATGATACTCATTGGAAAGAAAAACTCGTTATTATCGCGTCAATGTCATTTTCTTGCGATTTCGACAAGCTGAGTGTGTAATCGGGCCGTTAAGAAAACCAAACAGCTATTTTTGTGATTCTAGTTAACCATCATGATAATTTGAAAAAAGGTACTCATTAAGAAGATGAACTCATTACGAATGTGATGACATCAGTTTTGCGCAATTCTGGTAAGTTGGCGGTCAAAACGGCCCCCCGAGAAAACTTAATGTCTATTTTTGTGCTTCTGGTTGACCGTCACAGAAATTTGAAAAATGATACTCTTTGGAAAGAAGAACTCGTTACAAATACGATGACATCAATTTTGCGCGATTCTGAGAGGCCTATAGTGGAAACGAACCCTTGAGAAAACCTAATGTCTATTTTCCTGCTTCTTGTTGTTGTCACAGAAATTTCAAAAATGATCCTTGTTGGAAAAAACTCGTTATGAATGGGATAACGTCAGTTTTGCGCGATTTCGGCAACTCAACTGTCGAATCGGACCGTCGAGAATAACTAATGGCCATTTTTGTGTTTTCAGTTGACGGTCATTGAAATTCGAAAAAAGGGACTCGTTGGAAAGAAGAACTCATTACGAATGCGACGTTTTTATATCCGCACGATTTCAACAACCTAACTGTGGAATTGGGCCGTCGAGAAAACCTAACGGCCATTTTTGTCCTTCCATTTATGTGTCATAAAAATTGGAAAAAATATACTAGTTAGAAAGAAGAACTTGTTACGAATGCGATGGCATCAGTTTTGCACAATTTCGGCAACCCGACTATCGAATCCGGCCATTTTTGTGCTTTCAGTTGACGGTCACGGAAACTCAAAAAAAGAGACTCGTTGGAAGGAAGAACTCGCTACGAATGCAATAACGTCAATTTCGCGTAATTCCAACAACCTCACTGTCAAATTAGGATGTCGAGAATACCTAATGGCCATTTTCATGCTTACAATTGACTGTCACAAAAATTCAAAAACAGAAACTCGTTGGAAAGATGAACTTGTTACGAATGCTAAGACGTCATTCTATGCGATTACACAACCCGACTGTCGAATTAGGCCGTCAAGAAAAATGAATGGCCATTTTTGTGCTTTTGGTTGACCATCATAGAAATTCAAAAAATGATACTCATTGGGAAGAAAAACTTGTTATGAACTCTAAGACGTGAATCTACGGGATTTCGACAACCTGACTGTCAAATCGGGCCATCGAGAAAATGTAACCGCCATTTTCGTGCTTCCAGTTGACCCTCACAAAAATTAGAAAAAAGATCATCGTTGGGAAGAAGATCTCGTTACGAACACGAGGACGTAAGTTTTGCTTGATTCTGATAACTTGACTATCGAATCGAGATGTTGACAAAACCTAATAGCCATTTTTGTGCTTCCAGTTGACTGCCATAGAAATTTGAAAAAAGATACTCATTGGAAAGAAGAACTCACTATGAATGTGATAACGTCAGTTTCATGCAATTCAGACAACCCGACTATTGAATCAAGGCGTCAAGAAAACCTAACGGCTATTTTTGTGCTTTCGATTGTCCATCACAGAAATTCGTAAAAAGATATTCATTGAAAATATGAACTCATTACGAACGCTAAGACGTTAGTCTATACGACTTTGACTATCGAATAAGGCCATCGAGAAAACCTAATGGCCATTTTCACGCCTCCGGTTGACCATCACGAAAATTCAAAAAACGATACTCGTTGGAAAGAAAAACTAGTTACGAATGCTAAGACATCAATCTAGGGGATTTTGACAACCTAACTGTCGAATAATGCTGTCGAGAAAATGTGACCACCATTTTTGTTCTTTAGATTGACCGTCATGAAGATTCAAAAAAAGATACTCGTTAGAAAGAACTCATTACAAACATAAGGACATAAGTTTCACGTGATTTTGAGAACCTGACTATCGAATCGAGACGTTGACAAAACCTAACGGTAAATTTTGTGCTTCCGATTTATCGTCACAAATTTTTGAAAATAGATAAACGCTGGAAAGAAGAACTAGTTACAAATGCGACGAAGTCAGTTTTTCCTACTTTCGATAAGCTAGTGTTTGAATCGGTTCTTTGTGAAAGTCTAACAGCCGTTTTCATGCTACTAGTTAACTATCAAGGAAATTCAAAATAAGATACTAGTTGGAAAGAAGAACTCGTTATGAATGCAATGACATCAGTTTCGCATAATTTTAAGAAACTTGACTATCAAATCAGGCCGTCAAGAAAACTAATGGTCATTTTGATGCTTCCAATTGATCGTCTCAAAAATTTGAAAAAATATACTCGTTGGAAAGAAGAATTGGTTGTGAACATGTTGATGTCAAATTTGCGTGCTTTTGACAACGCGACTATCGAATCAGGCCATCGAGAAAACCTAACAGTAAATTTTTTGCTTCTTGTTGACCATGATGAAAATTTGAAAACAGATACAAAATTGAAAGAAGAACTCATTATGAATGCAACGAAGTCAGTTTTTCTTGATTTTGATAAGCTAGTGTTTGAATCGGTTCTTTGTGAAAGCCTAACAGCTATTTTCGTACTTCTAGTTTACTGTCATAGAAATTCAAAAAAAATTCTTGTTAGAAAGAAGAACTTGTTACGAACGCTATGACATTAGTTTTGCCTGATACCTATAAGCCTGCTGCCGAATCGGGCATTCAAGAAAATTTAACAGCCATTTTGGTGCTTCCGGTTCACCGTCATGAAAATTCAAAAATAGATACTCGCTGAAAAGAAGAACTTGTTACGAACATGATGAATTCAATATTGCTCGATTTCGATAGGCGAGCATTGGAATCAAGTCTTTGTGAAAGTCTAATGCCTATTTTTGTGCTTCTAGTTGACCATAATGGAAATTTGAAAAAAAAATACTCGTTGGAAAGAAGAACTCGCTACGAACACGATGACGTTAGATTTGCGGGATTGCAACAACCTCACTGTCGAATCGGGTTATCAAGAAAGTCTTAGGGGAATCTTCGTGCTTCAGATTAACTATCACGATAATTCAAAAAATGATACACATAGGAAAAAAGAACTCATTACAAACACAATGATTTCTATTTCGTGCGATTCTTACAACCTGATTTTCGAATCGGGCTGTCGAGAAAATCTAACTCTCATTTTCATTCTTCCAGTTGACCGTCTTGAAAATTCAAACAAAATTTACTTGTTGGAAAGAAGAACTCATTACGAATGTGATGACATCAGCTTCTCGCAATTTCGACAACGTGACTATTGAATTAGGCTTCCGAGAAAACCTAACAACCATTTTGTTCCTTTCAATTAACTATCACGAAAATTTGAAAAAATATACTCCTTGGCAAGAACTCGTTACAAACGAGATAATATCAATTTTTGCTCAATTCTGATAAGCTAACTGTTGAATCAGACCGTTGAGAAAACCTTAGGGCAATCTTCATTCTTAAGTTTGACCGTCATAGAAATTCAAAAAAAGATACTCGTTGGAAAGAAGAACTTGTTACAAGTACGATGATTTCAATTTCGCATGATTTTGACAACCCGACTGTTGAATCAGGTTGTCGAGAAAATTTAATGGCCATTTTCATGCTTCCAATTAACCGTCTCGAAAATTCAAAAAAATTTACTCGTTGGAAAGAAGAACTAGTTTCGAAACCAATGACGTTAGTTTTGTGCTATTCTGACAACCCAACTGTCGAATCAAACTATCAAGAAAATCTAACTGCCTCTTCGTGATATAGGTTGACCGTCATGAAAATTCAAAAAAAGTTACTCGTTGGAAAGAAGAGCTCGTTACGATCGCGTCGATGTCATTTTCATGCGATTCTGACAAGCCGAGTGTGTAATTGGGCCATCGAGAAATCCTAACAGTCATTTTTTTTTATTCTAGTTAACCATCATAGAAATTTGAAAAAAGATACTCGTTATGAATGCGATGATGTTAGTTTTGCGCGATTCTGACAACCAGACTTTCAAATCGGTCCGTCAACAAAACATAACGGCCATTTTCTTTACTTCCAGTTGACCGTCATGGTAATTTGAAAAAAGGTACTCGTTGAAAAGAAGAACTTGTTACGAATGAGATAAAGTCAGTTTTGCGTGATTCCAACAAGCCAGGGGTCAAACCGGGCTTTCAAGAAAACCTAACGTCTATTTCCGTGCTTCAGGTTGACTGCCACGAAAATTTGAAAATTGATATTTGTTGGAAAGAAATCATTTTGAATGCAATGACATCAGTTTTTACACAATTTCGGTAACCCGATTGTCGTATCGGGTAGTTGAGAATAACTTACAGCCATTTTCATACTTTCAATTGACGATCACGAATATTCAAAAAAAGAGACTCGTTGGAAAGAAGAACTCGTTACGAACACATCGATGTCATATCTGCGCGATTCCAACAACCCGACTGTCGAATCAGGCTGTTGAGAAAACCTAACTGCCATTTTTATGCTTCTGGTTAACCATCACAGAAATTTGAAAAAAGATACTCGTTAGAAAGAAGAACTTGCTACAAACGCGATAACATCAATTTCGCATGATTTCGGCAACCTGATTGTAGAATCAGGACGTCAAGTAAATCTAACGACCATTTTTGTGCTTTAAATTAAACGTCTTTCAAATTCGAAAAAAGATACTCATTGGAAAGATGAACTCGTTACGAACGTTAAGATGTTAGTCTATGCGGTTTCAACAACTTAACTATCAAATCGGATCATTAAGAAAATCAAACGGCTTTTTTTCGTGATCCAAGTTGATCGTCGCAAAAATTCAAAAAAAGACTCGTTGGAAAGAACTTGTTACAAACGCATCAATATCATATCTGTATGATTCTGACAACCCAAATGTGGAATTGGGCCGTCGAGAAAACCTAACGGCCATTTTTGTGCTTCCAGTTGACCGTTACGAAAATTTGAAAAAAGTTACTCGTTGGAAAGAACTCTCTACAAACGTGATAACGTCAATTTTGCATGATTTCGGCAACCTTACTGTAGAATCAGAACGTCGAGTAAACCTAACGACCATTTTTGTGATTCCAATTAAACATCTCTAAAATTTGAAAAAAGATACTTGTTAGAAAGATGAACTCGTTACGAACGCTAAGACGTCAGTCTATGCAATTTCAACAACCCGACTATCAAATCGGGCCATCAAGAGAACCTAACGGCCATTTTCGTGCATCTAGTTGACCGTCACAAAAATTCAAAAAATGATACTCGTTGGAAAGAAGAACTTGTTAGGAATGCAATGACATCAATATCGCGCAATTCTGGCGAGCCGGTAGTTGAAACGGGCTCTTAAGAAAACCTACCGACTATTTTCGTGCTTCTGGTTGATTGTTACAGAAACTCGAAAGAAGATACTCGTTGGAAGAATAACTCATTATGAACACAAGGACGTAAGTTTCGCGTGATTCTAACAACCCAACTATCGAATCGTGATGTTCACAAAACATAACGACCATTATCGTGCTTCTGGTTAACCGTTAACGAAATTCAAAAAAAGATATTTGTTGGAAAGAAGAACTCGTTACAAACACGATGACCTTAATTTTACAAAAAACATGATGAAGTCATTTTTGCATAGTTTTGATAGGCCAGTGTTGGAATTAGGTCTTTGTGAAAGTCTAATGTCCATTTTCGTGCTTCAAGTTGACTATAATGGAAATTTGAAAAAAGATACTAGTTGGAAAGAAGAACTCGTTATGAATGCGATTACATCAGTTTTACGCGATTTTGATAACTCGATTGTCGACTCGAGCCGTTGAAAACTAACAGCCATTTTTGTGCTTCTTGTTGACTGTCTTAGAATTTCAAAAAAATATACTCGTTGGAATGAAGAATTTATTATGAATACGATGACGTCAGTTTTGTGCGATTCTGACAACCTAACTATTGAATTGGGCCATCAAGAAAATCTAATAGCTTTTTTCATGATTCAGGTTGATCGTCCCAGAAATTCAAAAAAAGACACTCGTTGGAAAGAAAAAATTGTTATGAATGCGTCGATATCATATCCGCAGGATTCCGACAACTTGACTGTGGAAATAGGCCGTCAAGAAAACCTAACAGCCATTTTTGTGGTTCCAGTTAACTGTCGCGAAAATTTGAAAAAAGTTACTCGTTGGAAAGAAGAACTTGCTACAAACGCGATAACGTCAATTTCGCGTGATTTCTGTAACTTGACTATAGAATCAGAACGTCGAGTAAACCTAACGACCATTTTTGTGCTTTTGATTAAACGTCTATGAAATTTGAAAAAAGGTACTTGTTGGAAAGATAAACTCGTTACGAATGCTAAGACGTCAGTCTATGGGATTTCAACAACCTGACTATCGAATCGAGCTATCAAGAAAATCTAACGGCCATTTTTGTGCTTTCGATTGACCGTCACGGAAATTTGAAAAACAATACTCGTTGGAAAGAAAAACTCGTTACGAATGCTAAGACGTCAGTCTAGGGGATTTCGACAACTGACTGTATAATCAGGCCGTCAATAAAACGTAACCCTCATTTTCATGCTTCTGGTTGACCATCATGAAAATTCAAAAAAAGATACTCGTTGGGAAAAAGAACTCGTTATGAATGCTAAGATGTCAGGCCATATGATTTCGACAACCCGACTATCAAATCAGGTTGTCAAGAAAACATAACCGCTAACCCATTACAAACATGATTACATCAATTTTGTGTCATTCTGACAACCCGTCTATCAAATTGGGATGTCAAGAAAACCTAATGACAAATTTTGTGCTTACGGTTGACCATCACAGAAATTTGAAAAAAGATACTCGCTAGAAAGAAAAACTTGTTATGAACACGATGAAGTCAGTTTTGCGCCATTTCGATAAGCCAGCGTTTGAATCATGTCTTTGGGAAAACCTAACGGCCATTTTCATGCTTCTAGTTGACCGTCATGTAAATTCGAAAAAAGATTGTCGATGGAAAGAAGAACACGTTACGAACACAATCAATTCAGTTTTGCGCAATTTCAATAGGCCATCATTGGAATTGGGTCTTTGTGAAAGTCTATTGCCCATTTTTTCTACCCTAGTTGACCGTATTGGAAATTTTAAAAAAAGATACTCATTAGAAAGAAGAACTCGTTATGACCACGATGACGTAAGTTTCGCGCAATTTCAACAACCAAATGATTAAATCAAGATGCCAAGAAAACATAATGGCCATTTTTGTGTTTATGGTTGACCCTCATAGAAATTCAAAAAAGATACTCATTGAAAAGAAGAACTTATTAAAAAAATGATAATGTTAGTGTCTTGCGATTTGCACACGGCGCCAGTTGAATCTAGACGTCTAGAAATCCTAACGACCATTTTTGTGATTCTGATTGACTGTATAAGAAATTCGTAAAAGGATGCTCGTTGGAAAGAAGAACTCGTTATAAACATGATGACGTAAGTTTTGCGCTATATTGAGAACCCGAATATCGAAATGGGCCATTAAGAAAATTAACGGCCATTTTTGTGCTTCTAATTGACCATCTCAGAATTTCGAAAAAAAATATACTCGTTGGAATGAAGAACTCATTACAAATGCGATGACATCAGTTTTGCGCGATTGCAACAACCTGATTGTCGAATCAGTCCATTAAGAAAACCTAAAGGCAAATTTTGTGCTTCTAGTTGATTGTCACAAAAATTCAAAAAAAGATACAAACTAGAAAGAAGAACTTGTTACCAATGCGACGAAGTCAGTTTTTCCTGATTTCGATAAGCCAGTGTTTGAATCGGTTCTTTGTGAAAGCCTAATGGCCATTTTCGTGCTTCTAGTTGACTATCACAGATATTCAAAAAAAGATACAAGCTAGAAGGAAGAACTTGTTAGAAACTTGACAAAGCCTGTTTTGCGAGATTTCGACAACCCAACTGTCTAATCAGGCAATCGAGAATACTTAAGGGCTATTTTCGTGATTCAGGTTGACCGTCACATAAATTCAAAAAAAGATACTCGTTGGAAAGAATAACTCATTACGATTGCATCGACGTCATTTTTGTGTGATTTTGACAAGTTGAGTATGGAATCAGGCTGTCGAGAAAACTTAACAGCCATTTTTGGGACTTCAGTTGACCGTCACGGAAATTCAAAAAAATATACTCGTTGCAAAGAAGAACACATAACGAACACGATGAAGTCAGTTTCGCACTATTCTAACAAACTAACTTTCAAATTAGGCCGTAGACAAAACCTAACGGCCATTTTCATACTTCCGATTGACCATCATGAAAATTCAAAAAAATCTACTGGTTGGAAAGAAGAACTCGTTATAAATGCGATGACGTCAGTATCGCGTGATTCTGATAAAGGGGAAAATTGAGTGTTTAATGGTTATATTTCATCCCTTAATCAATAGTAAACTTGATATAAATACATGGGGAAGTGCAGCCAAGACTATTCAGACCGAGACAGACATCTTAGACTCAGTTTTAGGCTTAGAAAACACCATTTAATTAGGTCTAGAGTAGAATCAATTGTTTACTTTATGCACTTAGAGTAGAATTTGCAACAATTCTAGTTTTTATTCCTATTTCATCTACTGCATCCAGGTTTTATCTTTCTACTTTACTTCTATCTCTACTTCTACTCTTCTCTCTTGGTTTATATTGAACTATTATGATTTACTTAATAAATATGATTTTGGTTTCTGTTTCTATTATGCTTGAGTAGATTTGATCTAGAGTTTTGGTAAATCCACTTATGGTATGATGATACTAAATTATTGAGTTGAATGTTGGAACCCAAATTGTGATTAATTATGGATTAATTAGGATTAACTATTATGTGCATGTTTAAGAGTTGGTAAAATGCCTGATCACCAATCTATTATGTCTTAGGATATTAACTGATGAATTGAAAGGTGAAAGTTAATACTAGAACTTAATAGTTAATTAGCGATATGTTAATCACAAAAGTAGTTTAAGGTTCTCTAGGAATTGAATTAATTAGTGGACACAAGAAAACCGATTAATTGCATTCCATGGTTGGCATAGAACTTAATGGACCTAGGTTGAACTAAGAACCACAAAAGTAGGCAATTGGATTAACCTAGGTACGATTAGTAACGCTTGAAAGAGGTTATTAGTTAATGAAGGTTAAACCATACCCAATTACCTAGATAATTGCAATTAAAGGTGCATATTGATTGTTGAATATCATAAGTGTGGTAAACCCTAACCCTAGGATTTTGTTAATTGAATTACTTTTTTACTTAATTGTGACATACTCTCTCATCGAATTGCATTGATTTGGATAGCTTGCTTCATATAATTCTAGTAATTGAACATTGTTCTCTGTTGGATACGACCTGTAGTCGCCGGACTAGCTACAACTATGTCGTGCGCTTGCGGTTTTTAATAAAGCACACACAACAGATTCTGAGAAGTTGGCAGACGAAATTGCCTCTCAAGAAAACCTAACGACTATTTTCGTACTTCAAGTTGATTGTCATGGAAGTTTGAAAAATGATACTTGTTGGAACGAAGAACTCGTTACGGACACAATGATGTAAGTTTCCTGTGATTCCGACAACACAACTATCGAATAAGGATGTCGAGAAAACTTAATGGCCATTTTTGTACTTTCGGTTAACAGTCAAGAAAATTTGGAAAAAATACTCATTGGAAAAAAGAACTCACTACAAATGCGATAACGTCAGTTTCATGCGATTCTAAAAATCTGACTGTCGAATTGAGACGTCGAGAAAACCTAACAGCCATTTTTGTGCTTCT
Organism: Gleditsia sinensis; assembly: GCA_037074535.1. NCBI lineage: Eukaryota > Viridiplantae > Streptophyta > Magnoliopsida > Fabales > Fabaceae > Gleditsia > Gleditsia sinensis. Next base: position 56,407,020 of record CM073470.1, read on the forward strand.
AGTTGACCGTCACAAAAATTGAAAAAAAGATACTACGAATTCGATGTAGTGAATTTTGCACGATTTCGATAACCCGACTGTCGAATCGAGCCATCGAGAATACCTAATGGCAAATTTTGTGCTTCCGGTTGACCGTCATGAAAATTTGATAAAAGATAGAAGCTGGAAAGAAGAACGCGATGAAGTTAGCTTTTCCTGATTTTGATAACCCATTTTTTGAATTAGTTCTTTGTGAAAGCCTAACGGTTGTTTTCATGCTTCTAGTTGACCGTGACGTAAATTCGAAAAAAGATACTTGTTGGAAAGAAGAACTTGTTAGGAACAAGATGACTTCAGTTTTGTGCGATTCTGACAACCCAACTGTCAAATCGGGCCATCGAGAAAATCTAAGGCAGTTTTTGGGATTCAGGTTAACTGTCACGAAAATTTGAAAAAAGATACTTGTTTGAAGAAAGAACTTGTTACAATCACATCGAATTCATTTTCACGCGATTCCGACAAGCCGAGTATGGAATTAGGCCATCTAGAAAACCTGACAGCCATTTTTGTGATTCCAGTTGACTAGTGCATATTGTCGCAAGTACACCCAAATTGATACCTGACCTCTCAACTAACCTGTAGTAGTAGGAGTAAGGGTCGATCCCATAGAGATTGGTGTTACCTTATGTGATTGAGAAAAAAAAGGGGGATTTGATAATTGTAAATAGTAAAACAAATAATAATTAAAGTAATTAAGAGAGTAATTAATGAGAGAGGCGTTGGTTTCGTCAATATTCACCATCAAGGGAATGCATTGATCATTGACAAAATCATCAATCTTAAACCAAATATCTATCATTGGGATTCTATCCCTGTTCCTCTTTAAGCCTAGTGAATTGATAACAATCGTACCAATTAAACCCTAATTCATAATATATCCTTTAGCACATCGGTAAAGTGTAACCTATCAATTGCATGAAAAATGAGAGAAACTGATAGAGCTAAATAAATATAAACACATTGGCTATATTTAATTTAGTTGATCATTTATCATAGCGTTAATGATTTATAATTCAAAATCCTTAATCCTATTTTCTTCATGAATAAAGTAATGAAAACCTTTTTCAAAACCTAATTCAGTAATAGATTCGGACATACAATATACTAGTATGTCTCCCTAGCAATCATATAAACAATCATTAAGAAAAGATAAGAGTAGATGAATAATCAATAACTAGTTAAGATTGAACTAATAAAGTTAATTCCAAATCTCACAATGTATAATAATCCCTTGAGGTTTCAATCTTCCTCTACCAACTAAAAATAAATCAGCCATGCAGGGCCATAAGAAATCTAAACAAGAATTAAAGAAGGTAATTAAGAGCATGATTCCTTTTTTATAGATTGGCTTCTCCACCTTGAAATTGAATTGTTTCTAGGTCAAATTCTGGCCCGTCGGGTTTCATCTGGAGTCAAGAAGACCTAAAAATCGTGAACTCAACAAACTGGTGCTGTGGCGAGTGCCACGGTGCTACGGAATTACACTATCGAGGCACCGTAGTGTATCAGAATTTTGGCAGCAGGGTGTCGCGGCGCTTGTGTTTTGGGTAGCTTAGCACCACGGCGCTATAGGAAAGGCATGACGCAGTGCCCAGAAACTTCTGGATTTTACCAAGGTACTAAACACTAAAGTTGTAGTTTTATGTCTCTTCTTTCCATATCCGCTAGAATCACCTCAATCGGAGTTCAAATTAAAGAGATATACCTCAATTAGAGACAGAAGGTCGAAAATCAACATTTTTCCATATTTTCTCTCTATTTTCCTCTTCTTTTCTTCTTTATGATTCCTAAAACATAAAACACAAAACTCAACTAAATCTTATTTATTTCCTACTCAAATTAAATAAAAACATGCTTAATTAAGCATGTCTTTAGCAACTTAAAACATGCTAAAGACATGCTTAATTTATAGCATGTTATTGACCATCATCAAATTTCAAAAAAAGATACTCGTTGGAAAGAAGAACTTGTTACGAATGCAATGATGTCAGTTTTGCGAGATTCCGACAAGCTGGCGGTCGAAACAGGCCCTCGAGAAAACCTAATGGCCATTTTCGTGCTTCTGGTTGACTATCATAGAAATTCAAAAAATGATATTCATTGCAAAGAAGAACTTGTTACGAACACGATGAGGTCAGTTTCTTGTGATTTCGGCAACCCGAGTGTCGAATCGGGCCATCGAGAGTATGTAACTGCCATTTTTGTCATTCTAATTGTCCATCACAAAAAAGTCAAAAAAAGGTAGTCGTTCGAAAGAAGAACTCGTCATGGACACGATGACGTTAGTTTTGTAACAACCATAAAATTTCGTAATTCTCATTTATGTATAGATTATTAAAAGAAATAAAGGAGTAGGGATATAATTGAAAGATTTTAGGGATGAAAATGAAAACTTATTAATATTTTTGGGGGTCAAAGTGTAATTTTCTAAAATTTTAGGGGTCAAAATGTAAATAATAAAATTTAAAGGACTTCCTCTAATAATTAGCAAATTACTATTTGGTCCCTCTATCATTTTTTTTTTAAATTTTTAGTAGGTTTATCGAGAGATTACTATTTACTCTCTGTCCTCCATTTTGTCTTTCTAGATCTGGAGTACTTTCGATCATCCGATCTTAAAACAGAGGGTACCATTGGATTCAGGAAAAAGAATACTACGATTTTGGCTGAAAACTTTTTCAAATCAACTGCATAATTGCCGCAGATCGAAAGTAGAAAATCTTATAAAAAGATAAGTTCTGAAACTCCTATTTAGAGACCTCAAATTAAAAATCTAACACTGTATATGGATTTAGGAGATAGATAAACTATAAGATATAAAATTTTATAGTCATATGACAACTTTTGGTGTCATGAACAGTAATTCTAACCAGCGTGAATAGTGATTCTGGCTGATTTGAACAGTGCCCATCAGTTGACCAGTGTTGACCAAGCTCTCAGAGTCATTTCTAAGTTTTTGGACCCTCCAGATTCATTTTTTAGGTTTATTTGGTCAAATTTGGATTGAAAAAGTGCATTTTGAGGCTGTCCAACCTAGAGCCTTACCCTATGAGTAGATAATTCATTCTATGACTTACCCTATTCTATTCTTGAACCTTAAATGTATAATTGCTTATGTTTACAAGTTATTTATACTTTTATATTTCTCTGAAATGGATTAAATTATCTTATTTTTTTACGATTTGGCATATAGTTCAAGAAGAGTATAGTTTTGAAAATAGATTTTTTGAACTCATTAAATATGTGATTTTAAATGTATTTCTCATCATATGGTAAAGAAAATATATTGTGCACGTGACATTGATTTGTAAAGCTATAAGATTTCCTTGGAAAATGGCATTTATTTGTGATAAACCTGATTGGGAAGTTTCTGACAGATGAATTTTACTGAGATTGAAAATTTTGTATTATTCTGAAACCTCTGCTTTGAACGATATAGCATATATGCAAATATGATTTATGTAACGTCCGTGTTTTTTTTTTCGATACACATGTTAAATACGCCATATGTATAAACACAATATATACATATTTATTACAAACTTCATACATGTTATAATTATACAATACAACATTTCAAAACACAATATACATGTTTACATATATATTACAAACCTCACACATATTATATTTATACAATACAACATTTCAGTACATAATTAAGAGTCTTTATACAGCACTTCACCCTTGAAATACAAAGGGTGAGGAGGTGGTGCTGACATCTAAATCTCCATCAGTAACGTCATTTTGTGCTGCATCTCATTTCTTTTTATCTGAACATAACACCACAATAATAGTGAGAACAAAGGTTCTCAGTAGATTTAACATAAATAAAATATGATGAGAAAACATGAGTTATGTTCAGCTGTATAAGCTACAGAAAAATATCAAAATTTTGAGATAAAATCATAAATTTTGTTTATGCATAATTATCATACTACACATGCACTAAAAATCCATTTTTTTTAATGGTCAGCCTTATCACGGCTTTTAATTTACTCATTTGCTATCTACATAGTAACCGATCGACTACAGTCACAATAAGTGATTAGGGAATGTGAGTACATCACCCTCCTGCCCCTTCACATTACCACTGTCACCCGGTTGGAGCGGCCCTCCCTTGGCTGACTCAGGCTAATAAGGCGTCCCCTACTCAGTACCGTCTCAAGCCATACAACCCGTCGATATTCATCCATACATATAAATGTATATATATAAATTCATATTCATCAAATACAATACATAACTATCAAGCAACTCGTCATGACCTTTACACTTGTAATTTAATTACTTTCATAATATGATGCATCATTTTTATACCAAATGATTAATAATCATTCATCACATACCAATACTCAATATAATTCATTGATACCAAAATCATCATTTTAAAAGTATTTTTCTTGAATATATGTTTACTAAAAATATTACAACAAACAAGATTATTTTTAGGCATAAAACAGTGAAAAGATTGATAATCCAGCACCCAACACGGCTTGGTCATGTTCAATACACGGCCATGCTTGAAAACTACTTCGAACATGCTAAACAAACAGCCCCGAATACGGCCTACCCGTGTTGAAGTAACTCAGAACACGGCCTGGCCATGTTCTATGACCTTCCTTCATTTATTCCATCATATCTCCCTCATACGAACTCCGAATGAGGTGATTTCAAATCCCAAATGATTAATAATCATTCATCACATACCAATACTCAATATAATTCATTGATACCAAAATCATCATTTTAAAAGTATTTTTCTTGAATATATGTTTACTAAAAATATTACAACAAACAAGATTATTTTTAGGCATAAAACAGTGAAAAGATTGATAATCCAGCACCCAACACGGCTTGGTCATGTTCAATACATGGCCATGCTTGAAAACTACTTCGAACATGCTAAACAAACAGCCCCGAATACGGCCTACCCATGTTGAAGTAACTCAGAACACGGCCTGGCCATGTTCTATGACCTTCCTTCATTTATTCCATCATATCTCCCTCATACGAACTCCGAATGAGGTGATTTCAAATCCCAAATGATTAATAATCATTCATCACATACCAATACTCAATATAATTCATTGATACCAAAATCATCATTTTAAAAGTATTTTTCTTGAATATATGTTTACTAAAAATATTACAACAAACAAGATTATTTTTAGGCATAAAACAGTGAAAAGATTGATAATCCAGCACCCAACACGGCTTGGTCATGTTCAATACACGGCCATGCTTGAAAACTACTTCGAACATGCTAAACAAACAGCCCCGAATACGGCCTACCCGTGTTGAAGTAACTCAGAACACGGCCTGGCCATGTTCTATGACCTTCCTTCATTTATTCCATCATATCTCCCTCATACGAACTCCGAATGAGGTGATTTCAAATCCCAAATGATTAATAATCATTCATCACATACCAATACTCAATATAATTCATTGATACCAAAATCATCATTTTAAAAGTATTTTTCTTGAATATATGTTTACTAAAAATATTACAACAAACAAGATTATTTTTAGGCATAAAACAGTGAAAAGATTGATAATCCAGCACCCAACACGGCCTGGTCATGTTCAATACACGGCCATGCTTGAAAACTACTTCGAACATGCTAAACAAACAGCCCCGAACACGGCCTACCCGTGTTGAAGTAACTCAAAACACGGCCTGGCCATGTTCTGTGACTTTCCTTCATTTATTCCATCATATCTCCCTCATACGAACTCCGAATGTGGTGATTTTAAATCCTATAGAACGCTAAGACAATTATCTACAACGTTTATGTTTATAGTTTCTTCAAATTATCTATGTATTATTCCCAGAAAAGTAAAATAAAAACACTTATTTTTACTATCCTCAATTCCGACCTCTGCTCAATTAATTAGCCATATCTCCCTCATATGAACTCCGAATTAAGTAATTCTAAAGCCTATAGATCCTTCAGACATATATCTACAATTCTTATGTTGACCATTTCTTTAAAATCCTTAACTGCATTTTCCCATAATTTCAAAAACCAAAACTTCCCCAATTATTTCGAAATTCAGCTTAATTTATCTTCTCCTTTGATTTTTCTTTTATATAATCCCATGCACCCATATGCATGTCCAAGCATCCAAAACAGAATTTCATATAAATATCCAGACCACATGTTATCCAAAATCATATCTAAACAAATCTAAAAATGTATATATAATTTTGTACAAAAATTTATTAGAAGATGTTAAACCTACCTCAAATTCCTTTAAACCCGGTGCTTGATTCCTTGATTTCTCTTTACTCTTCCTTCTCCTGCTTCTTCCTCTTTCTCTTCTTCTTCTTTCTTTTCTTCTTCTTCCCCTTTTCTCTTCTTCCCCTTTCTTTTTGTCCTTTTCTTTTTCTTCTCTTTTCTTTTTCTACTTTTCTTTTTCTTCTCTTTCCCTCCGTCACTCCCTCCCCTTCTCCTTCTTATCTTCCTATTATTTTATTTTATTTTATTTTATTTTTTCCCTACTTACCCCCTACCTACCACCTTTTTATCTCCAAAATACCTTTGCCATCATCCATAATTACATTAATCCCATCCTGTTGGAATGAAGTGGGGGAGAAAAGGTTATTGGGGCCCGAGTTAGTGCAACATACTTCTGAGCAAATAAAGATAATTCGAGATAAAAGGCGAATAGCTCAGTGTCGTCAAAAGAGCTATTTCGATAGGGGAAGGAGATCGATACAATTCCAAGAAGGTGAGCATGTGTTCTTGAAAATTTCTCCTAGTACCGAAATTGGCCGAGCAATGAAAATTAAGAAATTGAGTCCGAGATATTTAGGACCTTATCAAATTCTGAAAAGGATAGGGTCATTGGAGTATCAGATTGCACTTTCTCTGCATTTATCAAATCTGCATGATGTGTTCCATGTTTCTTAACTTTGAAAGTATCTACCAGATCCGTCGTAACATCCCTAATTTCGTTTCGTTTATTGATAAAAGTACATAAATATTTAATTAAGGAAATAAAATTTATTAGACAATATTTTAGATATCTAAGGAAATATAATCCTTAGAAATTCTTCACCTTATGTATATGCATAGAAAATGTTTCTAACATTAAGAGAACAAATAAAGAGGGAAAACCTAATAAGAAAAAAACAATTAGAAATAACATACTAAAGAGATGCAAAATTCTTGGATAAGGAAAATAATTTTTTAGAAACAAGTAAAGGTCACAAAATTTCAAGAACATTGGATTAGGGTAATTTTTCCTAATTCAAGAACTAGAGTTACTAAGTTTAAAATCTTTACCCATACATTGGGCTTTTACCTACGGACACTTTATATAGAGTTTTTCCACTTCACATAAGTTTCTAGCAAGCCCATTGGATAATCTAAGCAAGAAATAAAACATAGACTTGGACTAGGATATAGTAATTGGACCAATAGCCCAAAAATTATGAAAATGTGACCAAGCCCTCCAAGAAAGGTAGAATTTTATCCAAAGCAAAGAAAATGGGTAGGAATAAGCCCAAATCCAAGAGGAAAAATAAAATAAAATAAATTAGGTGATGATATAATAATGTAATAATAATAAAGATTAGGTTACATGGCATTAAGACAAAAATTTAGCAAGAGTGTGATTCTACATTCATAATTTTAGAAAGTGGCATGATAATACAAGGCTTTAGGACAAAAACATCTATATCCTACACTCGTAATTTTAGCAAGTGGTATGATAATACATGGCATTAGGACAAAACATTCATATCCCACACAAATAATATCAACCAAATAATGGAGATTCAAGGGCTAGAAATTTGCCACCTAAAAAGGCAAACCTATCATACTTGTTTAAGACAAAAGAAAATGGAAATGAATCACTAAATCAAAGGGACCTTGTCCCATATCTTAAGAACATATTATCATAATTTTTAAAATACAAATCTCCTTTTCCTATGCATATCTTGACTAAGGAAGAGGAAGACAAGAACATAAGTTGTTTGTTTTCCAAAAATTCAACCAAGTGTAATCTAATTGTGATAAGGTAGACCCATGATCATGAAAGGTGAATTATTTGGTGGTCTATATAAGAAAACCCACCCTTACAACATTATAATTTCGTCCAAGTGAGGGAGAGGAAAAATAGAAGCAAGGTAGAGTGGGGAAAGGAGAGGAAGAAAGGAAGAAAGAGGAAGGAGAAGTCTAGGGGACTAAGTGCTCCAGGTAAGTTTAACAATATTTATTTTTGAAGAAAACTTTTGAAACTTATAATATTTATATGAGATTTTGATCTTAGAACTTTGATGATTGGTCATGATGTTGCTATATCATGTTACATATTGATCTTGCATGTGATGTATGTTTGAATACTTAGACTGGTATAGAAAGTTCTGCATAGGTATGGCTATGGGTGACAAAACTTTTAGCTTCTGTGTTTTAATTTTTGGGAATTATCTATAGGGAATTAAAAACAATGGTTAACATAGGAATTAAAGATATATGTGTCATGGATTTTTAGCCACTAGAATTATTCAATTTGGAGTCCATATGAGGTAGATATGGTCCTATTAGTAAGCAAAGGTCAGAAAATGGTTCATCAGGGAAGAATATGTTAGGATAGCTTCTGTGTTTTAATTTCTGGGAATTATCTGTGGGGAATTAAAATACATGATTAACATAAGAATTAAAGATATCTGTGTCACAGAGTTATAGCAACTGGAATCATTCAATTTTGAGTCCATATGAGGTAGATATGGTCCGATTACTAGTCAAAGGTCAGAAAATGGTTCATGAGGGACGAATATGTTAGGATAGCTTTTGTATTTAAATTTCTGGGAATTATTTGTATGGGATTAAAATAAATGGATAACATAAGAGTTATAGATCTGTGGGTCACGGATTTTTGGCCACCAGAATCATTCAATTTGGAGTCCATATGAGGAAGATATGAGCCGATTAGTAGTCAAAGGTCAGAAAATGGTTCATCAAGGAAGAATTTGTTAGGATAGCTTATGTATTTTAATTTTTGGGAATTATCTGTAGGAAATTAAAATAAATGATTAACATAAGAATTATAGAAATGTGTGTCACGGATTGTTAGCCACTAGAATCATTAAATTTGGAGTCCATATGAGGGAGATATGACCCAATTAGTAAGCAATGGTCAGAAAATAGTTAATCAGGGAAGAATATGTTAGGATAGCTTCGGTGTTTTAATTTCTGGGAACATTATATAAGGAATTAAAATAAATGGTTAACATATGAATTATAGATATATGTGTTACGGATGTTTAGCCACTGGAATCACTTAATGTAGAATTCTTATGAGGGCGATATGGACAGATTAGTAGGTAGAGGTCAAAACCTATCCGAGAAGAAATAACTTGTACATTTAGGGAGTAATATACCCTTGATTTCTTAATATTTCGCTACAATGTTCAACATAATCATTTTAGATAATTGTTTTATCTTGAAATTGACACCAAGCTCACCTACATCGGAGTTCAATTGAGGGAGTTATGCTCTGATTAGTAAGAGAAGGTTAGATATAATGAAAACCTGCATCAAGAAAATAAAGAAATAAAATTAATATTTAAAAAAAGAAGACGAATCTTATAAATGACTAGTATATGCCATAGCTATTGCCATTGTATGAACTTCTTACCATCTTAAGTGTAAAATTCTGACATGGAAACATTTTATAAAGTGATATTTGAAATGGTTATGTTCATGGCATGATTACCAATGATTTATGGTAATAGTTATATTTTGATGAACATACTTGTTATTGAAAGCATATTTTTGGCTATCATTGTGAAAAGAAAAGAAATGAGCACGGTCACATTGTAATCCGTGTGGTGCACCAGTAGGGGACTCCCTACCAATGGTTATGATTATGATTATGAGAAAAGAAAGAGAAAGTGTGCCATGTCGGACGGAGTAAGAAAAGCCCGTACCGGAGAGTAGAGGATACTCACACTGACCGGGGTAGCTTAAAATGAGAATAAGTTGATAGCCATCATATGATATTCTAAAAATAGTTAATCCTGTCATACATATTATTACTGTATGATTCTTATGTGTATAGATATAATGCATTCATGTGACCAAAGATATTTTCTGTAGTTTATACAGCTGAACATGACGTGATGAGCTATATTGATGATGATTTATTGTTGAACTTATTGGGATTTAATTCTCACTATATTTCCATATCATGTTCAGAAAATTAAGTAATTCGAAAGCCTATAGATCTGTGACACATATATCCACAATTCATATGTTGATCATTTCTTTAAAAACCTTACCGAATGTTCCCAGAATTTCAAAAACCGAAGCTTCCCCAATTATTCTGAAATTCAGCTTAATTTATCTTGTCCTTTGATTTTTGTTTTATATAATCCCATGCACCCATATGCATGTCCAAACATCCAAAATAGAATTTCATATAAATATCCAGACCACATGTTATCCAAAATCATATCTAAACAAATCTAAAAATGTATATATAATTTTGTACAAAAATTTATTAGAAGATGTTAAACCTACCTCAAATTCCTTTAAACCCGGTACTTGATTCCTTGATTTCTCTTTACTCTTCCTTCTCCTTCTTCTTCCTCTTTCTCTTCTTCTTCTTCCTCTTTCTCTTCTTCCTCTTTCTCTTCTTCTTCTTCTTTCTCTTCTTCTTCTTCCCCTTTCTTTTTGTCCTTTTCTTTTTCTTCTCTTTTCTTTTTCTTCTCTTTCCCTCTGTCACTCCCTCCCCTTCTCCTTCTTATCTTCCTATTATTTTATTTTATTTTATTTTTTCCCTACTTATCCCCTACCTACCACCTCTTTATCTCCAAAATACCCTTGCCATCATCCTTAATTACATTAATGCCATCCTCATTAATTACATAAATTAAATTTCATTTTAACCATTCCTACTATCTTATTTGACTTAAGTAAAAATAATTTAATCCTCCCATGAGATCCAAAATCCGTTCTCCTCTCTGAAAAAAAATAAATTTCAATCAGTTACTTAAGAAAAAAAAATCGGGGATGTTATAATTTATGTGGAGGAATCTTATTGGAAACATTATTTGCTAACATCAGGTGATGTTAGCCCTGGTACACCTTGACACCTCAACTAACAGGGTTGGTACTAGCCTTGTGTGACGGCCAACACGTGGGATATGATATGTGAAGGAGAGCGAGATGCCTAATATTTGGGCGAGATGTCGACTATATGATATGTGATTTGCCTTCCCTTGCTATGTTCTTGGGAAATGCCCATAATAGAGTCCATTCGCATGTCTTCTTGAATAATGGTAGGACAAACCTTAGCTGAGATGCTGAGTTTAGGAAAATCCTACAACACTAAAGTATGGAAAAAGCATGAACTCTGATATAGTGGTTTTGATATGGGATGCTCCTAATGTTTTCATGTGAAATATTTTGATGCATAACAATATTTGTTTAATGATCATACAGTACAGTATATGGTTTTAGATATCTAAATATTCTTTGTTTTGAGAATATTTGAAATGTGGGTCCTATATGGATATACTTCCGAACTGTATTTTCTATGTGATAAATTTTAAAATATGAGTATATCCATATGTTGACCTAAAAGGTCATAGGAGGTATTATCTGCTCATTGGGTTGTCAAACTCACTACACGATATTTCCACATTTTTCATATAAGAATTCAGAGTTTGGTTGTTTCCCTTCATATAGGTGATAAGTTAAGCAACATATTCTCTCGTGAGCCTATTTTGTTTCCAGGGCTCGTATATTTTGATTTATAATGTACTTGTACTCTAGAGTAAGCTCTGAATGCCACAGGTAAGATCCTTGCTTCTGTTGTTACTCTGATATTTATAAACTTGGTATGTATATTGTGTTTACATGAGAGAACCTATCTGTATTTATTTTCATAATGAACGCTTGTATTATACCTATTATAGTAAATATCTGTCCATAAAGTATGTGTCACGCCCCTACTTTTAAGGGCAGGTGAAACACATACTTTACGAACATATTTTCTCCATAACATGCATAACACTCCTTTACAGATAGGTATTCCCATGTATACACAATATCCATACCAAGTTTATAAATATCAGAGTAACAACAGAAGCAAGGATCATGTCTGTGGCATTCATAGCATACTCTAAAGTACAAGTACAATATAAATCAAAGTTTACAAGCCCTAGAAACAAAATAGGCTCACAAGAGAATATGTTGCTTAGCTGATCACCTATCTGCAGGAAAATGGCCAAACTCTATATTCTTATCTCAAAAATGTGGAAATATCGTGTAATAAGTTCAGAAGTACATCCATATGGGCCCCGAATTTCAAATATTCTCAGTTTAAATGACATTTAGATATCCAAAATCATATGCAATACGATATAATCATTATTTAAATATTGTTATCCATCAAAATATTTCTCATGAAAACATTAGGAGGATCTCATATCAGAACCAGCATATCAGAGTTCAAGCCCTTCCATACTTTGGTGGTATAGGATTTTTCTAAACTCAACATCCCAGTTATGGTTTACCCTACCACCATTTAAGAGGACACGCGAAGAGACTCTAGTATCGGCAATTTCTCAAGCACAGAAGAAGGGAGGGTAAATTATATATCATATAGTTAGCATCTTGCCCAGATAGGAGACATCCAGTTCTCTTTCACATATCATATCTCGTATGTTGGCTATCACACGAGGCTAGCTCTAGCACTGCCCCTGCTAGCTGAGGTCTCAAGGTGTACCAAGGCTAACATCACCTGCTGTTAGCAAACAATATTTCCAATAGGATTCCTCTACAAAAATCATATTTGCACATATGTTATATCATTCAAAATAGAGGTTTCATTATAATACAAATTTTTTAGTCTCAGTATAATTCCTCTGTCAAAAACTTCCTAATCAAGGTAATCACATATACATGCCCTTTTCAAGGCAATCTTATAGCTTTACATATCAGTGCCGCATGCACAATATATTTCCTTTATCATTTGATGAGAAATACATTTAAAATCACATATTCAATGAGTTCAAAATTTCATTTTCAAAACCATATTCTTCTTGAACTATATGCCAAATTATAAACAAATCAGGTAATTTAATGCATTTTGGAGATATATAAAAGTATAAATATCTTTTAAACATAATCATTTAGATATTTAGACTTCAAGAAGAGCATAGGGTAAGTCATAGAAAGAATTATCTACTCACAAGGTAAGGCTCCAGGTTGAACAGCCCAAAAATATACTTTTCCAATTCAAATTCGACCAAATGAACCTAGGAAATGACTTCGAGAGCACAGTCAACACCGGTCAACTAATGGAGTACTATTCACGTTGGCCGAAAATCACTATTTATAACAGTCGAAATACTGTTCACACACTGATTTGGCACTGTTCATGTCACACCCTACTGACTAGCATCTTATTTCATACATCCACATCATAGAATATTCCACTTGAGAGAATTTAGTATTATACATTTTTTTTCGTCTATAAATTTCTAGCAATGTCTACCTAGCCCATAAATTAACCTATTCACTTATATTGTTTGTTATCTTTCTTGGATAAGCATGAAAGTGCTTCAGGGTATTCCATGCGTTTTCAAATTTCAATTCCTTATAGGCAACTAACTAGGCATGATATGCATTACTTACAGCAAAAAGAATCTTATGCCATAAAGAAAAAGGGTACAGTCCTTAACTTATATTACATCACATTATAAGCTGTCTAAAAGGGAATTAGCACTCATATAAGCCATCCCACATATATTACATGACCAAAGAAAATATAATCCATAATCAGATTATTTAACCTTGAGAACCCTGTTGCTCACTTCTTGCTGGAGTACTTGGAATGTGATTATGTGGACATAAATAAAATGAGATGACAATCTCAATAGCTAGGAAAATTTTCAGAAAAAAAAGTATAAATTCTATTCCTTAAAACATCTCAATTTATTTCACTGAAAGATAAGCACTGACCATACATACATACATCATCTTGGTCACACAAGGGACCCATAACATTATGGTTTACTTACCAAATGCATTCCCATACTTGCAACAGGGTTATGCTTCTCCTATTATTGGCCAATACGTGGGGGAAATAGGGCTTACTTGGCACACTTTGGGCACCCCCTTATTTCCCAAGAATGCATACATAACATATCTTTAGACCATCATTCATCATAGCATAAAAGTTAGACAACGAGTGAAAATTGATAAATTCAAGTTTATAAACATAAAGAGTGTTTTAAGGAAAAGTTAGCTACTTCAATTATAGCACAATCACTTCCTTTCCAAGGCTACCAAGGTTACTACCATCAACTCAAACTAAAACATATAATAGCTCTTGGTTAATGCATGCATATTAGCACCAAGAGTCATAAATCTCTAGTTTAAGAGCTTCTGCTCCTCAAAATAAAACAATGATTCTGTTGAGATTTGGGGTTATTATTAAATATGAAAAAAGTTCTCTAAAAACTCTAAAATTTTGTATGTTGTGCAATTCTCTTATCCCTTAAATATTCCATTCAACCCCAAGAACTACCTCCATAACCTAGATCAGTGTAGATTGGTTTCAGTTCCATTTCTATTTCGTTTTAAATTCTTTTGGATTGGTAAAACTTCTTCAAAATTTGTAATATTTTATATGAAGCATCCTAAATATGTTATATAATCACCATAAAAATTTCAAGTAAAAACTAATTCATTTTACCCCTCAAATAACCTATGTTTTAAAGGCTGTACCCAGTTATGGTCTGTTCTAACTCACTTCCTGTCCTACCAAATTTCTATATTTTATTATGTGCTTTAACCTGTCCAGAATTCTCTTAAATTTGGTGGGATCCTTAATTAGAATCCCTCTAACATTTCATAAGAGTATCATACGAAAATTGAACATCTAACCCCTTCAATGTATAGTATTTTCATCAACAGCCTAAGCTATCTAGTAGATTGTTCTCAGCATTGTTTTGATTGCAAAAGGCCTAGTTGTAGGCTCTCAAAAATCATGGAAATTTCCAAAATTTATTATGAAAATTTTAAGACTTTTATCACCAAAAATTAGAGAATTTAAAGGCCATTTACTCAATTTACTGAGCCAATATTTTCAGGTACAAAAAGGTTTATGTGTTCTCATCCTAACCCTTCTGTGCTCTATGAACTTTACTCACTAATTAGACCATAACTCACTCATATGGATTCGAAATTAGATGATTCCAGTGGCTATGTAAATGTAAAAAATATATCTACACTTTTTATGTTAACCATGTCTTCATATTCCTTATAAGTTAGTCCCAGAAATTCAAAAAACGAAGTTATTCTCACCAGTCTGAATTCCAGACTCAATTCTGACCTCTCATCACTCCCTGGAGTATCACTCTCTTATATTAAATCCGATTGATGTAATTCCAAATGCTATGGAAATCTAAGACATAGGGATACAACTTCAATATTCAATATGTTTTCATATTGTATATAATTATTAGCCTGAAATTCATCCTAAAATTTCCCTAATAAACTCTAAACCAGCTTTTTATAAGAAGGAAAACTTACCTTATGCAAACCTACTCCTATGGCTCTCAAATTTTAGCTTATTTCTCCTCTTGCTTTCCCTTGCAACTTAGCTATGTTTCTTACACAAAATATGGGTGAGCAAAGCTTCAAATGTTTAGCATTCACTCTCACTCTCATTACCTTATGGTAAGGGAAGAAGGAAAAAGGAACTCTCAATATTTTTCTAGTTGATTTCTCTCTCTTCCTCCTCTCTCAGGTTTTTTTCTTCTTCCTATCTGCTCTCTCTCACTTTCTTCCTCTTGTCTCTTATGTTTTCTGCTTTCTTCCCTCTCTCTTTTCTACTGCTATCATGAGGCAAGGGTGTAACATCCTTAAATTCGTTTCTTTTATTAATAAAGGTACATAAATATTTAATGTAACATCCTTAATTTTTTTTTCTTTAAAGATTCATAAATATTTAATTAAGGAAATAAAATTTATTAGACAAATTTTAGATATCTAAAGAAATATAATCCTTAGAAGTTCTTCACCTTAAGTGTATGCATAGAAAATGTTTCTAACATTAAGGGAACAAGTAAAGAGAGAAAATTTAATAAGAAAAATTAGAAATAACATACTAAAGATAGGCAAAATTCTTTGGTAAGGAAGATAAATTTTGTGAAGTAAGTAAATGTTTTAAAATTTTAAGAAGATTGAATTAGGGTAATTTTCCTAATTCAACAGTTAGAAATTTTTAAGTTTAACATCTCCATCCATAAATTGGGCTTTCACCTATGGACACTTCATATAGATTTTTTCCACTTCACATAAGTTTCTAGCAAGCCCATTGGATAACCTAAGCAAGAAATAAAACATAGACTTGGACTTGGATATAGAAGTTGGACCAGTAGCCCAAAAATTATGAAAATGTGACCAAGCCCTCCAAGAAAGGTAGAATTTTATCCAAAGCAAAGGAAATGGGTAGGAATGAGCTCAAATCCAAGAGGAAAAATAAAATAAAATAAATCATGAGATGAAATAATAGTGTAATAGTAATAAAGATTAGGTTACATGCATTAAGACAAAAATTCAGCAAGTGGTGTGATATCCTACATTCATAATTTTAGCAAGTGGTATGATAATACATGGCATTAGGACAAAACATCTATATCCTACACTCATAATTTTATCAAGTGGGTAATAATACATAGCATTATGACAAAACATCCTTATCCTACACAAATAATTTTAGCTAAGCAAGGAAGATGAAAGAGTTGGAAATTTGCCACCTAAAAAGGAAAACCTATTATACTTGATTAAGACAAAAGAAAAAGCAAATGAATCCCTAAATCAAAGGGACCTTTTCCCTTGTCTTAAGAACATATTATCATAATTTTAAAAATAAAAATCTCCTTTTCCTATGCATATCTTGACTAAGGAAGAGGAAGACAAGAACATGAGTTATTTGTTTTCCAAAAGTCAACCAAGTGCATCATAATTGTGATAAGGTATACCCATGATCATGAAAGATAAATTATTTGATAGTCTATTTAAGCAAAACCCACCCTTATAACATGATAATTTCGTCCAAGTGAGGGAGAGGAAAACTATAAGCAAGGTAGAGTGAGGAAAGGAGAGGAAGAGAGAAAGAAAGAGGAAGGAGAAGTCTAGAAGACTAAGTGCTCAAGGTAGGTTTAACAATATTTCTTTTTGAAACGTTTTGGAAAAAATTTATGCTTCTATTTTTAAACTTCTGGGAAGAATCAATAAGCAATTAAAACAAATGGTTAACATAAAACATGTAGATCTATGTCTCACGGATTTTTAGCCACTGGAATCACTCAATTTGGAGTCCATATGAGTTAGATATCGTTTGATTAGTAAGAAGTGGTCAAAAAATGGTTAATTAGGGAAGAATCTGTTAGGAAAGATTCTGTGTTTGAATTTCTGGGAACATTCTGTAAGGAATTAAAATAACTGGTTTAATATACAAATTATAGATATATGTGTCACGAAATTTTAGCCACTGGAATCACTCAATTTGGAATTCCTATAAGGGAGATATGGACATATAGTAAGTAGAGATCAAAACCTACCCGAGAAGAAATAATTTTTAACTTGAGAAAGTAATATCACAAATATTTCTTAATATGTAGCTAAACTATTCAACATAATAGTTTTAGATAATTGTTTTATCTTTAAATTGACACCAAGATCACCTAAATCGGAGTTAAAATGAGGGAGTTATGCTCCAATTAGTGAGAGAAGGTCAGACAGGATGAAAACCTACACCAGGGAATAACTCAAGATAAAGCATGGCTGTGTTTCAAGGCACGACTAGGCCATGTTCTAGGCAGTAAATGGCATTTTGAAGTCTAAAGCATGGCTGCTTTATAGTAAATGGCCAAGCCATGTTATAAGATATGTTTAGGCTAGTTTGGAAGTTGTAAAAATTATTTTCAACATTTTGTCTACTCTAAATGAACCTAATTAACTATTGGATATTAGCAGAAACCAAATTGATGAAGAATACTATATTAAATTTGTGAGAAGATGTGTTAGAAATGATATAAGTAGGAGAAAAGTGACTAGAGGCCATACATAAAGAAAATGAAGAGACAAAAATAATATTTAAAAAAGAAGAAGAATCTTAGAAATGACTAGTATATGCCATAGCCATTGCCATTGTATGAACTCTTTACTATCTTAAGTGTGTAATTTTGACATGGAAACATTTTTGATGAAACATTATGGCATGTGAGATAATGAACATACTTGTTATTGAAATCATATTTTTGACTATTAATGTGAAAAGAAAAGAAATAAACACAGTCACATGGCAATCCGTGTGGTGCACCAGTAGGGGACACCCTACCAACGGTTATGATGATGATAATGAGAAAAGAAAGAGAAAGTGTGCCATGTCGGATGGAGCGAGAAAAACCCGTATCAAAGAGTAGAAAAATACTTACTCTAACCGGGGTAGCTTGATATGAGAATAAATTGTTAGTCATCATATGATATTCTAAAAATAGTTAATCCTATCATACATGTCAGTACTGTACGATTTTCATGTGTATAGATAAATTGCATTCATGTGACCTAAGGTATTTGCTGTAACTTATATAGATGAACATGACGTGATAAACTATATTGATTATGATTTATTGTTAAACCTACTGGGATTTAATTCTCACTATTTTTCCATATCATGTCTAGAAGATTAAATATGCAGCTATTTTCCATGACTCTTATTATTGTTGTACGTTGGATCGAGGTGTCCTACCTTGGGTAAATACCAATTATATCAGATGTATCAGTAGTAGACATTACTGAGATTCCAGTGGAGGTACCGCCATTCACACCAGTGTCCCCAAAAGTAGTCTACGTGGATGATTAGGCCTCATATGTACATGTATATGTTAAACTTTTATACAGATGTTTGTAAATTAATTATGTGTATGTGAACTTAGTATTTGTATAAATAATAATGGTAGATCTTAAACCTTAATTATGAGGGTAATAACTTTATGGAATTTTACAATTATAGAAACAAAAATTTTGTTACATAAATGGAGTTGTTGAAAAGGGGGGTGTGATTTTCCTGCTACCGAAATGCAAGATGCTGGCTATTATGGTTGCAGGGTTCTGCAGGTCAGGGAAATATATATATATATAAATATATATATTATGCATAGTGGGGGTGGGTGCATAACACATAAAAGGAAGACATATGCTGCCAAATAACTTGCATGCATGAGTGCTTCTGCTTGTCTCATGGAGCAAAGGTGGTGTGATTTTGCTGCAAAGGGAGCCTATTTTTGCTGCCTTATGGAGCAGATGAGGGCGTGTTTCTGCTGCCTTATGGAGCAAGGGTGAGCTTGTTTCTGCTGAGCAAGGATGGGCGTGATTTTATTGCCTTATGGGGAATGTTTCTGCTTGCTTTATGGAGTAAGGGTTATCGTGTTTCTGCTGAGCAAGGATGGGTGTGATTGTGCTACTTTGTGGGGCATGTTTCTGCTTGCTATATGGAGAAAGGGTGAGCATGTTTCTGCTTATATTCTAGCCACTGTATATGTGTTTTAACCAACAAAGCAATTGGTTCTTGTTTCAAATTCTCATGTGTATGCATTATGATATGCATGGTGGAGGTGGGAGAAAATATATATATCACATAATGCTTCTGCATTCCTTATTATGTTGTTAATCCTAAATTAGTAGCATCCTAAGGAATATATTTGTATCCTATTCCTCTCATTTATGCTCCAAAAAACATTTTATTTATATTACTTCTAACCATGAAATGGTACCACATATTTTATAAAGACTTTATTGTCAACAACTACACATTTTAATTCTTGTTCATATATGTCTTAATTTATTACTAATCCTAGATTAGTAATGTATAAAAAAAAATGTATTTGTGTCCTCTCTCCATCCATTATGATCCTAAGATTTTTATTTATATGATTCAATATTAACTATGTCACCTATTTTATACTTGCCTTATAGTCACATAACTAAGCATCTTAATTACTTGTGATATGTATTTTCTACTTATTCTTAAATTTATCTAACTTTATTAGAGGTTTAGGATGTTACAGTTCATGCATATAAAAATATTGTTCACAGTTACTATTTACCAAAGAACAATTTGCAAAATTAGAGGACCAAATCACATTGTTTGACCGTTAAATTTATAAGAAATTTAGCATTTAGAAACATTACCTATGTGTTACTATTCATGATATTTTTAACATCCTAAGTCTCTAATAAAGCTAGATAAATCTAAGAATAAGTAGAAAATACATATGACAACGAATTAAAATGCTTATTTATTTAACAATAAGGCATTTATAAAATAGCTGACATATAGCTAATCATGAATCATACAAGTAAAATTCTTAAGAGCATAATGGATGGGGAAAAGATACAAGTACATTTTTAAGACATTACTAATCTAGGATTAGTAGTAAATTAAGGTAATATAAAACAACTAATGAGCTTCCAAGTCTGCAAAATTTCAGCCATATTGTATGTCACATTGCCTATAAAATTGTAGCTACCTTATAGCCACCATACACCTACCAAAGCATTCCACATTGCCCACAAAATTGTAGCCACCTTACACTTACCAAAGCATGCCACATTGCCCATAAAATTGTAGCCACCTTACACCTACCAAAGTATACTACATTGCCCACAAAGTTGTAGCCACATAGCATGCCACATTGCTTACAAAATTGTAGCCACCTTGCACCTACCAAAGCAAGCCACATTGCCTACAAAATTGTAGCCACCTTACAGCCACCTTACACCTACCAAAGTATGCCACATTGCCCACAAAGTTGCAACCACATATCATGCCACATTGACCACAAAATTGTAGCCACCTTGCAGCCACCTTGCACCTATCAAAGCATGCCACATTGCCCATAAAGTTGTAGCCACATAGCATACCACATTGCCCACAAAATTGTAGCCACCTTGCACCTACCAAAGCATGCC